>JANEYF010005549.1:0-139588 GCA_029963845.1 Rhamnusium bicolor | reverse complement strand
GTATGAATGGAAAATCTAATTTACATAAAAATTCTTGTCAATTAATTTGGTTGTGTATGATTTTATAGATGTACCTGTGAGCAATAATCACGCTTATTATCAAGAGTAGTCATAGAGAATCTATTTAGGAACTCTAGTTGTATAAAACCAATAATAATCGGCTATACTCCATACTATAATAATTTTATAAATCATCTTTGTACACTTTCTGGATAATTTATGTGATTTCTGTAACAAGAGTTCCAGACTAAGGATGCATATTCAAGTTTAGACCTGACACACAAAATTTTTGAAGTATTAACATTCGAAAAATCTACTGGTTCTAATTATATGGCCAAGAGTGAAGTGATTCATATACTAGATTATTTATATAAAATATGTCAAAAATTACGTCAAGGTCAAAAAGAGTTGGGAGTCTTAGAAGGGCTAAGTTGTCTACTCTACAGTCAAACAGAATAGAGTTAGTTTTAATTGTGTAGGTCATAACATAACGTTACATTTGGACACATTTAAGTTTAGCTTCTTTTGAATAAACTAGTTAAATATATTTGCTAGACTATTTTGTAGAAAAACGTAGTTATCTAAGAAATAAATTATTTGAAGGTTTTAAGATCAGCAGCATAGAGCAAACAACAATCATCCGTAGCGTTTATAATATCATTAATAAAAATGCTAAGCAATAGAATCCCGAGATTGGAGCCTTGAGAAATGCCCGATGTTGCCATATATTCGACCGACCGGAATTAACTGTAGGCCACATATTGCTTCCTATTAGAAAGATAGTAAAAGAGGTGAACAATCTGTATTTGCCAATATTACGATACAAAGAATTTGAGTTATTAATTATTAAGTATTTAAATTTACGAAGGTATGGTGAATTCCTTTTTAGTTTTTGAGAATCCCATCATTATGCATTATGTGGGTAAACGTCAGAAATCTATTCTCTATAAGGTTGAAAAAAAGAAAGGGAGTTGGGTGCCAGCATGAAGGCAACTTGCGGAAGTGAAATGGTATTCCTTTTGTCAGGAATTTGACACTATTGCTAGTAGAACCACTATAATACAAAGCTAAGAATTTTTTTCTAATGTTATATTTAAATCAACAAAAGTAGTTATAGTTTAAATGGTAATGAGATAGAAAATCTAATTGATGAGAAGTTCGTCGGGATAGAACAGAAGAAAAAAAATTAATTCAGTTCAGTCGCTAACGTTTAGACTATAATTTAGTCGGAACGTTAGCGATTGAATTGAATTAGTTCCTTTCTTTTTTTGTCTAATCCCGGCGAATTTCCCATCAATTAATATTTCTTAAGGACACAAAGATATCCCTCATCTACATTTCACCAGAAAATCTAATAAAGACTGGTTCAAATACGCACCATATGTTATACTACTGCAAGTTATAATGAGGGCTACCATATTTATGCTCACTAGTTGGTGCCACTGGTGAGTAAGGTAGCTGTCAAAAGTTACTGTTAGGCGCGGAAACAAATTTATAGGGTTTTATTATAATTATATAGTTATTTTTATAGGTTCATATATCTTTATCAGAAATAATTCACATATGGTATACATTTTTTGTTTAACAATGTTACCTAGCTATACTTTGTCTTATTCTTTCTCTTTTTTTTTATTATGTATTATAAAATGTTATATTCACAACTACCGTTCATCGTATGTATGTTAGGAATTACCTATTCAATCAATCAATAAAGATCCTTATTATTATTATTATTATTATTTCGTACACTAGTAAATAAAGAAACTTGTTAATTATGGCTCAGTGTTACGCAGATCCATTTTGTTCGGAAACAAAAAGGCGGACAAAAGATTCCGAGAGACAAAACTCGCCTAGAACAGTGGTTGGTAGCGAATCACAGGGATAACTTCGAAACATTCGTGTGTTTGTAAGAAACATTTTAATCCCGACGACTATGCGTTACCAAAGGAGCCAACTACAGAAAATCGTAAGTAATAATCATGCACATTCGTTGTTTTCATCATGCTCATTCTTTGATATAACCTAACTTTAATGACATAAGACATCTCTCATAGGTATAATAATTTCCCTACTGAGCAAGTAAATTACTACTTTTCCCTTCTGTCATTATTGTGTTAAATATTTTTCAACTAATTTTTATCGAAATCGTGTTAAAAAGCCATAATAAACATTAACGTTGAGTGACATTTACCATACCCTACACTAGCGCCTCTCGTGGTGTATTCAAGCGCGGTAGCCCTCATTAAGAATGTTAAAATCTATTCCGATTTAAAAATCATCAATTAATCTTTTTCCAAGGTAAAGTATACATATACATATAGCTAAAATATAGAATCAGACATACATTTTTCTGGTTAAATATTATTGCTAGTATTACAGCATTACAGACAGCATTTGATAAATTGTTTAGTAACTTGTAACAATTTGATTGTAATCAGAACATGCAATCTCCCATAGAGTTATATTATTGTCAACGATATTTTCCTGAATTCTGACAATATATCATTGTTTATCTATATCTCTTATCTCTTAAACCGAAAAAAAGCTTAGTATTCTTAAGGTCAGTTAGTCTGACGTGAACATAATATAACAACCAGATAAAATATAAAGTAAACAGTACAAGAAAATGATAAATTGCGATATTTCTCATAAACAAAAATTGCAGTGGTATAACAGGCTGCAATAAAAAAATTCTAGCGCTAGCCATGTTCATCTGAGCACAAAATGTACATATTTGGTTGTCAATTTCGTAACCAATTAATAAGACAATTAATTTTAATGTTAAGTAAATAATTTCGGTAGAGAAAGTAGAAAATTTGTCGCAATTTCTGATAAATACTTAATTATCGAATTTTAATAACATGAATTCTCTGCTCTAGTGTTTGCTAGACAGCATAACTGCATTTTAAATAAACATATCCACCGAAAGACACACAAACTGATTCTTGGCTATGTTTTTAAAAAAAATATAATTATAAAAAATATCAATTATGTTAATTTTCTATGACACAGAAATTGCTTCTATTATTTCTTTCAAGTTGAAATTCAATAAACATTTATTTTAAATCATATCTGATAGTTTTTTTGTGGGGATTTCGGTCAGGTATAACTAATTTTATTATTTTTTTCTAACGTTTCAGTTTATTACACCATCATCAGAGAAACTATTAATTATTAGTTATTTGTTTTAAATTTTGTTATATGTTATTGGATTGTCTGTTTTAACGCAACTTGTTGAGTTGCGTTAAAACAGACAATCCAATAACATGATTTGCAGGTTTCATTCAACGCAGATCGGGTTTTTTGTCCGCTGAGTAGTTGTTTCCTGTAGATTTTATTCAGTATATAGTTTAACCCATCAGGGTTAGCAACTCTTGGATTTCAGGATTTAAATTTTAGTATGTTATATTACAACGAAGATATCTACAGAATGCGAAAGCCGGTAATAATTATTTGGTTAGTATAATCATATACAAGGACGCAATAAATCATCGTAATTAACAAAGTAGTTACAATGATGACTTAATATGTTGAAGAATGTGCAATTGATATATAAACATGCATTAAAGACCGATGTAAATCAGATGTTTTTTCAGTGTGTTACGAGAAGTAAGATTTCATACCGGTTCTGGTCTATTTATTTTGACGTATTGCACACCATACATAAACATTTTTGAGTTACATTGACCAACTTGTAATTAGCATCAAATTGCAAAAGTAATTAATGAAAATAAATAATGCTAATAACACATCGATTTATTTAAAAAAAAGTCGTATTAAAATTGTATGGTTTCAATATTCGATCTAACGATTTCTCTCTGTATATCATTTTCTATAATTTGCGGTTATATGCGTTAATGTGAAATACTTGACCTTGCACGCAAGGACTTCCTGCTCATAAGCATGCTGAAATAATGTTTAAAGTCCCTTTAGGGCTGAAACGTCACTCATATAATCGACATGTAATACAAATAACGGAGGCGTGGCTGGACATACCTCTCGCCACTCTACAACTTAATTTGAATAATTTAATAAATAATTATGTAACATCCTAGTTGATGACTAACTTGGTATGTAACCTTCACTTAAATGTGCATAAAACACCCGGAAATTTTAAATAAATGTCTTTTTATATATTTGGTTTTGATTTTCTATAAAAATATGAACATTCAAATAAATACAATTGGGTGAGAAACTATCATACTAATTTTCGAAGATGTGCTCCAGAGAAGTTCATGAGGACATACAAGACTGTCTCTCCAAATGATAATATCCACCTTCACTGAATACCACTGATAATTGACAATATTATTTAAAGTTCATTAACATCTTACTCATTAAATTGGTTTATGCAAAATATCAGCATAACAAATGAAGCAATTTACAGAATTTTTGCTATTGTAAACACCAATAAATTGAGGAACGACACTTTTAAAAACGATGCTTTTAGTGTATTTTTTTTTCTACATGCATTTTATAAATTCAGATACTGAATTTTCCACTTGAATTGTGTAAACAGTACGTACGTACCTACAAGGAAATAATTCTTTTTTTATGAAGAGAATGAACCATATTGTACATTTCAATGTCATGAAATATAATTTTGATAAAATGAAATACAGATTCAAACATCTTATGAAGAAAATTAAAATGACATGAATTTGATTGACTCTTGAAGTAGGTTGTGGTGTGCATGCCAACATAGACATATAGTGAGGTCCATAAGTAACGTATAAATTCATTATCTTTGTAATTTACAAGTTATGAGTAAAAATTCTGAAACACGTCAATTTTTAATTTTAAATGACATTATTTGAGCATAATTTTATACCTTCCCCTTCAACCCCTTGGAGTGACAGCTACCCCTTTAAAATTTTTAAATAGAACGAGGGTGCGTGTGATAGCTCATTTGAAAGTATCTTTAATTCTCTGTCCAGCAATATAAGATTTTCTGAATTTTGTACATTTTTCATCAAGCAAATTAAATTTGAAAATTTCAAAATGTATTTGTAATGTATACAATCAAATGCCTATGTACCAAATATCTGTCCAATCTGACTTTTCTAATTAATTTTGTGTCATAACATTCAATTTAGATGTATCGGTTTTTCTGGTACGCAGGTGGCAAAATACCCAAAAAAAGAAAGAAGTAAAAAAGGGTTTCTTTCTACATCATCTACATCTACAAAAAAATTATGCATTTACATTTCTTTATTTGCTACATCTGTGCAAACTTATAATTCTAGTTATTTATCGCTGATTGTCAAGTTGATCATTATTTTGACAATAAGTCTTTCGGTTACCCAAAGAATTGAAATTTTGATATTATTAGAATGTGGTGATAAAACAAGAACCTAGAAGCAGGTATACGAAATCTTCATAAGTATCCTGACAGTCGCATTTCTCAGTCTACGGTTAGTAGAATAGAGAACAAATTTCTTGAATTTGGAAATGCACAGATATTCCTAAGTCTGGTAGAAGACGCATTTTAGACGATGAAAAGAAATTGGATGTATTGTTAGATATTCAAGATAATCCACATAAACCTACAAGACAAGTTGCCGCCGATAATGATGTTAGTAAAAAAGTCCATATTGCGTCTTCTAAAAAATGAAAAATACCGCCCATATAAAATTCATTTGGTTCCAAGAACTTAACGAAGATGCCCCTGATCGCCGATTGAAATTTTGCGAAATCATGGCAAATAGATGCCGTTATTTATAAAAAACATTATTTTTTCTGATGAAGGAACATTCGTCTTAAATGGAACAGTCAACAAACAGAACTGTGTAGATAGTGGAGTACAGAAAATCCACATTGGATGATGGAAGCCAATACTCAATATCCTGAGAAGGTGAACATTTGGGCTGGAATTATAAATTCTCAAATTATCGGACCATATTTCTTCGACAGCACATTAACTGGCGTGCGTTACTTCAATTTCTTGCAAAATTTCTTAGTTCCAGAATTAAGAAAACTTTTCCCAGATAATGATAACCATAATGAAGTTGATAGAAATATTAGGTATCAGCAGGACGGAGCTACACCACATTTTGCATTGGAAGTAAAAGCCTATCTGAATCAAGTTTTTCCCAATAGGTGGATCGGTAGACCCGGTGAAATTGAGTGGCCTGTTCATTCTCCTGATTTGACCCCGCTTGACTATTTTTTATGGGGTTGCTTAAAATCGAAAGTCTACTTCAACAGACCAAATAACATCGATGTTTTTAAAGACATAATAAGGCAAGAAATTAAATAAATCACCCCTGAAACGATACAAAATGTTTTAGAAGAATTTCAGCAACTCCTCCATAATTGTCAAGAAGCAACGAGCGCCCAGTTTGAACATTTGATTTAAACTGGTTCATGTTCTTTTTGTTTACTTAGTAACATTAAAAAATGTAACAATAAAAAAAAATAGAAAAATTCAAAAAATCTTATATTGCTGAGAATTAAAAACCCTTTCAAATGAGTTATCACACGCACCCTCGTTCCATTTAAAAAATTTTAAGGGGGTAGTTATCACTTCAATGGGGTTGAAGGGGGAGGTATAAAATTATGCTCAAAAAAATGTCATTTTAGAATTAAAAATTGACGTATTTCAGGATTTTACTCATAAGTTGTAAATTACGTAGATAATGAATTTATCCGTTACTTATGGACCTCACTGTATAAGACAACTGAATGAGGAAATCAATTGAAGAAGTAAAAATAAAGCTGTAAGCTTTGGTACCAAATTCAATGTAAAAAATATGATATGGTGATACTCATCACTTGATTTACAATTTAAAGGTGATATAACTCTTTTCAAAATAATCGCTTTTGGTTTTAGCAATGTAAAGTAATACAAAAACGTCATTTCTGTGTCAAAAAAATGAGTATTTATCTATATCTTTTAACACTTTATAAACAATAGAACTATTCATAAAATGAATAAATAAATTATTTACCTACTACAAGCAGCTGATAACTATAATATATTTAATTAATTAAATAATTTGACTATTAAGATATCGATCAACAATAAAATTTTTGAAGTGGAGTGTATGCATGCATGACTGAATTACTGTAGAACTTACAATTAGATACTTGTAAAATCAATATTTAAATTGTTTGTAGCTAGGTATTTTCTATTGCCACACATATCGTGTAGAAAAATTTATGCAATAAAATATCCGGCCGCAGTCGAAGATGGAAATTACAATAGAAATTTAAAGTCAAAATTAAATGAGTCCTGTAAGATATGTTAATATAAAGCAATAAGCAATAGTTTCAAAAATGTTAATTTCCGATAATATTATCTAATTAACATATATAATAGTCATTAAAATGGAATTATCATTATAAAACTTAACATTCTAGTTATGACATCATTAGAATTTTGTAACATATGATATACTCTAGATATATGTGTATCATTTACATATTTGAAAAATAGACGGTATCCATTTTTGTGCTTAATAATAAGACGTCTTTAAAAAAATAAGATTAAAACTGTGTCTTTGCTCGGTCGATTAATCAGCACTTAAATGTTGAAAATAATACACACTTTGTAATTTTTAAATTATACTTATTCTAAGTAGCTGCTGTGTAAAATTTGAAATTTCCTGTTAATTATCATCAATCCACAAAGTCTGATTATGAAGTGAAAAGCTACGTTTCTTGATAAAACAGATTCAACTGTAATCGATAAACCTTGAAAACGGTTATGATTTATGAACAACGATGATTTAAACACTAATAAAGTAGCATTCCAGTACCGTTACCTACTACTGCCTCATTTGGTTGACAGAAGGACATACGTAGACAAATAAAAATAAGCATAAAATGAGTAATGAAATATATACCGCTTGATACAATGTATTATTCAAAATTCCTGTTGACGGCTAATGACAATCAAATCCTGGAGTGGGTTGGAACCTTTGATGTGGAGATAACACTGACGTAGTTTTCCACGAAACACCAAAACTGAGTTTTAATCATCCCCAGATGATGTCAACTTGGTTGGCGAAACGCGCATCAAGTGCAGTATAAAGTGTTTTGGTGTTTCGTGAAAAACTACGTCAGTGTTGACAATCAAATCACGACACCTCAGACCAGTTATCTATCTCGGTAAAATTCGATTATTCTTCTGCCATTGACAAGCATGTCAATTTTTTGCTCGATTGTCTTTTTCCGATATACAAATAATTATAATTAATATAATTAATATATTATGTGGGACCTTTGAAAAAATAAACTCGATAATTGTATTGATTGTCTTTTAATAATTCGATTACTACATATATAAATTTTATACTGTTTCAAAATACTTCAGTTCCATAACTTTACCGGTGAATTCCTTTCCGTTAAAATATTGCAATTTACTGCAGCATGAAATACTGAGAATCAAGAAAAATTTCACACTTGCATTGATTTTCACTTCATACAAGGTAAGTTTCACTTATGAAAGATGCTAATTACATAAGCAAATAGGTGTCACATATAACGTTGGCCAATAATATGATGAGCTACGAATGCAGATACACAAAATGCGAATTCTTTATTGTGTGCAATTAAAATAATTATTACTATAGTATTACCCGCATTATGCTTCGTACATATCAATTCAAACATAATTTATTATTTCTAATAATTTCCACAATAGTTTCATAAAGCTATGATTAGAATGTAAAAAATTAAAAATGCAGGTAGCCATTAGCCGTTTATTAGTTTTTACTCTCTGAACATTCACTTAATTACTTTCAGTACTCAATTTATTTTTCAATTATTCATAAAATTATAAGCAAATATTTCTTATTGTTTTAAATGTAAAGGTCAATTAATATAAAATCAATAAGGAATTGAAAGGAGATCACTGAAAAACATTTTTATTTGCTTCTGTATTCTATATTCTATATCACAAATATTCCCATTTATATTATTTTACATTGGTTCGTTTTTTATAATCTAATATTCAGAATCGTGTTCATATTTTCTACTCAACAGATATAAAGCGAGTAAACCGCCAACAAGATAAACTACGTATTTAAAGTATACCCTCTAACTTCTGTAAGCTTTATGTAGGAGTGGCAACAAGACTTCTCAGTTTAAGATTAATGGAACAAAAGAAAGCACGAAATTTGCGTAAATGCTTGGGAAAACTAACATATATTAATAAATTGAGATACAAAAAAAATATGACATGAAAGAATCTGTCTATAAATATGTGTCCAGCTTTAGAGATAGAACTGCACTAACATAAGATATTGTAATTGCATCACAAGTAACAATTTAAACACATTTTAGTTTTATTTAGGTTTTATCAATGCTTTATAGTGGCCAGCTCCTAAATTAGTAATTTTTGCAAGATTTACTATATGCCAAGTGCAGTTAAAGATAGTTTTGTCTTGAAGAAAGTTTTAAAAAGTCCTTTAAAAGCTTATATCAAAACTAAGTTAGCTTTTAGTATTTATTGGCTTAAGAGTTATGATTGATTTATCAACGCATTTGTCAAGCCTTCAATAAAACTTTATAGCCGTTAAGTCCAACTTAGGAAGATTGAGCTTTATAGAGAACCAGGACGTGTTGTTTTATAATGGTTTTATGAAATTATCTTGGAGTGCTTGTTATTGCCGGGTTATAAATCTAATATGCTTTGACGTTACTAAGTTTCAGGTCAAACCTTCATAAAGCCAACTCATTAGAGTTTTAATACAGCAGGCAAAAACCTGTAATAAATCAGTCTTAAGCATAAAAGAGTTTGATTTCCTTTTGTCTATAATATAGTGTTTTAAAATATCACTAATAAAACCCACGTACTGGATAAAATACAGTGGAGACGCGCAGAGCAGATGTGTGTAGTGTCGCAGTACACACGATTTTTAGGTTATGTTATCCAGACACCATAAATCCTATATATTTTAATGCAATTGTGTTATGTTTTATAATGGGTTTTCGGATAAGCTTATAAGCTGTAAGAAATATAGTAAGACCAATGAGGATTAAAATACTCTTCTACAAGGATAGATCGGCATACGTAAAGAGCAGTTGGTAATTTAATAAACATTTTAAGTCTAAACATGTTTGAACTAGAATTGTTCAAAATTAATAGAGTTTATACGTACAATCGCCGTTATTTCTAGTGGTCAAGCAATGTATAATGGTCAGACATATCCGGATTGAAAAAAAATTTAATTTTTATCTAATAGAAATGATTTCTAAAACCAATTTCCTAATACTGCTGCTAATGATTTATTTATTTTTAAGTCATCGAAAAATACAATGAAATATTTTTTAAAATTTGTGTCTTTAGGGAACGCACGAGTTTTTAAGACCTATCTAACCCATGTTTTACAGTAAACTTAGTGGCGTTGAAAATTTTTGCCCACTATAAGGGGTCCCAACACTTCATTATAAGTAGTCCATCTACATACTAAGTCTTATATGGGTTTTAAATAAGTTTTATTGACTCTCTCCAGACTATTTACGTTTATAAATAGGTAGTAATAGAAATAAGCTTTGAAGTTATTTTATGGATCATTTTAAAACTAAAATTGTTACTTAGGTAGTCAAATGATGAGGTTGATTGCAACGAAAATCCCACCTGAAAGTTTGTAGAGAAATTCTCAAAAAAACTAAAAAATTGGAAAAAGCGATTGTAGAATTATTGTCTCATTCCAAAATAGAAGATGCACTTTCTGATAAATCTATCACCAAAGCTATTGAACTCAATCTCTTTACCCACTTTTACAAAAAGAAATGACTTAATAAACTGATCTCTAAATTACCACCACTTTATATATTAAATCATATTATAAAACTAATATTGTTTAAACTACTAAAGGAATATGAGATAGTTATCTAAATGTTTTGACACAATGTAAAAAAAAACTGTTTTGGATTCAGGAAACGGAAATAAATCGATAGCAGTCAAGGTAGCTTATAAATACCTAAGAAACCAGCCTGCCTACCTAGTGATGTGGATTGTGATGCTGAGAAAGAACCTTGACCATTCTCACTTTTTTTTATATTACATAACAGTTAGAGTGGCAAATAGCTATCTATAATATTTAATGTTTCTATCTAAAATTACCTTTTTCAAACAACCTGTTCTGTGATATAACATGGCAACACAAATTTTCAAAAAATGGTAATAAAAATAAATATTCTCAGTAACCTTGCGGAACTATAGTGTTTTGTTTATTTAACATGTTCAATTTCGTAGCATAAGATTAAATGAAGATGTTAAACTATTTTATAGCTTTAGTTCGACGTCTTTAAAACCGGTAGCAATAATAAAAACATTAAATAAATCTAAATCCGACACAAACAACATATGTAAAAATCAGTAGATTTCAAATTATTTAAATATGGAATTATACCAAAACCAAAACAAATCTTAGTAACTTGTTTAATGTTTTTAGTATGTAATGCCAGTTTAACTCTGACCCAAGCCGTATAACTTAAGTTACTCGAAATCTTAATATATTTTTTTTTGTTTTTGAGGAAATAAGTTTTTATTAAATATCGATGTAACTATGAAACACTTCGTTTTTTTTGTATAAGAAAATGTATTTCTAAAACACTTTTATGTCTGTAATAAAAAATACGTTATAATTGCATTACAATAAATTTGAATATATTCGTAATAAAGACAAAATTTTGAAATAAGAAACAACTTGTACTAAAAAAATATTTGATGGCTATCAATGATTTATTATATAATAAAGAAATTGTCAATAAAATTAAATAAACTTTATTGTTATGGTAATTATTGTTTTAAAATAGATATAAAATGTTATAACAATGTTAGAAAGTACATAATTTTCGCATAATCGTTTTTATTTCATTTTAGTTAAAATAAAAATAGCGATAAAAACATTTTAAAGTAAATAATAAAAATGATAAATGGAAGATAGCTGTCTACACGACATTCACTGTTTCGTTCAATCAGATTGACTCAACATAAAGGGCATCTGCATTTGTTGAAGAGGAAAGGAAAAGAACAAGGAATGTCACAAATCTATTGTTTCGAGATATTTGCATTTTAAGCATTAAAAACCTAATTACTCCTATAATACTGACACTAGGAGAACTAAAATCATTTAATATAATGCTGATAAATTTATTCATTTGAAATCTGTAATAAAAATAAAACGTATTTAATTATAATAGAAAAAAAGTGGAAATTTCCCTCCAACATAGTAAAAATTGAAAAACACAAGGGAATGTCACTTGTTTGAGAGTATTATGGCTTCATTCATGAGGCAATTCAGTGTAGTAAATCTGGGCGGGCACTCCACATAACCTCTTTAGGATCAGTGGCGGCTCGTGATATTGTCCACAGAGGAGGCTTGAAATTTAAAAGGCAACTAAATTTCAATATGATTACAATTTGCATATTTCCCCACCACCCTTGAGGTAATATAACGGCGCGTTACATTTTTTTGTTGTGGGTTGATCGCCAGAGTAGCCCTACTATCCCACTTATAATTAAATTATAACTTTTAATAAAAATCAAAATAGTTTTTGGAAAAAATTGATAAATGAAAGTGTTTTTCTACAAACAGAGAATTGTATTCATTATCACTGCCAAAGTGTAAAATTATTACTTTTAATAAAAATTAAAATAGTTTGGAAAAAGAAGTTACATAAAAAATATTTACTAAAAAATAGGTAACGTAAATAAATATTTCTTCTAAAATAATAACTAACTATATTAATCTTTGGTGTAAAGTATACATATTTTTACAAACCAGTGGTAACCTACGATTTTTAGAACTAGCTAAACGGTTGATTACTTCTTCATAAAATGAAAATAAATTATTTTTCCTCAACTTTGACAAAAACACGTTTTTCTATTGAAATAAGCGATATATTTGACAGGCGGTCTTACGCTATTGTATCTAGTAAATGTTTTTTTTGGGTTTGAGTACTGAAAACGATCGTTCTACAGAACCTGAGGTTACCGGAATTATTGACACTAAAGATAAAAGTTTGTTTAGTTCGGAGAGACAGCTTTTTAAATTATTATTATATATAAAAGTAAGCATTTCTTGAGGTGATTTTAAATTTGCTAAAAGTTGCTGGTCAGAATACAACACACATAGTTCATTTCTTAACGAAATACGGTTAAAAAGGGATACTGGTCCATTAATTCGTCCATTAGATTGTTAGGAAATGATTTAGAAAACATTATAAAATTATTAAGATTTACTAAATCGAAATATTGCAAAATATTTAAATCGAAAAATCTAATTTCAATTTGAACTATAATGGTGTCCAAAATTTCTGTAAAAATTTGTTTGTAATGTATGTTTGTCCTGTCAAAGTTATAATATGTTGTCTTTCTTTTTTTTAACTGTGGCTCATCATCTAATTCGTCAATATTTTCTAAAAAACATTATATGAAGTATTGAAATGTATTTCGTTATTGCGAAATTCTTTTAATTTAGATATAAGTAAATTAAGTCTATTTTTAGAATATGTTATATCAGTTAAGTTATTCTGTAAAATTTGGAAAACAAAAAACAGTTTGCTGAAAAATTATTTTAAAACCTTTAGAAAAAATATGAAATTTTTATCCAACAATAACGATTTTAATCCGTAAGCTGCTCTTAAAGTCTGATCGTCATTTAAAAAATCTTCACTTTCCGAAATAAAATTAAAAACGTCAATAAGTTTTATCCTGTATGCGTCAACAGTGAAAACAGCTCTAGATGAAAAATTCCAACGAGTGGGAGCATTATTCGGAGTACTATACATTTTTCATTAAAATTTTCTATTTCTCTTTTTATGCGCAGAATGTAAGAAATTTACAATATTTTGTTTACCCAACATTTCGAATTTAATGCAAGATGAAATATGCTCCTGAGATTTTTCATACCTTTCTAAACCTCGCGACAAATTTTGCAAATTATTAAACCCGTTCTTGCCCCAAATTAAGGATTTATCATTAGTAAATAACAAACATTTCCAAAAATACAATTTGTTTCCAACTGTTGATGCCGCCACTCGATTTTTTGATAATTGCTGTCACTAAACCCTCTGTGAAAACTAGTGACGGCATTGACGGTGTTGGTCTGACCACTTTTTTTAATTCTTAACTTTTGACCATAACTAAGAGAAGTAAATTCATTTAATAACAAATAATTCACCACATCTGAACAACAAGACATGTCGTTGGGAATATTTCCACCTCATTTTTCAACCACCTATTAAATATGTTATGTATGTTTACGATCTCCGACGAAACCACAAATTGCCACTGTCCTTGTTCTATAAACTGTTCATACTCTTGTGAGAGAGGGGATCAACGCTCAACTAAAGTGTACATGCGCTAGAAAGGGATGGGGTGCTAGAGGCTAGCTGCCCTAACTGACAGATCTAGAATGCTTGCTGAGATACCCGCCAAAAACTCAAGGTCACGGACAATGTATTGAAATGGAGGTTGGCTGGCCGCTAGCCTCAGTTCATCCGGGCAAGCGCGAAGTGCGATGAGACACTGGGAAATATGCATACATGGAATCGACTATGCGGACTACAATGTTACATTTTTGTGGAAAGGAAATGCAAAATTTTTTTACACTGAAAATTAATTATTGAATTATAAACAACATTGAGAATTGAGATATATCTAAGTAGAAATTTCTACTTGTGAAAAATATTAGTTTGAGGATATTCTGCTTCTCTCAAAATTGTAAAGGAGGTTCAGCCTCCCTGCCTCCCTGACCAGCCGCCACTGTTCAGGACCATCAGATATTTGTACTTACTCTACGACTACTCTAAAATGAAGGTTGAATCTTTATAATTAACTTTCAAGTAAAACAAATCAATAATTTCATCACATAAACCATCATTCCTGTTTTTTCCTTTTCTTTGATACATTTTCGTTCATATCATAATGCATGTCACTATCGGAGGACATTACGTTTACAATAATTATTCCGCTTTTAATTCAGAACACAACACAACACAATCAAGTAAACAAACGAAATTTCTGCTACTCTACCTACAGATTAGATGGACTCTCCCTGTTATTTTCCGTTGCCGCGTGGACGTTCCTTGTTTTTAACCTTTTTAATGAATATTTCAAATATAAATTGTGAATGGACTATTCCAGTTTATACTCTCCACGCAAATTGTAAATAAATAGTGCGTATTTGTCCATCAGATGGCATGCAAATCGCAGAAACCTGAAAAATGTGACATTCCTTGTTTTTTTCCTTCCCCATTCAGTTGACAATCAAATGAATATTGCCCATGAATATACAGCATGCATATTCCTAAGCAATGCCGAGGTTCAAGAAATCTCACGTTGGTGATTAACCATTCAAATTGATTTCCTCTGTATATATAAATATTTTAGTAAAATTCGTCAACAGTTTTTCAAATAATATACCATAGACATTAATTAATATACTTAATGGCATAATCTTGTGTAGATTTCTTACATTAAAAATATTTTCATTTACTTTTTTTATAATAATTTTGGGTCGATATACGCATAAAAGAAATTATTTTGTATGAATTATTACAATTTCCTAGAGATTTATGAGTAAAAAAATATACTTGAAAATATATTTGCCAGGTACCACCTTATAATATCCATCTATAAGCATATGTTGATGCAAACTGTATTTAATTTTGCCTTGTGTCATCTGCAAATAACAAAAAATCAATTTCACTTAGATCATTTAAATGGACCAGTAACAAAGTGAGTTCCAATAATGACCCCTGCGGTATTCTACTCTAAACATCCAGAAGTCCGGTATTCATGATTTCATCAAGATAGAACTAACTTCTGATTCAACGTAAAACTATTTAAACATTTACAGCAGTACATGGGGTGAGATACAACAGATGATACCCACATTTATGCTTTAGAACCCCTTTTGTAATTACTGAATATAACAGTCTTGTTGAGTATTGTTTAAATTTAACTTTCATAATATAATAGGCCTTACCGTTCTCATTTTATAATTTATTTATGTCGTCACCAAGTGTATATTGTCCAATACTCTTAAAATTAAAGGAAAAGTAATTGTAATTTGCATTTCCACCTCGTTATAGTTACATGGGCGAGGAAGCAATAAATATGCAAAATATTCCTAATGAAGTCTTAAAATAGCGACGACAACTTATAATTAATAGTATTTAATATTTACTTAAAATAATTTAACACAGTAATTAATTATGAAATTAAAATCCTTCTATTTTATTTTCGTACGTAATCACTGTGATTAATTAACAGTTATATTAGTCATTACAATATTTAAGTACTTTCTTAATTCCTAATTCTACGTTATCTCAATTTATATGAACAAATTACGTGTTTGATTAATACTATGCGAAATTCCAATAAGAGTTACCGAAATTAAATGAAATCAAAACTGGTGAAAATATGACAGATGGCCAAAGAAAGTATTATTTTTATTTCGAGATTACGAGGCTACAGAGACGTAGAATCTAGGTCTGCAGATATAACCATACGATGTCGAAAGATTTATCAAGAACTACTACTTCTTCTTTTTCTCTTATGTGCAGAAAATGAAATCTTCAGCTACTTTAGAAATATACTTTAAAACGGTTTACGTTAACTGATATTAGACACGCAATGACCTAGCAGTATTTGTTATTTGCATGCTATCGTGAAATAATGTATAGAGTTAACATGGGAACAATATATCACTCTTACTATATTTACGATTTTTTACTTATCTTTGTAACATTTATCAAAAAGGAACCAAGCGCCAAAATGGAAAAATTAGTTAATCGTACCCACGGGACTTGAATATATATTTTTGTGTGTAAATAGAAAAAAAATGCGTAAAAATAATTGTACAAGAACCCAAAAATTGGTAGAAATAGACCAGAAAATATTTCAAGACTACTTCTTTAGAAGGTGTAATATTATGTGTATTTTTACATATTTTGATTTATTTTTATTTACCGTGTTCACGTTTTATCTGCCAACAATACTGAAATAATTATTTATTTTCATAATTATATCTGCAGTACAACTTGCAATATTAAAACCGAGTTACTCTAAAATGTGCAAATGTCGCTTGGTTCTTTTTTTGACAACGGTATCCCTTTAAGTTCAAGTCCATATATACAAGTTAATGAAGTTTGTCATTGTACAAATGCAGTAATAACTTAGGAAGAATTCCTTTGCAGTCTAGTATACTGTTGTCAGCCACAGAAGGTTTCGAAGTTATTACTTCTCATCAGTATAGCACAGGCAAGACTGTGCAGCTATTAACAAAGCGAGTCGAGTTATAGGTATCTGTGGTTCAATATAACACAGCAATTTGAAACTTTAAGGCGTGTCTCTCTAGTGGCAGCTTATTGTAATCAATTTGGTGATTCTTGAACTTTGCCATGCCTGGATATCACCAAGTTGCTTCAATAATCTGCCACTAGAGAAAGACACGCCTTAAAGTTTCAAATCGCTGTGTTATATTACCTACTTAACCCTTAGATTACCTAGAACTCGATTCTCTATGTAGGTGCACTATCTTGCCTATGTCATACTGATGAGAGGTAATAACCTCGAAACCGTTCTATGGCTATGGCATTTACATTACAAAAAACTTTCAAACCAATCATAAAATGTTTATTTAAAACGTCAAACAAATTGTACACGCAAATTAATGCTTAGTTGATTTACAAAAAAACTATGTGCACTTAAAAATGCATAGTTATGCATGATAAGCAAAGAGGGAAGTTTTCGTTGCTTGAATAACACAAAGCAATTCTAGGGTAATAAACGTTATTGGTATATGCGTCGGTATTTTTCAAAAATTACAGACCGTATGAAAAGTCGCAATAGACAGGCACCTTATTTTTTAAGGTCTATTAAAAACAAATGAAGTGATAAATAAACATAAAAAGAAACTCCCATAAATTATACATACATAGTCATAATGGGAAAAGCGATTAATAAAGCAACACATAATGAGAAGGAAATTAGCTCTTCTGAATATTTCCCATCATTAAGTGAATAATTTCAAGTAACGAATACATTAAAATCAATTATGATAACACAGAAGCAAACTCATAACAAGTTGTATTTGAAACATTATTTCTGTAACAAAAATCGAGTAAAAAAGCAGAAATACTGATACTTTTCAGATATAACTAACAAACTAATGCTATTAACAACCCTCTCTAATAAAAGACAAGAAAATAAATCATTGACTAGCAATAAATAAGGGAAACAATAAAGCCGTAGAAAAGAGACACACGGATGTTCATTATCCAGATATCCAAACAAAAGAAAAATCATTAAAGACGCAAGGCAACCACAAACATTAATACAGCAAGTTGGAGATTTATTCACTTAAGCAGTCGGAAAGCAATAAATTGTGACAATAACTTGATGACATAATACGATCATACTTAACATTCATATTAAATTGTAAAATCACCGTCTTAATCAAGGTTAAACCAATTACTACAAGTCACCTATAACCTGCAGCACAATAATGATCCATAATAATATGAAAATAATTGAAAATAAGGACATAACGATATGTAATTGACGTTATTATGCATTATTACTTGCATTAGCAATTTAAAAATGACACGCGCGCCTACAAATTGCATTTTCAAACAGTTTTTTATGTATACTTCTCGTACGAGTATATAAACATGCATTAATTTTGCAACAATATATAAGTAATTATTATTTACTTGAGAAAAATATTTTTTATTTATGCCTATCCTGGATCTATTTTTTTACAATGATGTTGAGAAAACAACACTAGTTAAGCTGTTAGAAAATCTATTTTGCAGATAAAATGAGTGACAGTTTATTTAAAATAAGAATTTTAAAATGTATCACTCAATTCCTAGCTGTAAATCTAGATATGTACAGAAATCAGGTTGATGTCACTTTTTGAAGCCTTCGACAGATTTGACTAAGGTATTTCGCTGCGCAAACAGTCAGCATTTAGTCTAACTAAATCCCACTTCAAATTGTTTGAGTCTCATTTAGAAGGTAAGCGGCTAACTTTACAATATTGTGGTTTCTAGCCGATTATCGTCACATCTGGTGTTACTCAGGGCTCTGTACTTGGACCTTTAATATTTAATATCGTTATAAATGACATCATCAATGATTTACAATGCAATACATTAATATATGTTGAAAATTTTAAACTGATAGTCCCACTGCTAGTATAGAAGACAGTGCTTAATTGCAACGTGATCCCATACCGCTACCAACCTGGTGTGGTGCAAATAAGCTGCAATTAAATATCGCAAAATGTACCATTTCAACTGTAACTTTGGCAGCACTTGACTATTCAATCTCATAGAACAATGAAACCACAATATTAATAGTCTAATCACAGATATGCGTGATTTTTATTGATCTCTCATATATACAGAGTGGTCACTTTTACAATGTACAGGAACGGAATTTTCTAAACCCGGAGAATCAGAGTTGGCCAAATTACAAAATGATGTTTAAGGATCTGAAAAGAAATCTGGGAAAACTCGCTTTGTTCCTGAAATATCCTGAAAATTTTAAGAAATCTTTCGTGAAAATGGTTCTAGAAAATGTTTGAAAGTTCCAGTGTGCTGACCATGTCGATGTGCCAAATCCCATAATTTGACCAACTCTAAATCTCTTCTAGTTTAGGAGATCTCAATAATGAGGTACACAGTAAAAAGTGAAAACCCTATATATTGGAAATTATTTCTTCAATAAAAAAACGGAAAAAAACTTTATTTCCTATTTTTATTTCTAAAGGACTTCCAGCCAGGTACATGAACAATTTATCCTACGTTTTGTCCGAGTTTTCGGACTTTTTTCAAGGTTAAAAGATAAAATAATGGTTTTACATAAGTCGTAAATTAGATTAGTGACAGAATGCATATCTAAAAAAGTGTTTTCTTACCTAATATAAACTTCTTATTTTAATTTCATTGTATGGGCTGGTTTTATTTTGTTTTTTATCATTTTTTTTATTTGATAGGTATGTGATGTATGTACGTGTAGTTCGACGAGTTAGGCAGAGAATGATCAGTATTTGGTGTCGTCGTTGATGTGTTTCTTTTTAAGAGTAGGTAATTATAACAGCTGATAGTATATTTATGGTCCGTGTGACAGAGTTATTGTAAACATTCTCATGATATTGGATAGCCGTTGAGAAGAGGTTTTGCAGTTAGCACATATACAGGATGTATAAAAATTGTTACTATTGTTACTATTGTTACTATTGAATAAGATATATTAAATTCAACATACTTCTCGTTCAATAAAACCTTTTATAAATAAACAGAAGGGCTAGCTATGGGCCAACCACTTTCAGCAGTATGTGCAAATTTAACTCTGGAATATCTAGAAAACCAACTAATACCGACACTTTCAAATAAAATTGCATTTTATAAACGATACGTAGACGATTGTCTACTATGCGTTAATAAAAATGAAATACAGTACATATTACAGAAATTCAATGAACAACATAGGAAAATAAAATACACATTAGAAACAGAAAATGAAAATAAAATAAACTTCTTAGACCTGGCTTTAATTAGATCTACCAGTAGAATTAAAACCAATTGGTATCAAAAAAAGTATCAGTTCGGGACGATATACCAACTTCCAATCAAAAACCAGTAATAAATACAAAATTAGCGTTATAAACAGCCTCGTGGACAGGGCCATTTTACTATCAAATAAACTGTTTCACAAAGAAAACATAATTAAAATCAAAAACATTCTTTGAAATAACTTTTACCCGCCACCTTTTATGAATAAGTATATGCAAAAGAGAATACATATCATAAATAACAAAAGCAATAAAAATCAAGTTGACATAGATTTACAACCTAACCGCTTTGGACCCATATTTAACAACACAAACGAGGACAAAAATCAAAACAATCCAAATAAAGACAAAATATACGTATCGGCACCATACATACCACAAGTATCAGAAAAAGTTCAGAAAGAATTAGGTAAATATAACATACAATTAGCATACAGAAACGATAATAGCATAAAAAAATAAATTATATTCAAAACTAAAAGATCCAATAGAGAAATTAAATCAAACCCATGTTATTTATAAAATTGATTGCTCAGATTGCGATAGGTGTTACATTGGACAAAACCCAACAATATTTAAATAAACGTATAAATCAACATAAATTATCAATTATAAATTCCATAGCAACTCCTAATTCATATAGCAACAGCATTAACAGAACACGCCATAAATAATTCACACAGTTTTAACTTTCCGGATACAACCATACTGCATAAAGAAAGAAATACCAAAAAACGCATGTTTTTGGAAATGGCTGAAATACAAAACAACAAAAAAAACAGTAAATTATCAACAGATATAGAAAATCTCAGTATATATCGCAATCTTATTCAATAGTAACAATTTTTATACATCCTGTATATGTGCTAACTGCATAACCTCTTCTCAACGGCTATCCAATATCATGAGAATGTTTACGATAACTCTGTCACTCGAACCATAAATATACTATCAGCTGTTATAATTACCTACTCTTAAATAGAAACACATCAAGGACGACACCAAATACTGATCATTCTCTGCCTAACTCGTCGAACTACACGTACATCACATACCTATCAAATAAAAAAATGATGAAAAACAAAATAAAACCAGCCCATACAATGAAATTAAAATAGGTAATTTATATTAGGTAAGCAAACACTTTTTTAGATATGCATTCTGTCACTAATCTAATTTAAGACTTATGTAAAACCATTATTTTTAGCTTTTAACCTTTGAAAAAGTCCGAAAACTCGGACGAAACGTAGGATAAATTGTCCATATACCTGGCTGGAAGTCCTCTAGAAATAAAAATAGGAAATAAAGTTTTGTCTGTTATTTATTGAAGAAATAATTTCTACTTTAACAGTCAACAACTTGTGTAAAATATCACCTATATATTGGTCTTTTAGTTTCTCCTGTATAAGCATCTAAACACTTATAAATGCAACAATTATGATTGAAAACCAAATGTTGCCATGGTTAATCTTTATTCTCTGTTAACGATTTTGCTATTTCAGTTGACGTTTAAGCCGATGATACTGTAAGATTTATGTTGCCTCATTATTTATTAAAAACAAAATAAGTTTGTTGATTTGTATACATAAAGAGAAAAACACTGTTTTTAAATAATGCTGGTAACTTCATATATCTTTATGAAAATTATAATATTAAAGATCAGGGGACTACTGCATACATGTGAAATGAAATGCTCTATTAAACAACAAGTGAAGGTAAAAATGAAAAAAGCACCAAAACTCGTGACTCCCGCAACCTAATCGGAATTGAAGCATTCTGTACCTTTAATAATATGCCAACAATATTAGAACATATGAAGGCGTTGGGTAATTCGAAAGCAGTCGTTTTAAAGTGTATTCTACTGTAACGGGAATTATTTTTTAGAGGCTGAAAAATGCGAAGAAAAATATGTTTATAAACCATGTCCATATACACTGATTGCGTTATATAATAAATGTGTAATTGTTTTGTAATTGTTATAAGTTAAATATCCGCTTTGCTTAATTAATTAATTTATAATGATCTTATTAAGATGAAGTAAATGTTTAAATGAGAGATACAATAACATTGCTAAAGATAAATCAAGTACAGAAGTTTTCTAGCAATCGCATAATTTGTATCATCAGATCAGAAATATTGACGTAAATTCTTCTCCGCTTCTCGGGGAAAATAATTTGGGAATGATACCCATGGAAATATCTCCAAGTTTCTTTTTTATTCCAAAAAACATATTTCTTATATGATTATGTTCTTTGTAAATTACCAGTCCAAAGATCGCACTTTTGAAGATATTAATATTTTTGTGGTGGCAAATTTTTTTAAATTAAATTAAAATATAAAAAATTCCCATACATTTAGGCTTTTGTATTCATTAAACGAGTATCCGGGCACTAAAACAAAAACTTAATCTAGTGAAACAATTTTTGTAACTTACTTGTAATTTACTAGTTGTACCAAAGTTTACAGATTATTTATTCTGTAAACTTTGGTTGTACGACAATTGCTATGACAAAACTCTTGAGAATTTTCACATATTATTACAAAATATGCTACATTTATGTTATATTATATTCTTTTTAAATTATCCGCCATTTTATTCTCTAAAAAGCGATTTAATTATTTTATTAAGCATTTACGGCATTCTTTTACTTACAAGTTGAATCCTAGATTAATAAAATTACTTAAAAATGAGGTTATAGAAAAAAAAATTTTTTTTTTGGGCCATTCCTATCATATTATTTCTGTATTTTACAAAATTTTATCACTTCTGTTCCTTAACCTGGACCTGATGAAGTAACGCCATAAAATATATTGTGGATAAATTCGAGACTACATTTGTGTGGCCAACATTTGCTTGACTAATTTTATATCTAAGTTGTAGTAGATTGTAGTATTTTTATTAATTATTTCTTGTACGGGTCATAGAGAAAATGTTCTGGATTTAGAAGGTTTATTTAGAAAAAAATATTTCAAACACATGACAGCAAATTAAAGCGGCCATACTGACTCAAAACATTAGCGACAATTAGCTTAGCGAGTAAGCGTGTCGCTCTGATTTCAAAGTTGTTTGATTTCTGAGATATTTTTAGTTAGTTCTGCTATGTAACTACACCAACATGGCAATTTTAATATCAGAAAGTCAAAGTAGGCCCATTTTATGGCAAGACCCATAAACACTTCAAAAATAAGATGAAAGATGGTAAGATGATACTCTCCATACTTTATGGAATGAATAAATATCTTATCTTCCTTCTAACGAGAAGGCCGCTGAATTGGTTAGACTCGGAGCCGAGGAACCCTGTCACGGGCCTGAGCCTATGTTAGGTATTTCAAGAAGGCAGGTCACAACGGCCCTCAATGAGTGAACCCACAAGACACTGAGAACGCACTGGAGGATCAACAGAACCTGCAGGCAAACCCGAGATTTTGTGACGGGGCCGAATAAATCGAGATCGGCCTGGTTGCTGAGACGGAGTCGGAAAACTCTGAATCTTTTAATCGGTGTTCTCACAGGTCACTGCAGACTTAGGAGGCATCTATCATTGATAGATATTGAGGAAGACCCTACATGTCCAAGATGTAGAAGTGATGAAGAAACATCTTATCACTTCCTGGGACAATGTGAAGCGTTTGGGCGCCTGAGACACAGTATCTTCGGTTCTGAGGCGCTTCTAAGGGATGAGCACCCTCGCAATGAGTGACATCCTGACCTTCATCAGAAGCTCGGAAAGATTCGATTAAAGAGCAAGAGAAGTACATGGCTGAGGGGACAGCTGGGGGTTGATAAAAAAGGCCCGTCTGTGACCTACTTGCCAGGCGTCAGCCTCCCCCACCATTAGCATTACCATTACCATTATCTTCCTTCTATATTTATTAATAGAATGTACAGCATACTGACTTTTGCGCTTGAGGAGAAAATCTGGAAACAAATCGTCTTCCAAAAGAAGAGCAATTCGATGTGTTCGTGACAGAAGCATTGTTAAAACTAAATGTTAATCGCTTTGCGGTGAACAGGGTGTCGCTTCTCACTCACTATATTGCCATCCACGATTTTCCGCTCGTGGCAAATCGCTCGCCAGCCTGACCAAATTCTTTGGATATATTTGGGTTAATAATTTACAAAAAACGTACTCATAAGACAATGTGTTAATTTTGATCAAAAATGCAAATTGTAAGATCCAGCTACTTTTGAAAATTATATTTTTTGAATTGGTTTTATAAAGCATTTACAGTATTATAATAATTTAAGTCCAAGATCAAGAAAATCGGAAAAAAATAGCGAAGCTACTGAAAAAGACGTTTCAATTTTTTTGAACTATCCGATAGTCATTCCATTTCTAATTTCAATTCTAATACACTTGCACAGAAAGTTAAGGATATTGGAAAATCACACTTGAATACATCCTTGCAACATTTTTTCCCTGTATATGCTTCTGCATGGTTTTTAGATATCGAGAAAAAAATCGTTATGTCTCTTTTTCGTATTCTTGTTTTTCTAATTTTCGAATAGATACAAATAATCCTCATGCTGCAGTTAATTGCGTTCAACTGTGTTTGAAACTTATTATGTGGAGTTTCTGAATAACATTGAAGTATTCAACATCTTTGAAACTCACAAAATGATCACGATCCTCTGCCGCTGTGTTCCCCTAAATCCTATTGAACATGTGTGGAATTTATTGCATAAGACACATCAAAACCATCAACAAGTTCCAGTGAACATCCGACAACAGTTAGATATTTTTTGCATTTTATAGGCATAAATTCCACAAGATGTGATCGACCACATCATCAAAAGCATGCCCAGACGTATACTTTGCTTCCTTCCTTATTGCGAATATATGTAACTTAGATGTTGATTAGTTAGTAGGTTCCTGTATAATCAAGGTGATCTTCTGGTTTAGAATAGCAAGGAAAACCAGTGGCGCTTAAATAAATAAATCTAACCCCCCCCCCACTGACTGAGCTAGCGTGGACCTTTTGTTACACGCCTACGTTGCAGCCCATTAACGTTGTTATTCTTCACCTTTTAAAAGGTACGTAGCAAAGATGTTAATTAATGGTATCTCCTCTCCTCTCTTTCTCTTGTCGCCAGCTGAATTGACGTGGATGGTAATAACCTCTCGAGAATCCTTGCTGGTAAGATTTCGCTTCCCCACGATCCTGGATTTTCGGCACTGTTTTTTACTTCTTTGTCTTTACCTTCAAATCCTCCAAATTTTTTAATCGCCTTAGCCGCCTTCAGTGTATCTGAAAGGTTATCACCAAATAACAATTCATCTAAGCTCGTATTGTCCAACATGCCCTGCAGACTTCATCCAAATTAAGACATCAAATTTTGCCTGGATTCTGATTGCTCATGATGTAAATCAGATACAAATTTCGCAGAATCACTAATCTGCTCCACTAGGAGCAGGTTATTATTTCTCTCCTTTTTCGCTTTCTTCCTTCAGCAAGAAAGTTAATGCTCTGTCCAGATCAAATACTTGCCCCATTTGTGCTTGAATTTTTGTCATCCGAACATCCCTTTTTAAAGCCACTTTCTTAACAGCAGCTCTGACTTCAGGATTCAACTTTGGAGGTTGTATGGCTTGACAATTATAATGAGGGGTTAGAATACGAAGTATTTATGACAGATTCAGGACGATGTTGATTCCCCACGGCTAAACATTTCTTAACTCAGTCCCGCGGAAAAGAACTGTTCCGTGACGGAACGTGAGTGCTTGACGATCGTCTGGGGAATAGAGAAAATGAGACCGTATCTGGAGGGCTATCACTTTACCGTCATCACCAACCAAACTAAAATTGTTTTTCCTTTCATGAAAATATGAAATATCTTTAACTTTATGTGCACTGTGTATATATATAACAAACGTATAAGTAAAATAAATCTAAGTAATTTTTGTGTTTATTTTGAGTAAAGTATGTAAAAGGTGTCTCTATAGCATAAACACATAATTTATACAGATCCAGTAACATGTGTTACTTATATTAAAATTAGAAAGATTTGTTTTGCAAATATATTAGATAATAGTAAATACCAGATGGAAATTATGAAATAATCAAAATTTTAAGCCTAATAAAATGGAACAGCAATAATTAAATTGAAGTATAATTTTGATTTTTTGGGTAGCTAATTAAAAATATATCCTTTCCAAATTTTAACCACAACTAATTCTATATAATAATAAGTAGCATGAAATTTCTAAAAATAATACAAGAAAAATATATCAACTTCAGACGTTAGTGGTTTTTAAAATTAATTTGCACTGATTACGTTACAATCAAAATTTTTAATTAATTTTATAGTAAGTAATTTACATTTACACTGTTTTGTTTTATTTAACTGTGTTTTACTGGAGAAAGTCCTTTGTCAATTAATTCAACAAACTATATTGTACGTAAATAAAAATTATTTTATGAGCGATAGTTCTTTTTAACTACGAATTTACTTAACAATAACTCGTTTATGTCCAGTTAAGTGCAGAAGTATAGTTAATGATTTGATTTAATAACGCCTAGTTTCACCTCGGTTAGATTCAATATTTATCAGTCAACAAAATCGTAAATAAATAAAGAATACTGCTGAAAGTATTAAAATGTCAATGGATAACTAAAAAATCAAATAAAATAAAACGCTTATATGCGAATTAAATAATAACCATTAAGAGTTGCAATCAGATGAGATCAACTAATAGTTTATATAAATTGTTAAAATTTGCTCGAATCTAGGAAACACACTGTATACTAAAATTTTGCAAATCATGTTTGTATTTGCTTAACAAAACAAATCATTTTGCTTAAATAAGCATGCTATAATTGGACTGGATATTTTTTGTCAAATTAAAACAAATTTGAGAGCGGTAAGTTTTTCATTTTTTATGGTCAGGTCTGGAGAATTATTTTTTTAATTGTAGATGTAAATTCTCTTAACAATAAATTTCAAAGCATTATACTATTTGAAGATTTTCATTAGTGAATTATTGGAGACCTCGACGGTAAATCAGGAGACGAACTGGATTGAAAAAAATAAAAAACTAGCCCATAAACTTGTTCATAAATGCAATGCTATGCATATAGTATCTCGTTTTCTTTTTCCCTTATTTGCTTAATTCATAGTAACGACTATAGCCAATTTTAAAAATTCTTTATTAATTTTAAAATTTTCTAACTAGGGACTAGTGATAATCGCGTTTTAACTACTGTTTTTGCTATTATCTCAGAGAAAGCTAAAAAATACTGCAGAGTCAATGTCAGTTTCAGTCCATTTAATTATATTTTACAAAAGAATTTACGCATTCTGATCGCATTGAGGCAAATCGTATACTAGAAAATCTTAGTAAATGCCTGAATGATGTGAAACTCTAACATTTTTCTATTGTGAAATTGATAAACAATATGTTTTACTGTTAGTCTTACAGTAAATAAATAAATCGAAACTACATTTATTAATAACTTTCTTTTTAGGCACTAACGACAAAAGGTTAACTTTTTGTTTTATTGAAAGTATTTTTAAAACGATTTATAAATTTGTTTTCTCGTTTCAGTTTTCTAAATTATTCAGTATTGTGGTATTTTATATCTACTCGTTAAAGGAATATAATTTGTATGTATGTACATATATACAAAAGTTAATTAAACATGTTACCGCTAGTCTGAAACAAGTAGTAATCCCAATAAAAAATCCATATAAGAATTGGCACACGTGAAGAAAGCTAAACAAATAATCACTTTTCACTAAACAACTTATCATATTCACTTGGCTTTATAATACACTTCCACATCAAGAAAAGTAGCTTTGTCAACCCTGAAATCTAGAATCACTCCTTCCTTTTAATTCGAAACCTTGTGGTGACACAAAAATATTACTATTCTTATATTAATATCCAAATAGCACTTTGAATAACGGAAAACGTGCATCACCGACGCTATTATTAAACTCAACGTTATTTTTTTTAAAGTTAAATGGACACAAACAAAACTGTTTAATTTTTAGACAAAAAAGGGGTGGTTCTAGTTTGGGGTAAATTCTACGAACGAATTTTCTTTAGAGGGAAAATCCGAAAAATTCCATTGTGCGCGAACACTTACAAATTTCATGGTGGTTGGAGGTTGGTGGGTTCAGGGGGTACACTGGAAACACTAGACACCACTGGAGAGTGAAGAAAGATGCGGGGCGATTGGCCCGCTCTGAGTTATATATCGAAGTGCAACCTCGAAGCACGAGGCCAGCCCGCGGAAGAACGCGCTTACATTGACCGGCTGATGAAGGTCCCCCACGTGCTCGTCGACTACCTAAATAACCATTTACCATGTCTTAGTTGATGCGAGGATGAGAATGTAGTTTTCAAAAACGCACTTTATGTCTATGTGACAATGATTTGATTTGATTTGATCTTCATCGCTATTGATTCAAACAAGTGAACATCAGCATAGTCAAAGGTATAGTTAACATTGTATAAAAAATATCACATAATATTAAATTACACGTAAATACATTTTTTATTTCTTTGATTATTACAGACTTTTCAGGCAGAGAGAACAGAAGAATTATATAAATTATACAGGGTGTCTCATTAGGAAATGCATCGAACGATATAGGGGAAAGTACGCACCAGAAAATTTTGAAAATTTAAGGAATGGCAGTATGGTCAATCCAACTAAAATAATTATAAGCATCTGACACCTCCAGTTATACCGGAAGTCGATACCAACTTGCTTATTTTAAATGGAATACGCTATATATTTTAGGGTTTTCTAAAAGAGCATAAAATTCTAAATCAAAAACATGACACTCTATACCTAAACCCAGCCGTTTCAGAGATATTAAAAAAATGTTGACAGGTGTAATGGTTTACAATAACCTTTATAACTTTCTTCATGTAAAAAGATACTCATTTGCTTTTTGTATGCAGAAAGATCATAAGATGAGCTACTTTCCTCAGTTTAAAGAAATTCAATATTGGTATACAAAGTGTTCCATTTTTGATGTTACATTTTGTAAACTTTAAACCGCGAAGACTTGCTTAAGTTAAATGGAACATTCTGTATTTTTTTACATCAAGTTATGTATAAATAAATTCATTTCTTTCTGATATCAACATTGTGGAGGTTTAAGTTACAACTTTTTGAAATATTTGCGATTTACTTAGAAATTCAAGAATTTTTAGTAAAAATTTTATCAAATTAGCCATGATTAGAAACAAGTTTAGAAACAAATTTCACCCATTTTCTTTCCAAATAGTTCAACGATTAAAAGAAACAGATTTCCTAAGAAGAGAACATTTTTGTGAATTTATTCTAATAAGGTATGTTTGATTCTTATTTGGGAAATATTATATGGTCAGATGAAGCTAAATTTACCGAAAAAAGGACTTTTTAATCGACACAATTCACATTATTGGAGTGACTCGATCCTCATGTGTTCAGGGAGCGATATTTTCAAGAAAGTTGTCAGTTTAATATTTACTGTGCCATAAGAAATGATAGAGTGATGGCATTAGAATTTTATCAGGAAAATTGAAACAGTAAGTTATAAAGATTTCTTCTGCTGCTAAAATGTATAGTTAATTTTTTTGTTTTTGTTTTTTTTTTTTTTTAGGTGAAAGATCTAACTATTTTACAAAATTTGAATAATAACAATTAAAAATATTTAGCTCTCGCCGAACATAGAAACATTTTTTATCAGTACGACGATGCTCCCCCACATAACGCTTATTTGATAAATAATTTTTTACAAGAAACTTTTTACAATCAATGGATCGCCAATAATGGACCTTTCCTATGGTCTTCTCGCTCTCCCGATTTTTCAATTTTAGATTGTTTTATTTGGGGAACTATTAAAAATAAAGTTTATGAGAGCCCATTAACAACTATTGAAGATTGTATGTAGAGAGTAACAAATGCATTTCAAAACTTATCACAAGATTCAATTAGAAGAGCTACCCATGAAGAACTAATCCGGAGGTGCGAAAAATGTGTAGGGGTTCGAGGGCGGAATTTTGAACAATTATTAAATTAAAATGGAATCATGTTTTTAGTTGATTTTATCTTAGTTATTTTAGTTTATGCAAAGTGTCTTCAATCCAATTAAAAGGCATGTTACAGTGTTTAGTATTATTTTCCGTTTTTGTGGATATCTAGTAACAAATCTACTACAAGTTCTTGATATTACTTTATCATATTCTCCACAAATAATAAACAAATTCAAAAAGTCTCCATAGGTGTAATATAAACGCGGTGGTATTTTTTTTGACATAAGAGATAGACTGACATTACTGATTGTTTCTAATCATGGCTAATTCGATAAAATTTTTACTACAAATTCTTGAATCGCAAATATTTCAAAAAGTTGTGTCTTAAACTCCCACAATGCTATATCAGAAAAAAAGGAATTTAATTATACATAAGTTGATTGTCAAACAATAAGTTTTATTTCGTTCAAAAATAGCTTTTACGTCTCTCAAGAATATGTTTGTACCTCAGATTTTTCTTAAATGTTAAGCAAAAAAAATGCATGTATATTAATTGTATATATTAATATTTTGGTCGTTGGTAGTGCCAACGACCAAAATTTTAACATATTTTCAAAAATAACAGTAAAAGTGTAATATACAAGAAATTAAAAACCGATATCAAGTTGTATAATCAGTTACGGTGGTCTTTAAATCAGCATTCCGCGAAGTCCACACCCCTGTATGGTAGTCAAACCCTACAACTGTATATTGCAAATTATATCCGCTTGAAAACTCCACCTTGTATTCTTCAGCAAACCAGCACAGACGCACCTAAATAATTTTCTGTAATCAATAATTATTAGTTTATATTATATGAAGTGTTTACTAAATATTCCTGTACAGATTACATCACAAGGTGCATATCTTTGTTCATTCTAAGTGTAAGAAAATTGTAAATCAATATTTTAAATCCAAATCCAGTTAAATCAATATCACAACCATCATAATATAAAATGTACGTACTTTATAGAGAATTCGTTATAAGTTTAAAGGAAATATTGATGTATTCATTTTGCAACGTGAAATAGTTTTGAAACGCTAGGACTCATTTTTAATAAATTAAGTAATCAAGTTAATAATACTTACAATTAGTTTTCTATTTTAGAATAGTTTCAAATAAATGGTATTCTTCATTTGAAATAATGATATTCTTCATTATACACGACTTTACCCTTAATTTGGATTGAAACCCATTTGTTTATTTTAAATATACTTTTTTGTATGTATATCTTTAAAAAACTAGTTTTAGAGTGGTGTAAGTACTTTTGATTATTGGTAATGACGTCATGAGTTCGTGTTAATTAGGGCAGAACTATTTCTCTTTAAATATACCTAACTATCTCATCCTATCTATATGCTATAAAAAGGTATGAAAAGTTTTCTTACCCAATACCAAAATAAAATATTTAGTGCCAAATAATAAAATATGACACTTTTTTCAATTAAAAGTATACTATTTATTCTTACATTATTTTGAAAGTACAATTTTTAAAATTTTTTAAAAAGCTCTCAGTTATTAATTGAAATTAAATATAATTTTGTAACGTTTATGAAGCGTATAAACATTTAATTTATATATTTTGTTACGCAAACTTGTGGAAGATTTTTCTTCCTGTAGTTAACAATGTCTTTAAAATATAATAGAAATAATACAACTTTCCAAAAGTGAATTGCTTTCTTAGAATTGACCAAATAATTAATTGTTTTTTTCTCACTTTACCTTATAACATATCTAAGAACCAACTGAACTCAAGTGTATCTTGAAAAAAAAAATAATTTAATTTGTTTTCTATATTTAAGTAAACCCTTTTTTAGAACCAAAAACAAATAAATTGTTTAGATCAACATTTTGCTAAGCAGATAAAATGATATACGATTATATTAGTGATCTGGGTATATGTCTATGTCATATTTCTATATATTATTAAATGCAATTTTTTTATCCATAGATTATGGTACACTTAATGACTGTCGTACATAACTGAAATATCATGTGGTTTATACTTAACCATGACCATGGGTTATTCGTTAAGCATGACCAAAATATTTGTTATATTATACCGTTTAATATGATCTGCTCTCTAGATGTAAGAAAGTTTATATCATATTTTCGCTATATTTTTACAATGACAATATAAAATCACTATTTCCCCATTTTACTTTTCGTAAAAAAATGTATTGAAAAAAAAAGGTCTTATCTATATTTTAATCGCCGAAATTACTTATTTCTGCTTCGAGGTTACTCAGAACACTGTTTTAGAGGAAAACATAAGTCTACAGGATAGCCTCCTATCAAAAAAAAAAAGTTTAGTTAATCTCAATAATATTTTAGATGGTCGGTGTATTTCGTATGAAACTCAGTGTTTGTTTTTATTCGTACAGGGTTATTCATTATAAATTACCCACCCCTTATTATCGTTATTATTGCCTATAGAAAAAAAAAGTTTAAAATAAAAGTTGTGTGGTTATAACTGAATTTTGTTAAAATGCTATCAAAAGTACAGTAGCGTGCAAATTTCAGGGGATATAAAAAAATAATAATTTAAAAACAAATTAAGTTCCTCTTCTTGATAAAAGTTAAAATATAGAGTGGAATGAAAAATAATATTAACTGAAAATTTTTTTGTTAATTATTATTTACTAACTTTTACAAATCTTATCACAGATAAGTATAACATAGATCTATTTAAACAATTATTTTCCCGGCTATTTGCCAAAACGCTGAAACTTGGATTACAAAAAAGATAATATGCACATTATGTTCAGTACAACTGACTCAATAATGTTATTTTTAATTTCAAATATTCTGTCTAGTAAAACCAAAAATAAATAAAACACAAGGTACTCACCAGTTGACACTCACTTAAAAAAACTTTAAAATATCTACCGACACGTGTTTCTGCTTGCATTGCGCCATCAGGGTAGCCAGCACATTTAAATAATCCAAAGTAACCAAACTTGTAAACCTTAATGTAATAAACATTAATGGCTTCAGAAAACAGAATAATTGAAATTATTATAGTGGAAATACCCCTTAGGGTCAATGAAATAATTTAAAAACAAATTAAGTTCCTCTTCTTGATAAAGTTAAAATATAGAGTGGAATGAAAAATAATATTAACTGAAAATTTTTTATTAATTATTATTTACTAACTTTTACAAATCTTATCACAGATAAGTGTAACATAGATCTTTTTAAATAATTATTTTCCCGGCTATTTGCCAAAACGCTGAAACTTGGATTACAAAAAAGATAATATGCACATTATGTTCAGTACAACCGACTCAATAATGTTATTTTTTTAATTTCAAAGGGTATTTTCACTATATAATTTCAATTATTCTGTTCTCTGAAGCCATTAATGTTTATTACATTAAGGTTTACAAGTTTGGTTACTTTGGATTCTTTAAATGTACTGGCCTACCCTGATGACGCAATGCAAGCAGAAACACGTGTCGGTAGATATTTTAAAGTTTTTTAAAGTGAGTGTCAACTCGTGAGTACCTTGTGTTTTATTTATTTTTGGTTTTACTAGACAGAATATTTGAAATTAAAAATAACATTATTGAGTCGTTGTACTGAACATAATGAGCATATTATCTTTTTTGTAATCAAGTTTCAGCGTTTTGGCAAATAGCCTGGAAAATAATTGTTTAAAAAGATCTATGTTATACTTATCTGTGATAAGATTTGTAAAAGTTAGTAAATAATAATTAACAAAAAATTTTCAGTTAATATTATTTTTCATTCCACTCTAAAAAATAATATATTTTTTTTAATAGGATACCCTGTATATTACTTAATTTTTGGAATGATCCTTTATTCCTGATTTCAAAAATATACCATATGTTACCCCTACCGTATATCATTTTTGAGTTATTAAACGTCGAATATCTTAGTTAAACTAGTTGCTGTAAATATGGAAAAGTTAACATTATTAAAGTGAGCTATGAAAATGACAACTATTATGTTTGATAAGTGACATTTCTTTAATGAAATAATCAGAATGGTTTACAGTGAGGAAGAAAAAAACCAAATATTTATACAAAATAGATAACAAAGATTTATTTAGGAAATTTAAATATAAATAAATGATAACTCATAAAAGATGTTCGATGTGTCCACCATTATTGTCAATGCATAATTGATAACATCTTCTTATATTTATAATTGCACCGGAAATGGCTTCATTATTTACATTCAGGGGATAAGGGGGAGGGTAATTTATAATGAATAACCCTGTACCAATTGTATGATCGATTACCCCCAAATTTATTATGTATGTGCATACTCAGGAAATACAGGATGTCTACACAACTCGAGAAATTCCTTATATATGTGTAAATAACTTCGATGCAAAAATTTGGATAATTTGACTTCCGGGATGTTCAACAAAAACATTTATTTTTATAATGAATTGCTATTTAACTTCTTTGAGAAATGAAAAATATGACTTGTTTAGCATTTTTGAAATCAGAGAAAAAATAACGTGTAAATAAATAAAATACAGGACATAAAAAAATAACCCATATGTACAGCTCATAAATCGGAAGTGCGAATATAAAAATACAGCCCTCAATAAATTCCTGGAATAATACTATCAACTTTTTTCCTTTTCATTTTTGCAATAAAGTCAATTGTAAGCTCGTTACTTGGAAATTAAAAAAAAAACAAAATTTCGGTTTTTTTGTATCTCGGAAAAGTGCATATTCAAATTATCCAATTTTTTTCCTTTACCAAATTTTTGTATCGTACCTTCGTGGATATAGCAAATATACTAAGCGGGTAGACATTTGGTATATATAAAAATTTTATCTAATCTTTGGATAGACTGGGTGGTATGTAAAGTGACCATTTGATCAAAATTATAGAAAAAACGCTTTGAGATTAGATGCTCTTCTGTCATACTGACGAGGCTTAATAAAATTGAAACTGCAGTCAACGAGAAATGAGATTTAGGTTACTAAAGTTTATTAATATGTAAATATTTTATTGATATGGTTTGTTTCAACGTAGTCAGGCATTTTTGTTACATGTAATAGTGCATCAAATGGCCTTAATTTGCTACTTGTAATACAACCCTTAGCTATAGAGATTGGATGAAGATTTCATGTATGATTTTATTTTAAACCACTAGAGATTAAACATACCCTTTTTATGCATAATAGTTTTAATGGTGAACCTAATATAATCACGATAATCAGTGTAAGTAATTCAATTATCGTATACAGCTAAATCCGTTTAAGCATAAAACCACTAGTTTAATCGATTTATTTAAAATCGCTTAAGGTTAGTTTGGATATTGCGCAACTCTCAACATTGACTTCTATATCAAACAACCCATAAAGGTTTTCCAACATTGACTTCTTTATGAATTATACCATAAACATTCTGATCAATGACTTCGGGGTACAGAACAATTTTTATATCTGCACTTAATGCTTTTAATTAGTTATTTTTTGTTTACAAGTTAAGAGTGTCACTGCCAATATTTTTTTTGTAAAAGATGGCCTTACATAAATTATTTGATTAAGATGCGGTTATATTTGTATTATCCCTTTAATCGTTTTACTTCGTTTTTGCGGCTAATTCTATCCCATTTTATGGTCGTAGATAAGGACAAAACTTGTTCAAATATTCGTAGCAAACTCCCATTCCTGTGGCATCCGCAAATTAACATATAAGAAGAAAGATAAGAGAACCAACACGTATTATCGAGAAATGTTTTTTTTTCTTCTCATAATTAAGGTATTTGAAATTATAATGTTAAATGAAAGTGTAATGGAATACCCTTTTATAAAAAATGTATAAAAAGCTACAAAATTCAATTGAAATGTTTAAATTTTAAATTTAAAAACAACCCCTACCCCGAGCAAGACACCTATGTTATATACAATACAAACCCTTGATTCTGTGTCTCACTGAAACATGTATTACTGAAAATGTTTTTTGACAGTGAATTAGAATTAAAAGGGTATAATAACACTGTTCGAGCAGCCGTCACACAGGTGGGGTATTCATTAAAAAGGACATAAAATTTGACAATGTAAAAACATTTATTCTAGATGTAAATTTTTGGTTGTTATCTGTTGATATAAAAGTTAAAAATGCCCCATATAGTGTGACTGCTATTTATAGATCGCCTAGTGGTATTATAACACTTTTTCTTAATAAGTTTTTGCAATGGCTAGATGATTATGTTGACAAAAATAATACACATAGTAAAATCCTCACAGGTGATTTTAATATTGATTTTTCCAAAAATGATTATGTAAAAAAGAAGGTTTAAAGAAAGTATTGAGAATTATGGCATGAAACAGTTTATACAAAATTTTATTAGAGTAAGAAGTAATTCTAGTAGCATAATTGATCTTGTTGTCAGTAATGATTATACAATAAATGCGTATGTAGAGCAAAATTATATCATAACAGACTATTCGATAATTCAAGAAAAGGAGAAAAGGTATGGATTTAACAAGATATCAAACAAAGGAAATTAGATCTCGGATCAATTTTGATGAAATGACAAATTTGTTAATTGAAAAAGAATGAGAGTATTCTTGCTCAGATGTAAATATTGTTATACAGATATTTGTAAATAACATATTAGAGATACTAAATATTGTAGCACCAAAAAAGTTATGAAAGTAAAGGTAGCTGAAAATAGATAGTTAGATGATAGGTGTCGGGAAGCTATTGCAAATAGAAATAGGGCTTACAAAAATATTTTTACACGCGAGGATGAGGATTGGAATTACTACAAGCAGACAAAAAACAATACTATAAAAGTTATCAAGGAAGCGAAAACAATATTTTATCATAGAAATATAGATAGTAATAAGTCCAATCCAAAATTAATGTGGAAAAGCTTGAAGCAGTTAGTTGGGAAAAAAAGCGGGGAACACGCTCTGCAAAGTTTGAACTGTAATCGAGTAATATATAATAACAACGGATGTATTGAATCAGTATTATGTAGGTAGTATTGAGAGTATTATCATAAGCATGGGGACAGATGATGTCGATATTGATATAATTAATGAATCTATACTGGATGTAAATTCTAGCATGACATCATTTAATGATATAACCCTACAAGATCTAAATAAAATAGTAACTAAACAAAGAAAAAATATAGCACTGATGAAATCGGACGTGATGTCATAAAAAAATCTTTTTCACATAATAGGGTATCCTTTTTTTAAATTTGATTGATTTGAGTCTGGAAAAGGGTGTTATGCCTGAATGTTTTAAAACATCTGTACCAAATATATCCAATACGAATCTGGCCGAACAGTTAAGACCAGTAAATATGTTGCCTTTTTGTGAAAATATCTTAGAATTAATAGTTTATGATCAAGTAATCAAGCACATAAATTCAAATAATATTCTATTCACATATCAATCGGAATTTCGTGGCATTCATGTAAAACGGCTTTCAATTAGTAATTTCAGATTGGAAGCAGTTGTTGGACAGAGCAGGAGTTGAGATTTGCGTAGTTTTCATTGATCTTAAGCGTGCTTTTGAAACAATTGACCGTAATATACTACTATTAAAACTAAAGAGATATGGATTTGAGAACACCGTTATAGACTGGATTACAAATTATATAACAAATAGGTACCAAGTAACAAAAATGAATGGGAATTTATCAGAAGCCAAGTTAAACAACTTTGGGGTTCCTCAAGGCAGTGTACTGGGTCCATTATTATTTATTCTTTATATTAATGACCTTGGCAATGTGTTGCAAAAATGCAAAATCCATTTTTTTGCTGATGACACTCTTATTTACTATGAGAGTACAAATTTTAAGGAAATGGTAAGTACTGTTAATTTAGAAATAAAATTATTGTCAGAAAAATTTAAGATCAATAGACTAAAAGTAAATGAATTAATATCCAAATTTATGTTCGTGGGTAATAATTATCTATATAAATAGTTTGCTAGTCTAAATCTTGGTATTACGCTAAATAGTCAAAAAGTTGAAATTGTTCAGGAAATAGAGTATCTAGTCCTAATAATTAACCGTGAACTGAAATTTAACAAACGTAAAGAATATTTATATCAACTACTACTAAATTAACTGTGTATAATACCTTAATACTACCTCATTTTCTCTATTGCTGTTCTGTGTTGTATACAAGTTGTACAAATTTTAGTAGACTCCAGGTTCTCCAAAATAAGGCAATGCAAATAATATTAAGATGCAACCGTTTCACTAGCAGTCAGCTAATGCTTAATACATTAAAATGGCTTAACATTAAACAATTCCTCTTCTTCCAAACTATGACATTTATTTTCAAAATGATTAATAGCATTTTAGAGGAATATCTCACACGACAATTGTTGTCTGTTACAGACGTACACATGTGTAACACACGAACGGCTAGTGCAAATAACTATTATGTTAAAAGAACTTCTACGAGTAGTACAATGAGAAGTCTGATCCACAAAGGAGTTGTACAATTCAACCTTCTTCCTCGCGTAATTAAGACTAGTAATACCATTGACCAATTTAAGAATCAATTTTTATGTTTTATAAAAGGTAATGCATATCAGCCAAATTGATGTTGCTTGAGGTTTGTTTTTTTTCTCTATATTATATGTCTATATTATGTAAACTAGTACTAGTTTGTAACTATTATTTTTATATCTATTTTTTTTATGTACATACTATCTATCTATGGATAAATAAAGAATATCTTATCTTATTTTAATAAAGAGTGTGATTGATTCTGAAAATTTTATTTGATTATGTTGATTAATTTTTATGATATTTAAGAAAAAGTTGTTTTCAGCACCATGTATAAGCTTACTAATATAAGGCGTTGATGAGATTTGGGAAATGAAGAGAATATATAAATTCATATATGAGTGACATAAATACAGCATAACCTGGGTTGTTCCTCATTGCATATTTTGGCGGATGCGACAGTTACAATACAATAATATTTTTACAGAAATCATTTATTTTTCTCAAACTACAATAAATGCATAGTATGAATATATTTAGTTAATAAATTATATACCTTTTCTTCTTACAATATATTAGAAAGAATATTTAAATTGATTTGTGTGTTTTTGCATAAGTTGTTACTAAATTATCTTATATTACTGTTAATAAATTATGTGACAAATTATAATCAGAAGTTTCACAAAACAGTTAAAACAGATATGATATGACAATTAATGCCAACGTGAAAAAATTACATTCTAGTTTTAACAGAAATATGCTGAATCCAAAAAAAGTTATTAAAAAACTTCATTTGCTTATTTGTAATCTCGATAATTTGAGATACCTTGAAAATCTCGCGACGAAATTTAGATGTATAATCCAAGTTAAATTCGTAATTAAGATAAGTTGGTAGATACATAAGAGGGTGATGAGAGTATTTAAAAATTATGAAACAAACAAATAATATTTATTTTAAGATATTTTGATACAAAATAAGAACAATTTCTTGAAATTTCATGTTATACACAAATAAATGACAAATGTAAAGTTTATTTCAAACTTATTTGCAACATAAAAAATGGCAGCTTTTTCGACTGTGGTAAAGGGATCAGAGAAGCCGAAGTTTTTATGTTGTAAATAAGTTTGAAATAAACTTTACAAGCAAATTTGTCATGGATAAAAATTAAACACGTATTTTGATTTTTTGAAGACTAAAACGTCTCAACCAAAATTAACATAATCCCTAGATTAGATTATATGTTATTGATTCCGGCAGAAAAATTTACTAATTAGTTGATAACATAATATGCAAAATTACTTAAACTAGGTCAACATATTGTTTTAATAATTCAATGTTAATATTGCAATAACTCCATAAATTCCTTCACGATATAATATGATCAATATTGTGCAATTCTGCAAGTAAATAGTGTAATTCCAAGAATTAATTAAGTTGTTTTCTTCCTATTTTTCCTATATGGATAATACTCACTAATTTTTTGTTTTAAGCATTTTGACTTGACGAATATAAAAAATAAATAGATGTATGTAATTAAGTACATCGGGGAAGGAACTTAGTCACGATTAAGTCGACGAAAAAATTTCAAAAGTTGTACACCGTTTCTTATAGGTACTGAAAGACAGTAAGATTGCATTTAAAATATTTTTTTGTAACGCCATATCCTAAAATGACATTTATTGGACAGTTTCAATTAATCAAAACAGTGTAATTATTGACAAGTGAAAAATAAAAAGAAAGTGTGAAATAAAGAAATTTTATTTCACAGTGTGAAACTTAACAGTCAACAGATAAAAAATTGAAGTTCTTACATCAATTATTATTAACAAATTTCATGAACAATTTCATTCATAATTTAACAAAAATTTATATGAATAGTACTGTTACTAACATTATTTATATTTATTCCTGGAATTATAGGTTCAGATGTGCGAAAAATATTTGATTCATTTATATTAATATGGTGATTGATCTGATTTTCACCAACGACTACATCGGCAGACATAACCATTTCTGTAGTATTGTTTGAAAATATCTGTTTTGAAATTTCCTTTTTGTTCTGGATGCTGTCTTTTATATATCCCTCCGCAACTGTTGAGGATTTCCATTCCCCTTGACGTTTTAAGATAAGAATATCACCTCCAGAACTAGCTAATACTGATGCCGAAGATCTCCTAAAGCTGTGACTCGTATATTGCTCAGGATTAGATAAGTTAAGGTATTTAGCTATAATACTTGATATTTTTGAAAATGTATTAATACCAACTCGTTGGACCGTACATTTTCTCCTCGATATTGAAGAAAAACCCTTTTGTGATTCACATGAGTAGAGCGAATAGCTGCATATTTATCATAAGTATTTAGTGGATTTATGCCATTAACTGTCTCGCCAATTACCATAAAAGTCCTTTTAATGTGGGTCTTCGAATCAGGTACTTTAACAACTAACATGCAGTCTTTTCTCACAATATCATCAATGGTCATATTGTAGAGTTCCTCTCGACGACAAGCGCCAGCCAAGCCCATTATTAATACAACTTTCAACATTAAAAACTTTTCATCTGGTGCTTCTAGTAAAAAACGTTCGGCATCTGCTCTGGCAAAAACTTTAGATTTCTTAGCCCTATACCCAGTGGATTGTGTTTTCAAAAAAGCTTTTACTTTTTGATAGTTGGATACATCTACATTATTCTTTACATTCAAAACTGCTTTAAGCATCGAAAACTTGGACCAGAGGCTTGAACATTTTAAAGTTTTTGCTTTTTTAGATAGATAAGTCAAAAGAACAGACTCAGATATGTTACAGTTTTCTGCTTACACCAGTGCATAAATGAATCATATTCTTTTTCGTACAATTTTCCATATTTCGCTGGTAATAAATCCAAAGTTACAACAATTGCTTGCTCCCTGATTTCCGGAGGAGTACCAGAAATAAAATCGTCCTCACTATCACTCATTTTGTTCCAAATAATCATTATTGTAAAGTAGAATGTGTCAAAGGCGACGTTTAAATCGTTCAATATTTAGTTGTTTTATTATCTGGTTTGTATGGAGACAGCAATAGAATTTACCGTATTTTTACAAAATTATACTGTTTCCTAATTTCGAATGGCCACAGTGGACGAAAACGCCGAAAAGCTGGCCAAAATATAAAGGCATTGAGCTATTTTACTGAAATTGTGCATACAGGGGTTTTTTGTGTCGCTGATCAAGAATCCGAAGTTGAATTTTGAAAAAAACAAAATGGCGGCCATGAAATCCCCCAAAATATACCAAAAATCGCCAATTATCGCTGCATTTTTACTAAACTTTGTATACAGTTTTTTGGGTCGCTGATGAAGAATCCCATATAGAATTTCAAAAAAATTACGGTCAAATATATATACATAGTTCAAAAATTATTATTGAATTGAAGCGAATTCATGTGTTTCATTTGTTTCGGGAAAATTAGGATCTGGGGAATGGAATAAAAATGTGTAATGACTTTGAACGCATGAGTTGAGAACGCATGACATTATCATTTCATGAGAACGCATTCAAAAGGAGCCCACTTTATGGTGCACGAATGTGCATGCATCCGTGCATTTGCGCACAATTTGGTCAATATCTCGCAAAGATGCAAAAAGATGCAGCTAATTTTTTATACACCTTCAAAAAAATGTTCATTGAACACATTCCAAAAAGTTTCAAGACCAACCATCACCAACCGCGTAACTTATGGCTTTTTTTGTGGAGTTTATGAATCGTTACATGTACAAAAATGCACTCCACTTCGATAATTATTTACTAATTACCATATAAAGAAACTGATCTGATACTGAGATATTTTAATTGTACTTACTTTCTGATGCAGAATCCATTTTTATGACACAGAAAAATGCTCTTTGAGAATTTTTACGCTGCAGACAAAATTTATCGATTTTTGAATCGTTGCGAGGTGCCGAAGTGACGCGCTGCACGGTCGCACAATAAGTAATTTCCTCGCTCAGGTAGTGAATCCGGACCGGTATTAACGGTCGTTTCTAATGCTAGGGGTACCACTACAACGATTTAAAACGTTTCCATTTCAAAAAAAAATCTTCATTTTTTTTAATTTTGGCCAGCTTTTTGGCGTTTCCGTCCACTGTGATGCCGATACAAGAAATGTTGTATATAGCTCGAGACTAAAATGTGTTTTTTTTTACTCGTGTGGTTTATAGCACTCACCTTCGGCTCGTACTATAAACACTCCACTTGTAAAAAAGAACACCATTTTAGCCACTTGTTATATAAAATACTATTAATATTATATACGTATAATAAAATCCTAAAAGCACAACCTCCTATCATTTTTTTCAAGACCAAAACTAGAAATAGTTATTTACGTAACAAGACCGGAAAGCGATTCTTTACTGGGCGAGCTGACAATTTTTAGAGCTAGCCCTAAAAACCATTGAGCCCAGTAAATATACTATCCGGGTTTGTTGCGTACAATATTTTTCTACAACCGTTCTTGCTAGTTTCAAACAACTTTTTAACTGTAACAAAATGTAAAATTCAACTGACAGATGGTTAAAGCTTACTTTCAAAGAAGACTGGATTAATCATTTTTAATGAAGGCTAACGCTTTCAGGCTCACCAGTTGGCGCCACTGGTCGAGTAAGGTCGTGTCAAAAGTTATGGTTAGGCGCGGGAAAAGTTTATAGTATTTTATTATAATTATTTCGTACACTTGCAAATAAAAACCTTGTTAATTGTGCCTCAGTGTTGTGTAGTTTCATTTTGTTTGGAAACAAAAGGCGGACATAAGCTTCCGAGAGACAAAACACGCCTAAAACAATGGTTGATAGAGATAACTTTACTCCTTCGAAACGTTCGTGTGTTTGTAAGAAACATTTTAATCCTGATGATTATGCGTTACCAAAGGAGTCTACTACAGAAAATCGTGAGTAATAATCATGTACATTCATTGTTTTCATCATGCTCATGCTAGATATAACCTAACTTTAATGACATAAGATACTTCTGATAAGTACAATAATTTCCCTACTGAGCAAATAAATTACTACTTTCCCCTTCTGCCATCATTATGTCAAATGTTTTTCAGCTAATTTTTGTAAAAATTACTAAGAACTAGCGTCAAAAAGCCATAGTAAACATTAACGTTCAGTGACATTGACCTTACCGTACATTAGCACCTCTCGTGGTGAATTTAAACGCGTTAGCCCTCATTGTTATCATATACTTTTTTACACGTTCAGGTAATTTGACACCTGAATTTGTTGAGACATTTGTAAGTGTAGTTTACAAATTAGCGATCGGTAAGTGATTACTTACCGATCAGGAGGCGGTAAGTAAACTAATAAATATAGAAATTTACTATGAGACCGAATATTTATTGTCAAGTGACATCTGTTGTTATTAGAAATTTCTCCATTTTTGCCACAGCATCTTGTAAGTTATGATTCAAGAAAACTTTCTCATGTGCGACTTGTTTGTTTTATATATTTTTAAAATATTTAATTTTTTAGTTTTAATTAAATTTATTCAATATTTGAGAGTGCAAAAAACGTCATAAGCACTGCGGTCATTAAATGTCTTACTGGTTTCAGATGTTTTGTAGATCTAGATTTCGTCCTTGATCTCCAAACATATCCTAAACCAATAAAGAACACTTACTGACGTTAATACTTACTACAAGCGACATAAGGGATCGGTAAAGACTTTACCGATCCCTTATATCACTATACCGGACGAGACCAATAAATATGTGTTCTCCACTCAAAGAATTGACCAGAAACAGTTAAATAGAGGGTTGCGGAAAAAATCGTATTAAATATTTTTTTAGAGTGGAATGAAAAATAATATTAACTGAAAATTTTTTTGTTAATTATTATTTACTAACTTTTACAAATCTTATCACAGATAAGTATAACATAGATCTTTTTAAACAATTATTTTCCCGGCTATTTGCCAAAACGCTGAAACTTGGATTACAAAAAAAATAATATGCACATTATGTTCAGTACTACTGACTCAATAATGTTATTTTTAATTTCAACTATTCTGTCTAGTAAAACCAAAAAATAAATAAAACATAAGGTACTCACCAGTTGACACTCACTTTAAAAAACTTTAAAATATCTACCGACACGTGTTTCTGCTTGCCATAGCGTCATCAGGGTAGCCAGCACATTTAAAGAATCCGAAGTAAGGAAACTTGTAAACCTTAATGTAATAAACATTAATGGCTTCATAGAACAGAATAATTGAAATTATATAGTGGAAATACCCCTTAGGGTCAATGAAATAATTTAAAAACAAATTAAGTTCCCCTTCTTGATAAAAGTTAAAATATAGAGTGGAATGAAAAATAATATTAACTGAAAAATTTTTTTGTTAATTATTATTTACTAACTTTTACAAATCTTATCACAGATAAGTATAACATATATCTTTTTAAACAATTATTTTCCCGGCCATTTGCCAAAACGCTGTTTAAAAAGATATATGTTATACTTATCTGTGATTAAAATTACAAATAATTCTGCTATTTCACATATAAACCTAGTTTATGTGTTACATTGAGTATATTTGTATATTTATTCCCAATATGTTGTTATTTTCATATTTACTTTTGATGGTATATTTATTCCTGCAGTACTTCTGAAACTCGTAATGGCGTTTTTTTTTAAGAAACAACTAAATTATGTAATTCAGTTTCTGTCCTGAATGTATCTACATCGACCGCATCTTTTAAGGTATGAATAGAGTTACGGTATACCCTACAAGCCGTATATATTAACAACAATTTCACAACACACTTGACGAGAATGAGACACGTTCTTCGTGAATTATCGTTTAACATAATAGAAAATATAAATTTCATATTAAAAATTTCGTTTTTTACGTAACTTTATCGAAACTGGTTACTGTTTTCATCTAAAGCATTTATGGACAGAGATGCAAGGTATCCTTCATTAATAGCTAATGATGTTTTAATATATTTTTAATAGGAAGTAATACAGATCTATAATAACAAAGCTTAATACCAACTATAATATTGCAGTTAGGTGCGTGCATGGTATAAAATCCTTAATATTGTTTTGAATTTTTATATTACCAACTTTTTATGCAAATAAAAATGTATCATTGTCCTTCATTGTTCTTCCTTGTAGCATGACCGAGAACTTGTAACTACAAAATACCTATTCTTATGAAGGTTGTCAAAAATGGAACCAACTTTCCTTTTGATTATTCATAGTTATTAAATATGAAGTTTTTTAAAAGTGACAGTTTTTTTCTTGCTAGTGATAGTAAGGTCTCGATTTACGTATATTAAATTTAATTATTATCAAATAGTTAATTAAATCTGTGAATAACATTGCCAAGTTACACGCGTCCGGATAATATTTTTTTAAAACACTGCATGTTAATAATTCAGATATAGTATTTTAATAGAATATAATTTGTTGATTGAAAGAAAATGTTTAAAAAATTAATCAATAACAATGTAGTTGGAACATTTTATATATGTGTGTTTTAAGATTCAAGATTTTTAAATAAAGGTCAAAGTCAGAACAAGTCGCTAATGTCTGGATAAAACGATACAATATTTTAAAAAATGTGTTTAAGATCCATAAACAAAGGTCTAGTCGATCCTAGCGTATATTGTCCAACACAAATTCATTATAACACGAAAAGTGTCATAAATAAAGTATATATGATTTAGAAAATATGCAAAATAGTATATTAAACAACAAGTTTAGAAAAGCAAAGTTTTACTAAACGAATATAGCTTTTGAGTACGAGCGAGCACAGCGAGCGAATAACTTAAAGATATATGAGTGTAGTAAAAGTGCTTTTCTTACGAGGTTTGTTTATACTACTTTTTCGCATTTTGTGTTAGTATAAGCAAATAATCATAGATATAAAAGCATTACAAAGTTAGAAATTTAAAGAATTTCATAGTAGGTACCTGGGTAGGATTTCAGTAGTACTAGGCTACCTCACACGGCTTTGTTTATTTACATAACAACAGTTAACAAGTTTCATTTTTGTGAGTCGAATTGAGTTTAAGTTACATATTAATTATAAAAATGAGTCTTGCTGCTGAAAACAATTTAGAAAATTGTTCTGAAGACATTTTAAATGCCGCCCGAGAAGCGTCTTCGAGCTTACTTCCTTTAAAATCCAAGGAAAAATACGAGAAGGTATAGGAAATATTTTGTAATTGGAGGATGACAAAAAACGCACTAAAAACTGACGAAATTGTAATGCTGGTGTATTTTTTGAGAAGGTAAGCTATTTATTATACATATTTTAGTGTTTTTCATACAATGTCTTTCATTATTTTAGGCAAAAGCTCTTAATGCATCCAGTTTATGGTCTACATATTCCATGTTGAAAAGTACTATACAAATAAACGAAAATGTGGATATATCACAATACAAAAAGCTACTTGCCTTTTTAAAACGTCAAAATGACAAATACGAAGCAAAGAAATCAAAAGTTTTGACTTTGGAAAACATTACTATTGTTACGTGTTTGCTATCCACACAAACACCTCTACTCGTAGATTCGTTGATTGAAAGTCCAGGTAACACTTACTCACTACTTTATTTACTAATTAACAATTAACAACAATAGATTAATCACTGTCCTAATTATAATCACAACTTGAACACTTATAAGTCTCTTTCGTATTTCTTCTTTACTCGTTCACGTTCAACTTCAGACTAAATCTCGGCCCACCGTGCGTCTTATTTATACATCCATTGACCCAGTCTAGAGCACTCCAGAATATTCCCGGCCGTTCGTGTACAATTCCGACCTAATCTAACCAGTCTACACAGTCCAGTGGCGTAACACTGCCCCCTCCTTAAGCCTGAACGTCCCGATCAGGCAATTCATTGTTCCCTGCATACTTGGCTAGTCTCTCTATATGCACCACCTTCATCTTGGATTTTGGACTTTGCTGAATTCTATATACAACGTCGTTTAGTCTGGTGACAACAGTGTAAGGTCCTTCCCAAGGGTGGTGAAGTTTCGGGGACCAGCCTTTCTTTCGTTGTGGGTTATATAGCCAAACCAACTCTCCCACCTGGTACCCTCCTGAATTAGTCTTAAGATCATAACGAGCCTTCATAAGGTCACTTGCTATGGTAATTTGCTCAAAAGGAGCCCTGGCGTTATATTGCTTATTTCTTATTTGTGGCCCCATTCTTGCCGCGCAAACTTCACATTGGCGGCACCAAGCCTCCACATCTTGACGACTGTTTACCCAGTAGAAACGTTGTCTTACTTTTGTCAGGGTTTTGTTGACGCCAAAATGTCCGCCAGACGTTTCATTATGCACTTGCTGAAGTACATCTGCTACGTGACACCTGGGGATTAACAATTTCAAAGTAACTTTCCTCCCATCTGGACTTTCCCACGCTCTCTTCAGCAGTCCATCCTCTACTATAAGGGAATCCCATTGTGCCCATAAAGCCTTCAGCCCCACTGATTTATTTGAAATGTTCTTCCAATCGGGTCGGGACCCTCTTTCTTTCCATTTCAGAATAGGACCAGTCTCGTTATCGTTTAACTGTGCTTCCCTTAATGACTCTTTTGTCCAATAATCCGGAACATCAATCTTAACGGTCTTCATTATTTGTACCTTTTGCTGTTCTTCCTTACGGTGGCAAGGCTTGCAGTCTTTCTGACACGGTCTTTTGGAAAGGCCATCTGCTGTATTCCGCGAAGTACCAGCTCGCCAGTTTTCCTGTGGCTTCTCCATTACTGCGACCCTCTCAGGGATGCGATGACGACAGTTACTCTGAATATGGACCACTCTGCCACACTTATAACAGCGCATACGTCCTCCACTCTGTCTCCCACTACTTTGCTGTTGGGTTTGTCTCGGATCTTGAATGTTGAGCTCATGACAGTTCCTCTTAATATGGCCCAATTTGCCACACATATAACAACGGATGCCTCCATTCGGCCTCCCACTACTTTGTTGTTGGTCTTGTGTCTGCTGGGAGTTCGATTTTGTCAGTAGTTGGGTCATCATCTTGTATAGATCAGATATCAGGTTTTGTGTTGTGTTGTATGGCTTGTCTTCCTCCACACTCACAGCTCGTACTCTCTGATTTGGTTGTGTGGTATCCTCATAGGCAGCTTCAATCTCCAGTGCATGTACTAAAGCCTCACTACTAAGCTTATGCCTAGCCAACTTAAGAATTCGCCTAACTTCCTGGTCCCTTACTCCATCAATAAATGTACCAACTGCTAACTGTTGTTGAAATTCCATTGGTGCATCAGGATAAGCTAGATGGGCTAATCTGCTGCCTCCAAAATGCTAAAGCTTTGTTGCTGTGCGGCAGGAATTGTTTGGAGCAGGTCCAATGCTTGGCCCCTTAGTGCTAATACTAATGCTGTTGCTTTTTCCTCATCGTTCCAGTTATTTGAACGTGCAGCTGCCTCAAATTGTCTCTTATAAGTTGACCATGAACTTTGACCATCGAAGGAAGGTGGTTGTAACCTAGTACCAGACGACAGTACTAATTGGCCTCCCTTCTCTCTTAATTGTTGTTTCAACCGGGCTATCTCCCCTTCAACTTCACCGACTTTTCCTTTAACTTCAGTTATTTCTCCCTCAAACTTTCTTCTAACTTCTATGACTTGTCCTTCGACTTCAGTGACTTTTTCGATAACATCTTTAAATTTTTCAGTGAGGGAGAAAATGGCTGCCTGCTGTTCATCTAGGCTTCTTTTTAAGTCTTCTCTTTCCTCGTGTCGCCATTTTTCTTGATCCTCAAATATTTTTCTTAATTCTTCCTGCCGTTTTCTTTCTTGTTCGTCATTTTCGGCTTGACGTCTTCTTTCTTGTTCTTCCTTTTCTTCCTGTCGTCTTATTTCCAGGCCTTCGATCATTTTTATCAAGTCTTCTTTTTCTTCCTGGCGTCTTCTCTCTTGTTCTTCTTTTTCTTCTTGTCGTCTTCTCTCTTGTTCTTCTTTTTTCTTCCTGTCGTCTTATCTCTTGATCTTCCATAATCTTCCTTTGTTCTTCTTTTTCTTCCTGGCGTTCTCTTTTCTGTTCTTCCATTTGTTGCACCAATGCTGCAAGTAAGTCTTGTGTTTGTTTCTCCGCCATGCTTCTTGTTGTTGGCATTAACTCACGACACGTAAATCAGTTCAAAATAAAGTTTATTACACTATAAAATCCGTAAAATGTTGATATCACGTCTATTTTAATAATGGAATGTTCCAGAAAAATCTCTAAACAGCACTAAAAAGTCTTATTTAGAGTCTATACCTTCTTTTGTGTTGACAAAATTCACTTATCTCCACTAATTGCCCAATGGAATGTTCGAGAATTTTCACGAAATATCACTAATAAGTCTTGTTTTGAGTCTATAACACGTTTCCGTTAACACAGTTTACGTATCTTCTGTGGTTTTCCAAATCGAATGTTCTAGAATTGTCACTAAAAGTCACTTATAGTCTTGTTTTTAAGTCTACAACACGTTCCCGTCGACACAATTCACGTATCTCCTGTAGTTTCCAAATAGAATGTTCTAGAATTTTCCCGAAATTGCACTAATAGTCCTTTTTCTCAGTCCAGAAATAGTCTCCAAACACTGCCCAGTAGCTTAATTCTCCGTGTTACCACTAATTTCTGAGAAGAACACTGTAGAACCTTTTCGAATATTCCAGAAATTTCTCTTCCAATCCACTTCCGACACCAAATTGTTACGTGTTTGCTATCCACACAAACACCTCTACTCGTAGATTCGTTGATTGAAAGTCCAGGTAACACTTACTCACTACTTTATTTACTAATTAACAATTAACAACAATAGATTAATCACTGTCCTAATTATAATCACAATTTGAACACTTATAAGTCTCTTTCGTATTTCTTCTTTACTCGTTCACGTTCAACTTCAGACTAAATCTCGGCCCACCGTGCGTCTTATTTATACATCCATTGACCCAGTCTAGAGCACTCCAGAATATTCCCGGCCGTTCGTGTACAATTCCGGCATAATCTAACCAGTCTACACAGTCCAGTGGCGTAACACTATGTTTTTAAAAGAGGCTCCAAACGATAGGTTCGTATTAATGAAAGTGATACTAATATTTGGTTTAAATGGGGCATGTCGGCCTGCAGAATTGTGCAGCTTAACTGTAAAAGATATAGAAGACACGGGGAAAATTTTGGTTATAACTTTATATGATACCAAAACCAAAAAGAAACGTGTGTTTACCATAGGATCAGAGTGCAACGGATATAAAATTTATCATAAGTATTTTTCATTTACTATAATCACGATAAGTGCACAATACAACCAGTTGGCATCAACAGTTTTGCAAAAAATTCCCCAAAAAGTTGCAGAATACTTAAAACTCCCAGATGCATCCAGTTACACTGGTCATTGCTTGTGGAGGACGTCTGCCACCTTCCTCGCAGACAGTGGAGCTGACATTCAAACACTGAAAAGGCATGGACGATGACAGTCAACTAGTGTGGCTGAGGGGTATATAGAAGAAAGCATCACCAATAAGTTGAAAATTTTAAAAAGCATATTTTATCAGCAAGAACTAGTGGCACCTCAAAATCATTCAGGGATGCAGATGGAGAATCAAAATAGTTTTCAGGAAAGACAAATAGAATTGAATAAATTTGGTGTTGTTAAGTTTTCAAATTTGATTAATTGTACTTTTAATATATATAACAATGTTTCCAATATTTAAATAAACAATTTTCTGTCAATCTGTGTTTTGTTAACAGTGACATTACTACATAGTAAAGTGACAAATCTATGTGGTAAAGTGCCACTTTAATAAACGATTTTGAATTTAGTAAAATAGCACATTATCAGTCAAAATGCGAAAAAATATAATATTTCAGTAGATTTATTCTGGCTTTTACGGAAAGTCCTAACTTTTTATCTATCTGTAAAGAATTTCATCCTTTCAATCTTGAAGCTAATATCTCAGCTTGAAATGTTGATAATCTGAAATTACGAACCAAATCATTTAATCCTCCCTTCAGTAAATGTCGCGTCGTCTGAGTGTCAATCTTATCGAGCATTTTAAGAAAAACAACGATAGTATGTTAGAAAGAAATGGAGTCAGAGAAATTATGACTTTATATTGAGAATAAGCAGCAAAAAACTGTGCATCAAACAATATCTGTCGACCAGTGATGGTCTAAATCTGATTATTTTGCTGCGCTGAGAAAGTATACTGCATTTCAAGAAGGATTTGCCATGCTTAAAATACTTATTGTAGATTCCAGTAGACCTCTAGCTGGCCAAAAGACAAATTAATTTAAAATAAAATTGTTCTAATTTAATTTAAAACAGGAAATTGAGACTTAATATCATCAATCAGATATTTAGAACAATATTTAATAACCTTATTACTATTAAGCAGACGAAGGTAAAATTGTCTAATTCCGAACTTCTATAGCAGTAAACTTATGCCCTTGATTTTTTATTGAGAGCAATTTTGTATAAAATATGCATATAAAATTCGGTAGTATCTACCGTATCCGGTTAAATTACAATAAATACATCTCTCAAAAATAACAACCTAAAACAAAAATGTGAGAATAATTTAATATGACTCAATTATATAAATTACCTGTTCTCCAGGTTTAGAGGATCAAGACCTTAAAATACGTTCTTAACATTCACTGACACTGAAAACGTGTAATTTTATATTATCTTATCATTTCATTATCACTATTTGTAAATGTCCACTACTTACTACGATTGTACATCCTTTGTTTTGGTATATTTAATTATTTAACTTTTCACTTATTTATGGAAAATCTCTTGGAATAATCTGCGACTTAGATGCTTTTGACCTCGTTCATAGAAACTTTTTAAAATGACACGGAAATACCACCTATTACCAGAGCAGTCATATAGCGACAATTTGGATCCGGTATTTTTTTACTAAAATTTTATGATGTAATAAAATGTTAAATTATGTTAAATACAGAATTTGTTATCTGAATCACACAACCACTTCCTTGGACATTGTCAGAGACGAAACCGGGATTTGAACCCGGGAGTCAGCAAACAGTAAAACCCGCTATGTTCGACACTCAGCGTCTTGTTCACTTCGCTATCGAGCTCGGTTATACAGAAAAATATTTAATTTAACCAAAAGAAAAAATAGCGAGTCACTTTCCCACATAAAAATAGTGACAATTATAATTCAGGTTTCATTTACTGTTTATGTTGTTATGAAACAGAATATGGTAATTTATGGAAAATTTACGTTAATAGTACCACAATAAATGAATGTCCCATATAATGCGTTTTATTTTAAATTCCTAACAAATATTCCCGCCTACGCTTATCTATCAATGCCAGAAACAGATAACACTAAATACCACTTGGTGTATTCTGGGTTGCAGTATTACATATTAATTATTTTAATTCAATTTCAATAAGAAATACATTACATACCTAACATTAACGACAACGTATTGTTGCTTAGATTTAAGTAACAGTAAGACAGATATACAATTTTCCTAAATAAATAAAATTGTAACTTCCAGAAGAAAAAATAAATTTGGAACCGATATGTTCCAATCGTTGAAGGTCACAGATCAAACACTATTTGACAGCTAAATGGACAACTGTCATGTGAATGAATTTATTTGTGTAGTGTTTAATTATGCAAGTTTATTATTTAAGTGTAATTGAAAGTTAATAAAATGAGAATTAACCTTTTAAACCAGCTTCATCTCACAACTGCGACATACCATACTCTATAAAAGGAGTTGGAAGTGAATGATAACATTGTTTATTTTAAATGCAGAAAGTTTATGTTAGGATTAAACATTAAACAAACATGCCAGTTCCTCCAATCCCAGTAGTTATAGAACCCGAAGCAGGTACAGTAATGATTCATTAAAATAACAGAATATGTCATTAAAACATAAACAATTTTCAGAATGTCGCAGTATCACAGACAGTGTTGGTTCCCACTCAGATATATCAGGGAACACTGTACAGTCTGGCAGTACAATGATCAGGCCTCATATGGATGTTGTTTGTGTCATTGACATATGCCAGTCTGATAATTTGACACATCGTAAAAAGGCCCTCGAAGAGGTTAAACAAGCCTGTTTGCAAGTCGGGCTAGCCTGAACCATATTCAGGTATGAGAGTATACTGAAATAAACTTTTGTTTAAAAAAACAAATAAGGGTAATTCTTTACAACAGCCACTTCTATATTTTTCGTGTTTTTTTTTGTACACACGCGTAAAATGTCTATAGAAGACATTTGCTACAAAGGAAATGTTGCGCAAATGTATTTCGTATTTTCGCACTGTTTTGGGGCAAGGGAAATAAGTGATTGTGTCGTGTTATCATTCACATAATAGATAAATGTCAGACTTGAATAGAATAAATTAAAGGGCAAGGGAAAGATATTTGCAATATCGTATTTTCGTACTATGTTTTGGGGCAAGGGAAATACGTACATAGATGTTAATAGTTAATTGTACCGGCACTGTCAACCCATAAGGAGTCATATAAAGCAGATATAGAATATATATGTGTAAGTTAAACGCGCCGTATGAGGGTTATCGTAAATTCCACCAAACGCATTGAAAAATTTTATTATTTTTTTTGTGGCATTTCCCATCATAAGCGCAACATATAATTATGTGGGATGTATTCCTAACATGACGGAGCATCGTACTGTGTATTTGTTTTCGTCAGGCAGAAGTGGCTGTTGTAAAGAATGACCCAAATAAGCGTTTGCGTAATGGCCCAAATGTAAATTACTTGTATCATTCCACCTCTATGTTTTTCATCAAAAACGATTTATTTGAAAACTATTTTTGAAAGTTACAAATGGAGGATTCCGTGCACATGACCAGATAAAAATTGTTACTAATTATAGACACAGTTATAAATTATAACTAAAAAAATACGTTGATGTTATCCGTAAGAAGTTTAATTACCTAGTACCAGAAAGAAATTTTTACTATTAATATGTGTTTTATTACTTATTTTTATATTTGCTTTAAAACGTTGATCGTTACTACATAATACTTGCAGTATTCTTAGCATACAATAGGCCTTATACTCTGGTACCTAGTTTCCTCACTGGGGTAACTTCATAATTCCTAGACTTGTTAGAAATTTTGTAATTAATATTTATATTTTTTATTATTTTGAAACTGATTGAACAAATTAAAAGCAATTGTTATTGGATTTCTTAGAATATGGCCTGATTTTTATTTAGTATTATTTGTTAATGTTGAAAATTAGTATTTATAGGTATTTTATATTCTTAGATGAAAGATTGCATGGGAAATGCCACAAGATAAACTTCCCAGAAATTGATATCCTCTTGTCTGTTGTTTTAATTCTATCTTTAAGAGAAAATAATTAAATTATTAATAGATGTTAAATAAGGATTTGCAATGTTAATCAATTATAAACAGTTTTTCTTGGAATCAGTAAACAAAATTCAGTTGAGATAGCATAATCAGCAATGTAATTTATTCTGTGGGAATTAATTGTAGATACTTACCTAATATGATTATGAAAATGTTATTGTCAAGTTGTTGATACAACTGTTAATACAGATTTTAGTAAAATTTTAAGAAAAATAATATCTTTATAAGGCCCCTTAATATATACCGATGGTTGGTTTTATGTAATTTCTCTAATATTGATAACAGTTTTTCGGACTATTTCAGCATTCATATTTATTCCAAATGGTTACATAATATTTAATTTTTATTTTATTGTTAAAATGACATATTACAAATCTTGATTTAAACTTACCTTTTTGTTTTGCCACCGAGAAATACATATCTTGTTTTAATATTCTATAATAATGTTAATATAACTTCTTTTCTCAGTTTGAAAAATTGGACTTTGGAGAGGCTAACGTAGTTAGCAGTTTTTATAATGCCGATGTTGTTATTATCGACTTATCACTCCCAGTACAACAAAGTACCTTATTTTATCATCTTGGTGTCAGAGAGAGCTTTAATATGAAGCAGAATATCTTAATTTACAATGACATAGATTCTGAAGTTACCTTGCGGTTAAAGGTAAGTTGCTACACCTAAATATGCCTATTTTTGGATCGGTTATTATTACTTTTATTATTTTCAGTTATCTTGCGCTAATTATTCCTTTATATCTTATAATCTGTCTGAAGTTTCTTGCTTAACGACTTGCCCGAGTGGTCGAGCTGATGAACCTACCGATCTTCTGCATCAGAAGTTGAAAAAATCTTACAAGATGTCGAAATACAAACTAAGTAAGTTACATTTTTGTATAATCATCTTGCTCATTTGATATAAGAATTTACTGAGCGTTTATATAATAATGTCCTATAATATAATGTTAGAAGACAGAAAAAATATTCACAAAAATAAAATATCGTGTCATTTATTATAGACCAAATTATCACTGTTGAATTCGACTTATTATTTTTTTAGGGCTCATATGAAAGAGAAATTTCTCAGCGACCTCAAGAAACTGAAGGAACAGAAAAATGGGGAGGAACTCAAGGAAGCCTTGCATCTTATAAGAAAACGTTTGGATGATCCAAATGTTCTTTCCGGAGAGGTTATTCTTAATATGCTTTTTTGCTTTCGAGATATTCAAGAATATAATACGATGATACAACTAGTAGAAGATCTCAGAAACGTACCCACTGCTAAGAAGTATCTCAATTCATACATAATGTTTTTATATGCCTTTGCTCTGAATAGAAGAAAACAAGAGGGCGATAGAGAAAGAGCTTTAAATGTTTGCATTGACGCTTTAAAAATAGTAAGTAGAAATTTAATAATTACATGACTTATTTATGAGAGATCTGAAAAACAAAATTCAAACTTTAAAAATGGTTGAATAATTTTTTTAATTTTAGAAATATTGCATTTTTTTCTTTTAGAAAGAAAATCATTTTCCGGATATGTTGTGTTTGTGTGGGAGGATATATAAAGATAAATTTACAGAGTCTGACCATCAAGATAAAGTAAGTTTAGATCAGGCCATCTATTGGTATCGAAAGGGATTTGAAGTAAAACCAAATGAATATGCAGGTAATACATAATTTTTGTAATATATATTTTCTTAACACTTTCGCTGCCGGCATGGTTAATGATGACTCACCTCATTGACACCTCAAGTACTGGCTTAAGGAATTTGCTGTATACATATGGCTCTGATCGGAGTTGGTGGCACACGATGAAATGTAGTCGGATGGCTCCGATGGGAGACACCGACACGGAATGTGTTAAACTATTTTATTATCTTTGCAATCTCCGGTACGAGCTCTAAATGGTTACTCGGTCAAGATGGCAGGCCAAAAGGTGGTCATTCTAGGTTCTCCATCTGCTTAGGGCACATGATTCTGGAATTTACGGCCACTAACCCTACGGGATATGGAGAATCACTGGTTAATTTGCTGGCACAACTCCCATGTGAATCGGAGCCATGGGAGGACTGTCCGGCGTCGAGAAACCGAAAAAAAAAAAACGTTTCTTAAATCATTTTAAATAACACGTTTTATAATGTAATATCTATTAATTAAACAATTTGACCTGTTTTTAATATGACACCACAGTTCTCACAATCGCAGATTTTTTTATATGAAGACGGCTATGCTAATAAAATAAATTAAATACATAATTTATCTCTTGTTTGCAGGTATAAATCTCGTAACGTTGTTAGTTATAAAAGGTGCCGAGATTGGTAGATCTGATGAACTCCAGCATATTGGCATGGTTTTAAATAATCTGATAGGTAAGAAAGGAAGCCTTGCGTCTCTTCAAGATTATTGGGATGTTGCGACATTTTTGAAATATCCGTTCTTTTCCAACACTATGGAAATGCAACACAAGCTGCAGCTTGTATGTTTAAATTAAAACCGCCAAACTGGTACCTGAAATCCACCGTTGGTAATATACAGTTAATTGATAAATTTCGTAAGAAAACTGATGAGGTTGCTAATGCCGATGAACAAATTTTTCATTTTTGGATGGAATTCTTTCTGGAAGCTACAAAGTCGGTTCAGGGAAGAAGCTTTTAGGTTTCCAGCTTTGATCTTGGAACCCAGCAAAGAACTAATGCCTAGTTATGTCTGTATAAATCTTGGAGCGGAACCGCAGACGTTACAGGTGATTATAAAAATAGTTTTAAATATTCCTCAAATCAACATCTAGTATTAAATGATAACTTGGTGTTAATTTCAAACTACAGACATGTTGAAACTTATATTGGGTGTTATAAATTGTGTTTATTTATAGGTTACAAATTTGTGTGACAAAAGCTTGAAAGGTGAATGCACACAAATCCACGACTGGGAGTTTACGGCAAACCAGATCCGTAGTGTTAGTTTCTACAAAAGAGATGAGAGGTGCCTTTTCCTATATGTACATCACAACTCTGACGATTTTCAAATATTCTTTCCTTCAGAGGCTTGTCGGTAAGTTGAATATGTTGAAATTAAATAGAGTCGTACATCCATATCTCGAAATTCTCTGTAACTTGAATATGTTTCTGTGCCCTTGATATATACTTCATTTTAGAGGGATATTTTTTAACTCAAATTTTCTCCAACTCGAACAGTCTTGGGGGGCGGGGGGGAGATTTAGGAGATTCGAGTTAGAGAAGTACGATTGTATTGTTTTGCCTACATCTTTTTTTTTTTATTCATTCGTACTTTTTTGTTTTGCAGGGAGTGTTTTTATAAATTAATCCTTGAACTGACAAACCATCAGGAAGGCCTAGTAGAGTCAGAACCCCCAAGAGACATCAAGTATGAATACGAACGAGATGAACAAGGGAAGAAACTCCTACTAGGGAAAGGTACCTATGGAATTGTCTATGCTGCTCGAGACCTAAATACCCAAGTCCGTATTGCAGTCAAAGAAGTACCTGAGAAAAATCTGGGGGCTGTACAACCTTTACACGAGGAGATTCGGTTGCACTCTCAGTTAAGACATAGAAATATCGTACAATATTTGGGTTCTCTTTCGGAGGATAATTATTTTAAAATTTTCATGGAGCAAGTTCCTGGAGGATCCTTAAGTGCCTTACTGAGGTCAAAATGGGGGCCTTTAAAATCCAATGAGCACACGATGGCTTATTATACAAAACAGATTTTGGAAGGACTGAAATATCTCCATGATCAAAAAATTGTACATCGCGACATTAAAGGTTCGATTTGAAAAATTGATTGCTTTAATATTACTTATGTATTTAATATACTCTTAATTCAAACAATTTGTGGCTTCGTTGTTAAGCGGTAAGGATTACTTGCCTCTCACCTTGTAGTCTTGGGTTCAATCCACGGTCAAGGAGCTGTGATTTTTTTCTAAAGCAGGCATTAGGCCTAACATACTTGGATATTGGGTGTGTGTCCGTTTTCTTTGAATGCGTAAATTTATCTTATATGTTTAAGTTTATTTTTAATGTGTTGATGCTGGTTTTTTAAAACTTTCCCAAATACAGTTCTCAAGTTTTACTATTGTAATAGATATACTTATTTATTAATATTCTTGCTTATTTATAAATATTTTGAACTTAAAACTAAACTTGGAAAATTTTCAGGTGATAACGTTTTAGTTAACACATACAGTGGTGTTGTTAAAATTTCCGATTTTGGAACCTCAAAAAGACTGGCAGGATTATGTCCAAGCACTGAGACTTTTACTGGAACCCTTCAATATATGGCACCAGAGGTCATCGACAAAGGTCAAAGAGGCTACGGTGCTCCGGCCGATATTTGGTCCTTGGGTTGTACAGTGGTCGAGATGGCCACAGGAAAACCACCTTTTATCGAGCTGGGATCACCACAAGCTGCTGTTTTTAAAGTGGGATATTATAAGATCCATCCAGAAGTACCTGAAGAACTGTCCGACCGAGCCATTTGTTTCATTAAGCGCTGCTTTGAACCTGATCCTAACAAAAGAGCAACTGCGGCTAATTTACTTGAAGATCCATTCTTGGGTAAGTGTTTTTTTTTTTGTTAGCATGTGATGGAGAAATTAAATACTTTTTGTTATGGACATTTTATAATTATTGTTTTACAATAAATATTATTTTATGCAATATAACAAAGTTTTAATTGATCAAAGTAGTTATGTATTTATGTATTGATACATTACTTAATTTTCTATTACAATTATTTAGTTTTTAAAAATAAAAAAATACTCGACATAATTGATGAATATTTGAGTACGTAAATGATTTTATTTGCCTCGAAAAAAAGTTTGAAAATTGTGTAACAAAGAAATTTTTTAATTTTGCAAGCTGTTAGGCAAACAGTACCGGAAAAGTTTGTATATGTGGTATTGGAACCATTAGGTAAGAACGTTTTACTTATTTCTTTTTTTATTTGAAATTTAAGTAGTATATTGTCAGCTTAAGATATTATTGATGAATACAAATTCAGTGCATCACAGTCATATGCAGTATGTGTTGAATTATTGTACATGGGTACATGACAACTTTGCAATGTAAATCAGAGGCAGACAACCCGTCGCTGGTCAGCGTTAGCATTAGCAGAGCAGAGAATTCATTATCAATCTAGCTGTCGTGTGATCAACAGTACACACTGCATGCGATATGAAGCCATAGATTAATCTGTAATGATGCTTTCTAGTATCCATCGTTGCATTGTAACCAAATTTCAGTCACCCTTTAATGTACTATGACTAATACTTCGTAGAGCGTGTTTTTTGAAATAAAAAAAAAAATAGAATTTATATATATGATTGCTTAGTGCCCACAGAAATTGTTGTCTTGTCCAAGTAATTGTCCAAAATTTTAAATATCCTGCCATTTCCCTTGAAATTTTAATCATAACACTTGACAATTGATGGGTAACTGTCATTCACCTTTTTTTGGGCAAAGAAATTAAAAGAAATTCTCAGTAATAAGAGAGACCAGTAGACTTTTTAATTTTCTTTTTTTAAAAAAATGCCAAAAGTGTACAGAGAAACCCTCATTTGGGATTTCATTGAAAAAAACAATTGGTGTTAAAAATATGCACAATGCAAGTTTCTGTGGAATGAGGTGTCAAAGACATACTACCAGTGGTGGCTGATGAAATTTAGGCTATGTTATATCTTAGTATTGGAGCATGAAACCCAAGATATACTTTAAAGCATAAAAAAATTATATATTTTTTGAAATTTGAAATCTATTTCTCTCCCGTGTCTCTAAAAAAAAATTTTGCAAATATTTTACAAATTGTTTAAAAACTAACCTGGTAAGCCACAATTTTTTTTTTGCAAATTTCAATCGCAATTTTTTTTTATGCAAAACTTCCTCATTTTGTTTTGATAGTTATGCCTTAAAGTAACATTTGGGTCCCATGAATCAATACTAAGATATAGCATAAAATGTCTGAAAAATGTGAAGCAATTATTCATTCCCAAAGATAGCGCAACTCCAAAAAAATTCGTATTGTGATTGGTAAAAATGTGAGTATGAATTCTTCTTCAGTGGGTAAGAATGAAGAAAAGGATCTTTAAAAAAATTTGGAGTGAAGCTACTTTCATCACATACATACATACAGAGTATTAAGGAGTTAAGAAAATTGTTGAAAGCATTGGTGATCATGAATACAAAGCTAGTAACAATAATTATACCAATTCTTGTTTAAACGTTTTTAAATTAATTAATTTGCAAGAACTACATAAGATGGTAAATAAATTAAACAATAAAGGGTCCACAAGGGCCATACTAAGCTCTAAAGTAATAAAAACCTCATTTGAGGTTATCGGGCATGTTTGATTGCATTTTGTAAATATCACTCTTTATTCTGGTAAATTTCCTGATAATATAAAAACTAGCACAGTTATTCCTATAGAGAAAGTTAACAACACTAATAAGTCATGGTAATTTCGACCAATTAATAATCGGCCAAGTTTTGAAAAACTTTTAGAAATGGTAGTATATAGTCAGTTAATAGATTATTTTAACAATAATAACTTATTTTTTGTTAATCAGTCTGGATTCCGTACTAATCATTCTTGTGAATCGCCCTGCAATTAACAATAACTGAATTGAAACAAAAATTAGATAAAAAGAAATTACACTATAGCTGTTTTTCTATATTTGAAATGTGCTTTTGAAACTATTGATTGTGATATACTAATAAAAGAGCTTGCTATCTGTGGCATTCAAGGTAAAGTTTTAGCCTGGTTGAAGGACTATTTAACTGATAGGGAACAAGTAACGAAAATTGGTGAGGTCATATCTTCACCCATAAATAATAACTATTTTTTAAACTTATTTGCCGATAACACTCTACTGTCAGTAAGCAGTGATAATTTAGATATATAATTTCTCAGTATCTGAAAAACAATAAATTGAAATTAAATGTTTCTAAAATCAAGGCAATGATTATTACTACACCATATAAATATACAAATATCAATGCTAACTTAATAAACCTAGAAATTGACAATAACAAAATCGATATGGTCAATGAAGTAAAATATTTATAGTACACTGAAAAACCGACAAAAACGTTTCAAAAATTTTTTTTAAGGTACAACCACATGGGACCTTCACAGAATAATAGATTAGGCCCTTGGCCATCTAAAATGGCCAATTACAACATTTTTTGGGAGGTCCAACTTTTTTTATTATGAAAAATGTCACAAATCTGTCAAAATTAATTTTTCGTACTTTTTCACACATCCCTCACGATATCTCCGGAACCAATTGAGATAATCAAGTTTTTTTTTTTTTGGTCGATAAAGGAAACGTGAGCGGAGGTGACTGAATTAATTTAGTCTTTATGGTTTAGTTTTTTTATAAAATTAGGTAATACTTTAACATTTACTTTTCTTGCAGTATTTTTTTCAGTAAGCTAAAAACTTTTTTTGTTTTAAGGAATTTTGCCACAGTATATGCATACGGAATAAAATTAACACATCAAGGAAGTTTTTAAAAAAAAGCGCAATACTCTACGACTTGTACGTTTCAAGTTATTGTTATTTGAAATTAAGTTTCTGCGGGCAGGATATTTCCCCCGGTTCTACTGTGCTTTAATCAGTGTGCTATGCGTGTTGTGGGTGCATACTATTAAGTATTATTTTTGACATATCTTTAATATAAATTTTATTTTCATAAGCACTTTGGTTTTACTTATCATTATTTACATTGCACATTATTTAAAATCCATTATATTTATACATTAAAACCTAAAATTGAATTAAAAAAAATACGAATTAATTATTTATTTTAAAACATAAATTTAAAACTTGTTATAAAAATATTTTAAAAATCGTCAACGTCGGAATCTAAAAATATCTAGACAGTTCCTTGGTTGCAGCAGTTTGCATAATTGCACTCACTGCAGCATTTCAAACCTTGAGCAAAACAGGTACATCTGTTGTTACAGACCCTGTCGGAACATCTTATTGACAAACTTTGCCTTACAATATCGGGCACAGATTTTTGACTAGAAAAGTTGCCTTCCAAACATTTTCTTCAAATGTCCAACCGTATCGAGTTGGATCTTCCATCTGCATGTATTGTATATGGCTATTGTACTAAATTTTTAATTGATACAGACACCTGGCTCCGTGGTCTAGAGGTAATGTACTTGCCTCAAAACTTCGGGGTCCCGGGTTCGATTCCCGGTCGAGGAACTGGGATTTTTCTGTGAGAGAGATTAATCGTAGTATACTCGGACATTGGGTGTGTGTCCATTGTCACTAAATGTGTAGCCCTCTCCCACACAAGGTCATTCCAGACCTTCAGGGACAAAGAGGGTTGTAATTTCATGTGGTGTTATTATTATTATATTATTATACCTAAAAAAGAGAATAATTACATATAGGTGTTTTGTTTCTTTTTTTAATAGGTATGGGCGATCTAGAAAAATAATTATTACCTTTTTAAATGTTGTCTAAAAGCATGGTCAGTAGGAGGCAGCTCAGAAGCTGGCCGATTTGTACTTGTTGTTAAGTCCCATCGCAGTTCATTTAGGGATTTTATATCTTTGTTTTTATTCTTATATAAATAAAGCGTATATTTTACCCCTTATTCCATCGCTTTATCCTCTGACAGAAAAGGAAGGTTTTCTAAATCTTTTAAATTATTTAAATTTTTATATAAAACATAGAATGCCGTTTTCTTCCCTATTTTATACATGGCATTAGCTGTATCACAACCAGTTAGGCAATGAATCGTTAATACTTTCTTGCAAATTTCCTCTCCTAAATTTGCCACAATATTGTTAATTGACAAAAAATGTATATTCTTACTATGTCCTAATTGTATAAATATATTCCTTTGGGACATATCTGGTGTTTCGCAGTAATAATGTAAAAGCAAAATCAGGACATCAGTATCAACAGATTTTACCAGAATTGTATTACCTGATTTTAATTCTGATAACATAAAATAAACATTCCATTGTTAAGCATTAAATAATATGTAAAAACTCAATAAAAATAATACTCATTCGCATTCACATTACACAAAGAAAAGTTTGTTTCTAACTGACAATATATGTATAATATAAGATTACTTGTATTCAATAGTCTACAGTCTACACACTTGAGTGGCGCCGCAGTGAGGCGCATCTAGGATCGAAAAACTCGTAACTTTAAAAAATAAAATCTCGAAAACTATAAGTCGTAGAGAACTGACTTTTTTTTAAAAAACTTCCTTGAAGTGTAAGCTTTATTTCATACGCATATGGTATGACAAAATTCCTTAAAATAAAAAAAGTTTTTGCTTACCCGAAAAAAATGCAGCAAGGAAGGTAAACGTTCCAGTTTTACCTAGTTTTACAAAAAAAATTAAATTTTCCATAAAAACGAAATTAAAGCAGTGACCTTCGCCCACATTTCCTTTATCAATTAAAAAAAAATACCTATAATTATCTCGATTGGTTCCGGAGATATCATGAGGGATGTGTGAAAAAGTAAGAAAAATTAATTTTGACAAATTTATGACATTCTTCGTAATAAAAAAGTTTGACCTCCAAAAAATGTTGTAATTGGCCATTACAGATGGCCAAGGACCTAGGCTATCATGCTGTGAAGGTCCCAAGTGGTTGTACCTTAAAAATTTTTTTTTCAAGAAGGAAGCTACTTTTTCCCCGTTTTACGGTGCACTATTAGGATTCATGTTAGATAATCATCTACATATTAATGCACAAATTGTTTATATACAGAAAAAAAATCGCAAAAAGTTATATTTCTTTTCCAGAATATCCCAAAATGTATCGGTTACTGTTTACAATACCATTATCCAGCCACACTTTGATTATTCTGCCAGTATCTTGTATTCTTATGATTTGAATAAAATAACTGCCCCTCAAAAAATACAGAATAGAGAAATAAGGGTTATTTTGAAATTCAACAGATAGTTCAATCCAACATATACTCTCTTCTCTGCAGTGGATATCTATTAAAGATAGATTACTTTAATTCTCTATGGTATTCATTTTCAAATTTTTAAACAACTTATTACCAGAATATTTTAAAAAATACATAACTGTTACAAACCTAATACATCAATATAATACAAGAAATAATAAGAATCTTTATATACCAAGACAAAATCTGATTCAAACAATGTAAATTTTATTTTACAAAGGTCTCGGTCAGTATAATAAGTTACCAGATGATGTAAAGGAATCAATTTCTTTAATGGAATTCAGACGAAAAAAATCTAAGATATTAAATCAATAAATTAATTCAATATATAGCACTTTAATGTTCATTATTATATTTTTATATTTATCTATAAGTAAATAAAAATGTGTACTCGATTATGCACATGTATGTGTGCGTATGCTCATGTATGTGTGCGTGTGTGTGTATATGTATGTATATGAATTTATAAATTAATTAAAACAATATATTTATGTTGTAAATATGTGCACATATACACATATGCATACATTTTTTTGCCAAATTTAAATTAGTATTATATTATAAATTAATTGTGATTATTTATGATGAAATTATTTATAATTATACTGTATTTAATAAGTTTGTATATTAGGATTGACTATTTCAACAATAATGATTATTATTACATATTTACAAACTATCAACTTCTAGAACTTAGTGGACGATATGTGTATACTGCGTAAAATGCATGTTTAAACAAACCATGCAATTATTAACAAGTTATTGTAGCTATATTGTTATGGACGTGGAAATAATTTTTGATCAAACAATAAATGATTGTAAATAAAATGTTGTTAATGATATCCAGGTCACAAAATAATTGGATAAAAATTGAGGGAACACCCTATTGTTTTGTAGATCCTATTTTAAAACAAATTACCCCAATTACCATCAACAAGCTTTGAATATTTTCTACCAAAGTTAATTTAATCAATATGATTTACTACTATGTGTTGACACACTTGTAAAAAATGGCAAAAGTAAATATTTTATGTAGGTACTGTGTAAAGGAAAACATCATCTGGTATTTTCCCAAAAAACACTTCTTAACTTACAGATTAAAGACTCGTAGAATCATGTGGCATTTTTTAAATAAATATTATAAAAACCAAGGATTTTTAGGTAAACAAAATGTAATTTTTTGTGGTCCAATTTTTTATATGCAAATGCCTTCAACAAATTTTATATACCAATTTTAAATTAATTTCATAATGCAGTTTTTGCAATTTGTCAGAATATTTTGTATAATAAAAATCGATATTATTAGTAAATAGTTGCAATAAGTTGTTTTTTTTATTATTTTCGTTGTTACATCAGTAATTTTTTTGATTCTTTTGTATATTTTCTTAGTATACGTTATAGCATTTTGCATAAATTTGATAAAAAATAGTTTTTAAGTGTAATTAATATTTTCAGGACCTGACAGAAAAAAAGAATGTCCGATTGAATACGGAATTTAGCCGAAGCGTTTCAGTACCTGTTGATAAAATAACCCCCAGACACCCTGGCCATTCCAGTGCCCCAAATCAAACACCCACAACACCAGAATCAGAGTAAGTTTTTGTGCATTTTACCACAATCATCATGCATGCTCTTTTTTATCACTATTTACAGGAAGTTGGAAAAAAACCAGATAAAAACCCACATAACCTTAATAACAACTAGTATATTGATATTGTCAGTCTTGTGATGTATTAATGTAAAATGATTGTCCCCAATTTTCTTATTGTTGATGACTGGTATTTTAAGTTTATAAGCAAAAACAACAAATGGTAATATTAGAATGGATTTTTATTTCTATTTTGTTTTTTGTTTTTAGTTCTTTTAGTTTTACTTTGTTATAGAAGAAATTTAACATGTGTTCACTGTTTTGTGAAGAGTTTAGCTATATACAGGGTGTGTTAGTTTTGGTTGATTTCACTTAATTTTATATACTAATTTATTATGATTTTTCTTTTGTATATTTGTTCTATATCCGCAATAAATTTCAATCAGTGTTGAACAATATAATAGCAAAATGTTCATATTTAATATTGAGCCAAACTACTGAGATTACTATTCTTTTCTGTCATTTTGTTATTTTATTAACCCCTGGTATCAACATTTTAAAGGAACCTTTAACTTAAATGGAATTTTAGTGACCAGAAAACAAACAAAATATAAATATCAGATAGCAATCCTATAATTTTAATGAAAAGTTAGGTTTATTGGCATTCATATATCTCGATTTATATTTTGCTGGAATTGCTGATAATACATTTTCTTGTCACTAAAACTCCCTTTAAGCTAAAGGTTCCCTTTAAAATGTTGATAAAACCAGGGGTGAGCCACTTAAAATATATTGTCTAGTTTTCATTGTTCTTTTTAAATAAATTAGTCATTTTTATTAACCCATTCATTTTGGGTTAATATTTGCATGTCACCACAAAATCATTGCTGCCAACTGTCAAATTATGACTGATTTACAAAAATAACCTAATGAAATGTAATACCTAATTAATTGGTCATTATAAACATTGGGGGATTTGATATTCCTCAGAGAAGTCTTTTACATTCATATTATTTTTCCGTCGAAATTAAGTAAACAAAATGATAAATATCTGAATGCGTTGTTACCTGTGCGGTACGGGGCGGTCATTTTTTGCAGAAGGTTAGTTATGTGCGAAGACCCAACCTCAGATACCTGTTTATTTGTTGCGTTATTGCAAAAATGTGTTGTCGAGTTATAATTTACGATTCGCGCGCTGTGGGTGTTAACGTGAATGTCAAATCCTCTGATGCATAGTCTTTATAAAATGGATCTCCGTATAAATAATTATATTTTGGAGTTTTATTTTTTTTATTTTATCGACAATTAATGACAGATTATATTTATTTGAGGAAATTTGTAAATAATAGCTCTTGAAATGATTTTTAAACCTGAAAGTACAATAATGTGTTGTAAAACCAAACAGTCAGCACCCTGTATGTGTGTTGCTTGTGGTGGTAATTTTAATTAACTTCCAGCTCCCAAAGTCGAGGGGCCCTACTGCCACCTATCCAAATGCCCACAGCCCTCACTTTCAACAGGTAATACTAATATATATACATATATATAACTAGCTAATCTTTTGACATCTTTAATTTCAGATATTATATTGTGCTTATTGAGCTTATTGTACGGTGTACAATGTATGTGCATATTAACATGTATATTATGGTTACTTACAATTAAACAATTGGGTTTTTTTAAAGTTTTTGAAGGTAACACCATTATAACAGTTGCAAAAAAATTGTTTGTGTTTTATTTTTAGCGGAATCAAATTGTTTTTCCACAATTTTTTAAAAAATGGAGTGGTTGTATATTTTTTTTCTGTGATCATTTTCTGATTGTCATATAATAATTTTAGAATGTATGTATGTATACTTTATTACAGAAATACTGTGCGCATAAAAAGAGGCTACAAAAAACTGCCATAAAAACTTCAAAGCCAGCACTCACACATGCCAACAAGACCTAATTAATGGCATACAGAGCCGTACTTCAAATTTCTCTGTACTACAATGAACATAATATTACAACAGATTTAAAAGTAGTGTCTTAGATAAATAGAATTTGATACTGCTTCTGTTAAATTAAAAAATCTTACTCTGTTTTGATTTAAAAAATTATGAATACTTTTTATTACTTGTCTAATTTTCACTTTATTTGTTATTTTACAACTAGTTTCTCTTGAAGAACTTTATCCCACTATTAACGAGACAAAAGTTCAAACATACATTTCATTACCATATTCAGGTCAACTCTCCTATTCAATTAGCAATACTTTTTCCAAATTTAATATTAAAACATCTTTTAGTTCTAACAAAAATATAGGCAGATATCTTTTCAACGCAAAACAAATAACTGATATCTCCAAAAAATGTGGTGTATATCGGTTAGATTGCCCAGAATGTAACGCCTCATATGTAGGTCAAACAGGTAGATCGTTCGGATTAAGATATAGAGAACATATTCACACACAAAAACACCATTCCAACTTTTATAAACACCTAACAGATTCTGGTCATACAATAACTGACTACCGTCAACCTAAAATATTACATATTTGTGGGATAAGTAAAAAACTTAATTTATTAGAAGTGCTAGAAATTAATAAATTAAATAGGAATAAAAATTACAACATATTAAACGACCAAATAGATTTAAATAATTCTCCGTTATTAAACTTATTCAGATAAACTGCTGCTAATAAAAATCACACCATAATATAATTTGCTAGCTTGGAAAAACCCCTACATTTAAAAACATAACATCTGTACAAATTTGAATTACATTATCAACCATAAAGTAACCCATCCTTCTATTCAGTTCAGTTTATATTTAAATGAAAGTAAAATCCGAAGCATTCGTGGACAGCTTGGAACTGCAGTGTAGGGAAAACCAACTCAATGATGAGGACGAGGACTGGGTTGAGGACGTGGAACGCAGAGTGCGTCGGATGCTCCGCCTGCCAGACGATGATCACATCCGTCCGACCACTCCAGAGGAGGTCAAGGAGATTCTAAGGAACTTGAAGCCAAGGAAAGCTCCAGGATGTGACAAGATCGGAAACATCGCCCTCAAGAAGCTACCCAGGAAAGGGGTGGCAGCCCTGGTGAACATCACCAATGGGATCTTGAGGCTCAGATACTTCCCGGACAGGTGGAAGAAGGCTGACGTCATAGTCATCCCGAAACCAGGTAAGGAACTACTCTTTCCCTCCTCTTACAGGCCCATCAGCCTACTCTCAGCTGTGAGCAAGGTAGCCGAGCGCGTCATCTTGAGAAGAATAGAAGAAGAAACCGAAGAGCTCAAAATCATCCCGGATGAACAGTTCGCGTACAGGACAGGACATAGTACGGAACTCCAAGTGCTCAGAATCACCGAAGAAGTCACCAAAGGTTTCAACCAAAGACAGGTCACGGCGGCACTACTCCTGGATGTTGCGAAGGCTTTCGACAGGGTCTGGCACGATGGTCTACTAGCCAAAATGATGAGTATGGGTTATCCCATTGCACTTGTCAAACTAGTTAGATCATACCTGCACGGGAGACAGATGCGCGTGAAGATCAGGGACTGTGTGTCCACGTATCGATCGATGGAAGCCGGAGTCCCCCAAGGCTCTGTGCTGTCCCCCCATCTGTTCGCTGTCTTCACCTCTGATCTCCCAAGGGCCGAAGGCACCGCCATGGCACTCTACGCGGACGACACGGCCATCACGGCCAGATCCTGGAGAGCGAGAACAGCCACCAGAAGACTCCAAGAGGCAGCTTCTCTTCTGGAAGAATGGTGCATCAAGTGGAAAGTCGCAGTCAACGCGGAGAAAAGCCAGACGATTCTCTTCAGGAAAGGACGCAAGGAAACCCCCACAGGACACGTTTCCATGTTCGGAGAAGACATCCAATGGCACGATTCCGCCAAGTACCTTGGCGTAATCATGGACAAAGGCCTGACATGGAGACAGAACACCGAAGCCATCGTGGTAAAGGCCAAGCGGACGAGAGCTCTCATCTACCCGATGGTAGGGAACCAGAACAGGCTCAGTCTGAGGAACAAGCTTCTGCTAGTCAAAGCACTCATCAGACCACAGCTGACCTACGCCTCCGTAGCATGGGGATACCAAGCGAAGACCTATCTGAAGAAGATCCAAGCCGTGGAAAACGTGGCCATCAGGACAGCGGTGGGCGCACCATGGTACGTTAGAAACGCTGACATCTTCAGGGACCTGGAGTACACACCAGTCACCGAAATCATCCGGGACAGAGCGAAGAAACTGTACACCTTAGCTGAGGAGCACAGGAACCCGCTGATCAGGGAGGCCACCTCCTATGATCCGGCCGACGCACCCGAGGCACAAGAGGCCGAAGGTACAGTTACTGGATAACGGGTAAGTATAACTAATCCTTTCCTTACAGATGGACCAAACCCACTGAAAAGACATGACACGACCAACCACCCTCCCACAAACCTTGCGGGCGCCGGTCAGTAAACCGACCAGTGCCCGTTGTCCCCCTGGCTCCGTGAAGGATGAAAGTGCTAAGAAAGCACTTAGGCCTTCACCTCCTAGAGCTACACAGTTCATCCTCACCTTGTCCGATGATCCAGATGACAATGTGTCAATTGACACTTTGTGTACTGGCAGTCAATCCCAAGTCACAGAATATCCGCACAGTCCCTGACAGACCGATGACTACCCCCCGGGGGTGACAAGCTGGCGAAGAAAGAAGACGAAGACAGAAGAGCGCCAGAAGAGGCCCTAGCCAGCAGGGTTCATCAGCCAGGACCCAGGGAGGTTGGCCGAAATCTTCGGCATCGCTCACATTTGTGAGTGGGGCCGTTCGTAAAGTAAGCTAACCCGCCCTGCACGAGGCCGGTCCAGGTCTACAGCGATGACTAGGGTAAAAAGGCAATAGTCCTGCCTGGCCCTAGCATCCGAGACCGTCATCAAGCCAAATGGATATTGGCGCGCGCGTGTATAATTTAGTTTACTTGAAAATGTCCGAATAGGTTAAAACTAGTTGTAAAATAAAAAATAAAGTGAAAATTAGACAAGTAATAAAAAGTGTTTATAATTTTTTAAATCAAAACAGATTTTCACAAAGTAACTTCATCTTCAATCAACTTTTTACTCTGTTTTAATCTAAATTAAAACCTAACCCTAAATTTAAATTAGTAATTCACTTGTTGCTCAATTTCACCAATAATAATTTAACATATTAAATTATTATTGTTGCCTAGCTCTTCGTTCATATTGCTCTTCCTGGATTAATTTATAAACAGTTCCTTCAGAAATTTATGTTAATTAGACTGTTTTTTCCACAGCTTTTGTTTCCCTTTCACTTTCTTTTCATATTTCTGTAAACATTTAAAACTATTTTTTGTGACTGCTGGCATGCGGTTTTGAAACTTTCTTTGTAATTTATGAAACATTGCCATTTTCCACATCTTCCTTTCATTCTTTGCTGGTGGTGGGTTGAGGATCCTTCAAGGCCTGAACATTTTTCCAGTCACTTAGGTAAACAGAAAACACCCGAATAGCCATCAACCGCCAAAGTATTTATAAAAACACAACTGTAACTGACACACCGATGAAAATTCCTAATCTAATTCTTAAAAGCAACATAAAGTACCCTCGGAAATACCACCTACTGATCTACTAGAATAAATTATTAACCTACCGAGTACTAATTCATTTCCTTCATCCTTCTCGAAATTGTCGAAATTCGACTCTGTATCCAAAGGATGACGCGGGAGTAGTAACAATGAGATCGCACAGATAATTGTGTTATTTATAGGGGCGATTCGCGCCTATTATTAGAAGACTTGGGAACCTTAGTTAAAACAAGTATGTTTCTGGTAATGTCTTATTTTTATTATGTCAGAACATACTTTTCATAAGAATAATGATGTTTTATGCATTAAGTAATACATAATATTTATTATTTAACATGGTGTAAAAAAAAAGCCTGCCCCATTCTCCCTTCAAATAACTATCGGTAGCTGGGTCAGCAGCCGTTGAATTTTTTATGTGCACAGCATTTCTGTAATGAACTGTATATTTTTTTATAGCTTATTACAGTCACTAACACCTTGTCGCAACCTACTGGGCAATTTACCTCAGCTGTTTTTAAAATACGGTAGGATTATCGTAATTACTAATAAATAACTAACCTTAACAACAAATTTAGAAGTGGCTACCCAAGTAACAACTCTAAGATATTTTTGATTTATTTAGGTTTTTAAAAGTGCTTTAACATGTTCAATAAAATGATAGTGGTTTTAAAGTTACCTTAAGATAAACTAAAAGTTCTTAAAGACCACTGATTCTTATGCAAAGGATTTAATGCACTCTTTAAATTAAAATAAAAAAACTGTTTGCTCCTAATGCCCTATTGATCTTATACTAGTTTTATAATACTCTTGACATTGGCTATTTTAAAACTAATTTGCCTTTTAAAGAATTAAATAGCAAGTTGGTTTTAAAACAATCCATTTTGTAACAAATGGTTTTAATGTAGTTTTATGGAGTATCCTTGATGTAGTCATTAAAACCCATTAAGAAAACTATTTTATCTTAAGCCTATATGCTCAATGAAATTCCACATTAAATCCTAAAACATAGTTTTTACTTTTTAAAGAGTAAATTAAGAATATTTTAAAGTTCAAAGGTTTTAATTTAGTCGATTTGATTAAAAGAAATGCCTGTTGGATTTTTGATGACTTTATTAAAACTAATTCTACCCCCTCCATAATCGGAGAAAACACGCCATCTGCTCAATAAACTGATTGCTGATTTAGTGAACCAGTGCAGTCCGTGTACCTACTTTATGCATGAATGAAAACTAGAAGACATATTTAAAATGGAAAATATTAGTGACAAGTATTTTAAATTAAAACGAAGTCACTAAATCCAGCAATCACAAAACCGGCACAATTTTAAGGTTAGGATTTCATACGCGTGCCAGATCCCTTTAAATCAATAAGGCCACGAGTTTGAACATATTAAAGCAACTCAGTTTTAAAAGGAAGAGTAAATAAATATCTGGGAGAGTAATTGTACTTAAAGTGGTAAATAAAACGCTATTTTAAGTCTTGTAAGATTTAAAATGTTCTATTAACTTGCAATCAGTTTTTATCTAGACCACGCCATTTTTTATATAAGATACAGACCCGCCATGATGAATATTTTCAATAGCCAAAGAAAAAAATATTATTGAAATATATGCGCTTTACATCCTCTTAAATAACTGAAGGACGGTGTGTCCAAACATGCAATTTAATAAAAAAATGCATTTGGATGTTTAGATGCAAAATAAAAATTGACGATATTTTTAAAAAATTTTTAGATAATAAAAAAACACATTATATTGGTGGCGCTCGAGTTATATAGAAGTATTTTATTATATTTTGTCAGAAAAGTGCCATCCGTTGGTAATTTTTACCAGAATAGTTTGCATTTGAATATTATTTTTGATCAGCTTTATATGTGTTACGTTTAAAATATTACCACTCTGCCCCATTAGAGACTTGCCGTTGTTTTAACTATTTCACGCATAAAGTTGTCCGACTTTAAAACAAAATGAAACCCTTTTAGGATTAATTATAATGATTCTCAAGGCAATTTAGTCTGCTGCAATTTTATTTTAAATGCAAAACGTTTTAATACATAAATTTAAGGTTGCCTTGAAGAACTCTTTAAGAATATGAAATTAAAACTAAAGGTTTTTAATATAGTTTTAAAATTTAGTCTTCAAGACCCTTTTAGGATGGGCCCTTTTTGGCTAGAAGCTAAGCTTATCTTGAAGATCATTTGGTTTTATTCGAAGTTTTATTGTATAATTTTAAAGCGACCTTGGAAATCTTAATAAGAGCATTAGTGTTATCTGGGTAGGTTGTTCTGTTTTTATACTCTGGCCACTGCAGCCTCAATTGTCCCAAAAATGTTCATCCAGTAGCCAAATTGTGACTTGTGAAAAAAGTCAACTAACTTACCCAAAGTGCGTCGGATAATAGGAGGGACACGCTACTGTCCGTTACAGCACCAAGCCAGTATTTTAAATTTTTTTTGTTATGTGAATTAAGAGATGTAATGGTAGATACCATGTTAAAATAAAAATTAACCTAAATTTTACCTTTATCCCGATTTAAAAATTTTACATAAACAACCTATACCTGGCCACAGTTCACAAAATACTTTTTTATAATACATAACATTTGAAATTATAAACAAGGAACTTGTTATAGTTCAGTGAAATTTATAAATAGATTTTTTACATAATGTGTTTTCTCCACATGGGATGTATATATTTTTAACTCAGTGACAATGCATACTTACTACAGAAATTTTCCTCCTGATATATCGTATCTAAGTTATATCAATATTTTTTATAATGTATATGCTAGATGGCAGTGTATCAGTCATCAGTAGGCTAGCTTTTAACAATTATAGTGTATTCAGTGAGTTATCAAGGTATTTTTTCTCTTGATTTACAAATAGAATGTTAAATCATTAAAAAGGTAACATCACATTTTCAACCTTATTTTTGTAGACAAGAAAAAATTATAAAGGAACTATACTTTATAAATAAATTATAAATTCATGAATATTGCATTTTAGATTTCAAAAAAACATTTAACGTTTTATATTTTGATTCAGTGACGTGTCGTATTATTTTAATATTTGTAAATTACTGTTGTAACCTAATTCAGCAAGCAAAGAGATGTACACATATTTTTAATTATGTTTGTAATGTTATGTCTGATAATCCAATGTTAACTTAACCCGAACAGTATCAATTAAGTCACCCCCACAAGGTTTTCGAATTATAAAAAGAAAAATACTGGAGTAACGAATCGTTACGGTCTTGTCCGAGCATAAATCGTTATGTAGTTAAATTGTATATACTAAAATGTTTAAATTGTGCATGTGCCAGTTCATCAATTTTATAGTTATCTGTTGTCTCTAACAATTTCTTTTTTGAAATGTAAATTTTTTAAATATGTTTTATTTTCCTGTAGATACTGAGATCCATTAATACATGTTACAAACAACCCATTTCGAATTCTTTCTCATTCTGTACGTTTTTCAAGTTTTGTTTTTTAAAATCCACAGTTTAGCCTCCACACCCTCTTTGGACTGTGAATCTGAACATGGCAATACCGAACGTCGTAATTCATCAGGTACCTTGCTCTCCCCGAAGTAGACACTGCTGTCGAGACTGATGGTTTCTATCTCCTTAAAAAAGATTCTCAAAGACGAACAACGCTTGCCAAAGTACTTGCCAATGATGGGACAAAGATATGTGATGTTTGGATGCAAAAAGTCCGGGACAAATATTTGGGAGAGACTGTCCTATGTGAGAAACACTTGCTGCGGCTTATGGATGGGCTGAAATCTTATTTGACGGAGCAATCTTTAGGTGTTGTAGAAACTACGGTTAGGCAGTTGAAAGAAGAGCTGGACTTTGATGCGGCTGCCATTAATCAGTTACAGTTTGCTATATATTTATACCAGGTAAAAACAAATGAATAGGAATAAATTTCATACGTATAGTTTTAAAATAACGCTTATTGTAGGAATCCGTTAACGAAGTGTTACGTTTACATCCTATAAAGCCACATTGGATGTTTGCACTAGATAATTTGGTGCGTTCTTGTGTTCAAGCAGCAATCACGGTATTGTCTCCAGAGTTAGGTGAACACATAGCAAATCATAGTTCGCCAAGCACTGTAAACTCCAGCAAATCCAGCAAGACGAATGAGAGTTATGATGTTCGGGATCAGGTACTGCAGTTGAGAACAGAAAATTCAAGATTGTGGCAAGAATTGGTGGACGTCCAAAAACAATACCAAGCTGTGGTAAGTCTAAATTGAGTAACGATATTTTTTGCTCAATGGGGAATATTCTATAACATAATTTTCTTTTGTTCTGAGCAACATGGTTTTTTCCTCTAGGTAAAACAGCTGATAGAAGAGCAGCGGCAGCAAACTGAAACTTTAAAGCAGCTCGGCTGTTGCCATCGGCAACAAAAAGAAGTTCTTGAGGAAGACATAAGACTGGCGAATTGGCTTCAAGGACTTGGCATAAACGAAATTGCCAAAAAAGTATTTCTTGCCGAAGGATACACTCTCAAGAGGTCCTTTATTATATGAGTCGAGAGGACCTGCGGAGAATAGGTCTTAGGGGTTCTTCCGAATTTCGTATATGGCGCGCAATTGAGCAACACAGACAGGGTAATGATGTAATTATATGTAACGGTGTTACTACAGATGAAACTGGTACCGTTTAAAAATAAATATATGTATAGGGTGGTTTGTTAATAAAATTCTTATAGAATTTTTCCAATAAATTCATAAATATTTACAATAACTTCCAAAAAGAGCCACTCTGAAATAATTTGTTGTTGTAATTAGACTGTGATTATTATTTTTTTTCTTTTATCGAAAATTTTTAATTTTAAATTATTGTGCAATGACTGTATTTATTTTAGAAGAATATTTATTCGGTTATTCTACTTTTTGTTTTCAAAAAGTGTCAATGCTTTTTATTAAGTTTTATCTGAATATATTTTTTTTAATTTATGTCTTCCAAATTTACAATACATTAAAGAACTGATTTACCTAAAATAAGATCAAATATCTTCTTCATTTAATTTACTTATCATGTTAGTATTTTATTTATATTTTTCTTAATTGTGAATTTTGAGATTAACCTTTTAACACAACTAAATTAGCTTAAGAAAAAATGGCTGTAATTATTATGACAATTGTTTAAAAATGATTTTCTGTTTTTATTTTAGGAATTATTTTATTTTCAATTTAAATGTTTTTCATAATAATGATGGTAATTTCATTCAGTTCGATAATATTTTGTGCCTTTGTGCGTTTAGTGCATCACATTAGTCAATAAATTAGTGCCTAAAGTAAAAGTTTTGTTCTTGAGAAATTTTTAATTTTTGTTAAAAATGTAGGTTTGTTGCATAACATCTCTATTTTCAATTTTAACATGAATTTTATTTTATTTATATACAATGTTATATATTTTGACTAATAAAGGAAGATTAGCAAGTACCTGGTGTTTTATTCATTTGTCAAAATCTGAACATTCGTTACTAAAGAATATTCAATATAGATCACATAATTCATAGATCAATAGCCAAATTAAAACTTGCATAATTCCCATCTCTTTTAATTCCATAAAATAGAACACTAAAAGTAAAACAAGTGGATTTGGATCAGTAAAGTAGGAAGGCTCCTAAATCATCTCTATCGAGACGATGTATGTGCCACTAATTAAAAAGAGTAAATACACAACAAAAATGGCGTTTCAATGTTTAACACACACCGCGTGGATCCCAAACCACAACTATATAACGCTTTCGCAATAGTACAATAAATAAACAGGTACATGAAGTTGGGTCTCCGCGCGTAACTAACCTACCGCAAGAAAGCTCGCCATATGTAACAGGTAATAATGCAATCAGGTATTATATTACATATTCATATATTAATCATAAGCTTTGTGAACATCACAATCCTGCTTTGACTCATTAGCGACGGTGGAGCTGGTGCTTCAGTTGTATAAATGAACGAAGGAACATTGCGATTTTTTCTCCAATTCTCTAGTTTAGGCTGTAATATATGCCCTAGCCACGTTTTGTACTAATGGAAAGAACGATGAGAATGTTGTTGAGCAGCTGCTTCTGTGGGTGGAAGTCCTGTCAAAGATACAGCATGGGATTCAAGTGGATGGCTGATTTATTAAACGTAATGATTCAAATTATATTCGGTGTTTGCGTTTGCGGCTTTATATAAAACCACTCACCAATGGCTGTAAGTTTTTCAGGAGTAGATGGTGAAGTGGACTATTAAAGATCTCTACAATATCTTGCGGTATAATTGACTCAGTTGAGTAAACGTATTGTTTTCATCTTTCCATGTTCGTAAAAAATGTCTTAGCTCGACCACTAAACTCGTGTGAATAATGACTTCTTACAACTTTTTACAAAATCAGCCACTTGCAAGTTTTGGGAACTGTAAATTCTTGATTTAAATTTTCCAGATGATCCTTTAAAAAAATATATCTTTTTATTCGGAGGCAAGAAAAATCAGAAAAACAACAAGATCGATGTCGTAAATTTTTTTAAACTATCTTTCACAATCACTCTTTTTCCGTCCGCTAAGCTTTTTTCACAGTAAAAACAAGAAAATGCCATTGCCATGATGTTTTAAAACGTGTTTCTAGCAATTTACCGATTACCGACAGTACTTCTGTTCAATATGCACGTCAATTCTGAATGGCTAGGATACCCTCGCCTGAAAAAGCCGTTATAATATGAGAATCATTAAAATATAATATGAGCACATTTTAATTGATTACATTGACTGTAATACTCAAATATCCCAAACTCTTTGAATAAAGCTGTACTAGAAATAGTAATACAGATATTTATTTATACACAAAACTATTGGTTTTTTGTTTAAAATCATTAAATAGTAACAAAACTATCAACAACAATGCACTCCAGTGAGTAATAGTTCGCGATGCTGACAATCTGTGATCGTCTTTTGTTTTAATTTTGGTCAACTCTCACTATGAGCGTTGACCAAAAGCCACCGAGTTTTTGCAGATCTTGGAAACAAATTTGTCCTGTTATATCTACGATATATTAGAGCGATTGGGAACTGATTTCATTTCAGGAAGCAAGTAACTCGGAGTAAAATTTTTATGTACGAGGTAAGTGATCGGTCAAAATAGCAAGTACAACTTGATCATCATCAAAAGAAAAACGTTAAGAGGTGTTTATAGATTTATTTTATAATTACCTGATAAAAATAACCACTTTAAGCAGGATATTCAAGGATTGACCTGTGTACACTGGGTTGACCTTTCAGCCAAATTCGAAATACGGTCATATCATTTCAGTGGTAAAAAATTTAGAAATGCAGAAATAAATCGTGTCCTCAGACTTTATTTCATAAAAATTAAAATTCGCCATATTGTTCCACATTCGTGTTTATTATGCAGGTACAATTTTAATCATTTGCATATACATAAATAAAAATAAACCTATTTATTAATTTAGCAGTACGGTTATATAAAATTAAACCCTATTACATATATTACAAAATTTTTAACTTTTCAATAAATTTCTCACTTTCCTAGAATAATTTTCCTTGAGGCACCAAAGTTTTGTCCTGCTTGGGTGGCACCTCTGTTTTGACCTGCCTGAAGACCAATGATGGCTTCTCCAGCCCTCAATTGTTGTTCGGAGAATTCTCTTTTGTTTTCCTCTGATGGTCTGGGACCTAGGAAGGGACCTCTCCATTCAGGGTGTTTGTATGCGGTACGGCCAATGGCGAAAATGGTTGAAGTGACCAGGGCAATGTTCTTTTGGTCCCAAAGGTCGGTAGTTTGGAAAAGATCTACGTCTGCGAGTCCGTATTTAATGCAGGCTTTTTTGGAATCTGCAAGTAAATAAAACCGTTCAAAATTCATTCATGCATTTTTTAAATCTAGGAAAATTTATGAGCAATACAAGTAGCAAAACTCGGCAAAAGTAAACAAAACCGTATACGAAATAAAAATTAATATGAGTTTTACATAAATAATACATGTGTATAAATACAGAGAAATTACATGATATCGCGAGATTATATACATTACAGTAGAATATTAAGAAATTATGGGGTAAGCCCGCATAAAAAATTGCAAAGTCGTGGATACGTGTTTCGGACTATTCGTCCTCATCAGCACGGTGCAGCTAAGTCGAAAAGATGGCACGACTTGGAAAAAATGACAAAAGGAAAACCACCAACCAGGAAGCAAGTTGCAACCTTGTGAATTGGTTAAGGCTCCAGAACCGGTCTTCCATCTGAAGGCACAAAAGTTGCAACTGACTTCCTAGTCAGTGTTCTTTCTCTTGTGTCATTTTTTCCAAGTCGTGCCCATTTTTTCAGCTTGACTGCATCGTGCTGATGAGGACCAATACTCCGAAACACGGGTTCACGGTTTTGCATTCATTATGTGGGCGCCCGTTAATTGTAATATATGTTTAATGTTATTAAAACTGTTATATACAGGGTGGAGCAATAGTGTGTCTGACTTCTTTATCTCGAGTTCTATAATAGCTGGAAACTTGATTTAAAAACATAAGCAAAGTAAACAAAAAGTCTATAACCGGAAATTGTTTTTGAATATACAGGTTGAGCCAAGACGATTCTGCAGGGTCAAGTAACATTTTTTTAAATGAAATGCCATATACATCAGGATCAGGACATTTTTTGAAACCTCTTTGTGGCCTCCTTTCACTGCTGTATTATTACTGACTTTCTTCCAACCACTTAGATGTAATGATTTTTTTTGTTGAAATTATACCATTTATAATACACGTGTATATTAAAAATATCACCACAATCACAATAACTATATCTATTTTAAGAAAAAATATGTTAGTACCAGTTATGACATCTGTGTAATGACACTCAGCCATTTTTACTTCCTAAAAGTATACAGGGTGGCCAAAAAAGGATTTTTAAATTTACAACTATTGAACTGAATTTTCTCAATTTTTTTCAAATGGAACACCCTGTATATTTTTGGACGATGTGATGTAGGATTGAAAAATGAACATTTTTTTGTGGCCATTTGTGACCATTTTCAATTTATTGGACAACTGCAAAATTCTGCAACAAAAATTAAAAATGAGGTTTTTTTTTTCAAATAATTCAAGTGAAGGTATTATAATAAGCACTATTGCCCCACCCTGTATAATGATCGCAAAGATATTTAAACTTTAAATCCCACTATAAAAAAATGTTCTAGTAGCAAATTCCTACCCAAACATTTTTATGAAACTAACACTATTTACAAGATAGACTGCAACAACTGTAATGGTACTTAATAGGCCAATCAAAACGATATCTGCACAAATATAAAAACTCAAAACCAAAACACGACAGCACTCGCCAAACACAGAACAAAAACCCCCTATTTAATTTTAAGAACATACAAATATTAGAAAAAGAACCAAACTATAACTGAAGAAACATACATGAAATTCTGCAAATAAAAAGACATACCAACGATATATATAATCGCATTTAGAAAATTTAAGCGAAACCTATTTTATAACTTAATTAAATAATTGGGGTATATTATAACATGAGTTCAATTTTTACATCTTGCCTATACAAAATAATAATTCTTGAAATAAAATATCTTATATACTCCACTATTTAAGCAAAACACCCACAGTAAATTATATGTATACAATTCCAACGTTATCTCTGTAACATAAACAAAAAATCTGAGTTGCGTTAAAAACGACAATCAAATAACACCAAACATGTAACAAAACTTAAAACACAGACCTATAATTAATAGTATGAGTAAATAATTATTACATTATAATGTAATGAAACCATAACTGTGTTTATAAAATATTATATTAAATTGTAGTTCGCTGATGATGGTATAATAAACCGAAAGGTTAGAAAAAAATAAAAAAAATTAGTTATATCCACGAATTTCTTATTATAATTTTGAGAAATTCGTGGTTATATCTGACCGAAATCCCCAAAAGCTATATCACACATGATATAATAGCATTGATAAATATATATATATAACCCAAATTACCATAGAAGGTATCAGTTGCCTATAATAAAAGTGACAGACGATCTAAATCTATATACCTTTTGTTACTTCTGATACCCGCTTCACTCGGTTAACGTATTCACTATGAAAGCGATTTTTTAGGAGAAGGTGATTTTCACTCCTAATTATTATTTTTTTGTTTATATAAGTTTAGATATAAATATAAACAGGTATGTGAAGAGTGTTAACTTTACCAAATTTACATACTTGTTTCAAAGATGTGTATAGTATTTATTATTATCTTTGCTGCGTGTTTTTGTTGTTTATAAATAAGAAAATAATCAAGGAGAGATTCATTCTGATCTAAATTCTCTACTATCATCATTCTACAAAGATTGGAATATTGACATTTGTAAATGGTAAAAAAATTAAAATATAAATGATTACATAAGATTTTTCTAAACCAACCGGCTTAAAAAATTATTTCACGAAATTACAGGAAAACATCCGACCACAGAATATGATCCGACACGACGGATGTTTGGAAATTCCACAGGAAGTATTATTAGTTGCCTATAAACAGAAGATAAATGCTGAGATATTGAGGATGACGGCAAATAAAACACCTTCTGTTATTTCTTGAACCCGCTTCAATCATTTACTAAATGCACTAGTTGATGATACTCATCCTTTGTTGTGTTAATTAGCGCCTTGATGAAGTGTCATCTCGATTAGATCATTAAAGTATAAACAGAAAAAAATATTCCACCAAATAAATAATCTCACCCCTCTGACGGATTTCTTTGCGCAGATTACATTAATAATCATCATAGGCGTACGCTAAATAAAATTAAAATAAAGGATATTTACAAAAATTTCAATGAATGAACAGAGCAAATTTAGAGTGAGGTTGTTTGCCACCGCTACTTGTTTGAAGCGAACAATAATTCTCTGTGTTGCTCAGTCTTCGTGTCCCATGGAAAGACCCAGAATTTTCGAGGTCGCGCATTAATGAGTAATGACGTTAAATCTAATTTTGAAACATTTTTCAGCTACTTCGGTTTTAGAATTTGTCGTGGCGATTTGTTCTCTTTTCACGTTATTAGTTTACGCATGGAGCTGGAAAAAATGTAACTACACAATGGGAGATATACTGACGTCCGTCAGTATATCATCTCTTTCACTTAGACCGACGGGATCCTGAATAATAACCGCGCGTCTCGCCTGCTGGCTTCTTCAATCTACTATAACCTTTGCCGATTCTATACCTATAAATCCTTATTCATAAAATATTGCAGATTGTAAGTTTTTAACTTTTATAAGTGAACAGTTCATCGTATACGATGTTAAAAGAATGGTTATAGAAACTATCATTACATTTACTAAATTTGAGAATGCCGAAATGCAAAAAAGTAGCGTTTGAATTAATTTTGGTTTTTTTCTTAATGATTGTCTGCAGTGGCGTATTAAGCAATACTGACGCCTGAAGCCCAAACATTCTGTGCACCTTTTGATTATGAGTTTTTTGTTTTTAGATACTTACAGCATCAAAAAAAGCAGACATACAACAACGAAAAAGAAGGAAAAAGAAATTCAGTGACCAATAAAATGTTTGCAATGAATATTATTAGTTAGAATCAAGTTTTATTTCCATTTAATTTTTTTTTTAAAATATATTAAAAACATATTAATATATTGAATTATTTGACCCGTCCAGTCCATCGTCCCTCTCCTAAAAATTTTGCGCCACAAGCCTGGGCTTCATGTGTGTGCCTGCAGGATAATACGCCTCTGATTGTCTGTTATGGTTGTTAGTGAGTTTTATTTATATAATAATATATAAAATTAAAGAGTAACTAACAAACAGTATCAAAAATGAACATTCAATAAATATGTTAATATAAGCGACTAATATTAATGGGGCGCCGTAAATGAATGTACCTAGGGCGCTATGGTACGTAAATCCGCCCATGTTAATAAACCACTGGAGAATCATAGATAGATGTGTCTAGAATATGAGACGTTTTTAAACATTTGCAAAATTCGTCTATTTTTATGAAGTGTCATCTGCCAATGATCCTCTAGTACTAACAGTGGTTGAATAACCATTATTTAAAATAAATATACTAGTTAGTCAACCGCATCTTCTGAATCTGAACACCACTCTTTTGTCCCAATAAATAAAATTATATGTAGATGTATAGAAACCTTTTTTTTTACACTGAAACTAAAATGTCTATTAAATAGTCTATTGGATTAAGTGCCGATCGTTCTATCTCTAATTAAATATATTCGATAAATAAGTTCCATGAAAACAATTATTAATACAATTGTATACAAGAAAACTAGCTACCAAATAAATTTAATAGGAGATTGAGAGATCGTCCCTTAGTGTTTATATAACAGGTCTTCATAAATGATCGAAAACCACGTGAACAATTAACAGCCTCGTCTAGTCATGCCGTCAGGAAAGGTGGTTGAAAACTATCCCATAGCCAGAAACATACGTATACATATGCAAAAATCCTCATCAGGTACTGCCGTATGAAAGACACAAAATCGCGAGTTAAAAGATCACGTGGTTTTTGATCATTTTCATTTATAAAGGCTCTGACAGAAATACCCGCCTTCTCTTGCCCTTAGTGACGCCCATGATTTTCTTACACAGGCATTCTTCGTGGACCGTTAGTACTTCATGCTATCCTAATACTACAATTTCATACTGGATGATTTATGTAGAGCAAGTTAACTTTAATCGTGTAATCCCCGTCATCGATTCAATTTTTATTTGATTGATCATTTTACCTGAAAATTAATTTAGTTGACGAAAACGGTCACATTTTAATCCCCAATTTGTTTATCTTTTGGTCCAAAATCAGCAAGGACAATACTAATGCTTCCTCGTAGAGACAGGAAAACATGAAATTGTGCAGATCAATGAGATAAATTTGAAAGGAGAGTTCTACAAAACTTGTTACAGTTATTAATAGAAACATTTATTTTGTGTTACAACGGTAGTAACGCCACGGCATTTCTTCTAGAAAAATAAAAGACAAGAATCAAGATACGTAATTTGTACCACACCACATAGGTGCTACTGGAATTCTTTTAATGTATGAATTATTTTTTGTGATAGGTTGTCATTTTCAATCAAAATCGACCGGGCCCTTTCAATTGGAAGCAGAAACTTAAATATGAAATTTCAAATGAACACCTTGAATAGTTTGGGCGCTAAAGAGAACGACAAGCAGACAATCGTGAAAATCATTTGTTGAGGGAATCCCAGAACGTCTACTTTCGTTAAAATCACTAAAGTCGTAATCGTAAATCGTAATTTTTTATGCCATAAACAAAAAATAAGTTAAATTAAAATGCACAGGTAAAATTACACTTGTCTGTAAAACAGGGTTGTTCAAATTTATATCGGTACATCCCCGAATTGCTTTAATTTTTGCCTTGCCAAATTCAAGGAAAAAATTACAACTTATTTTTATACATTCTGTAAATATTAAAATGTTTGTATTGATACATGCATCTTAAGTATGTACATAGGTATCTTTGACATAAATAATTTTTAGTTTGAGGCATCTCTTATAATTTCTTCTAGCTAATTAACGTTTCAGTTATCTAAATGAGATTTCTATCCTATCTTATCATCATCACGTCACCATGATTAACTTTTTGCATGATTCATGATTCAGATAAGATAACAATAACATAACCTTAACTAAACCTGCACCTAAAGACGACAATTAATAATAATTAGATTGTGACGGTATCTTACCCCTCAAAATGTCTAAGGGTGATTTCATCGATTTCTAAGTTGTGTTGCATTACAAATAACCCCATCATAATATTGTTAGACCAACAACAATATGAATTCTGCAGCACCTATACAGTAACATGCTATCCTAATAGAAGATAAGTTAAATTTTACTTTGATCCAACGTCAAGTTGCGGATAGTTAACCAACGGTTAAAGTATGATTACTGTAAGTTGATACATAAAATGATTTTATACATAGATATTCCTGCCTAAGATGCCAGTTTATTTTGTTACAGATAAATCGATTGTCATGATTGTTTTAATTATTCACGTGTAAAAAATTAAAAGCCTATATAAAATTGTGTTTTTTTAGAATTTTGTCACCATCAAATATACACTGCATATACTGTGCTCGTTCCTATGTACAGAGTGGGCAAATTTCGATGTTTGTATAGGATAACTCGGTAACTGTAAGACATACAAAAAAATGCAAGACACATTCTCGATCTCTTTTTTTTTGAGACAAATTCACTGGCGAAGACAAAAATTTGCTATCGTCTTTTGTTTTCGAGTTATAGACAACAGTTCGATTTTTCGACTTTTAGACACATGTCAACAGATGGTTGTTTGTAAAGCTATGAAAAAACAACTTTTACATGCTTCAGGCACTTTTTTCTGTATAATGCGTTCTTCAGGCACTTTGTATAAGACAGTGGCGTCGAAAAAATTTAATAAAGGTGCAATTTCGAGTTATGGCATAAAGTTGTATTTTTTTAAATAGGAATCATAGTTGGCTATGGTTTAGTTGAAAAGGATTTTTTCTCTTTCAAACTATATATCATATATGGGGTCGCTTTTGATGCGTAAGTATTGAATAGCGAAAATAATCTTTTAGTAGATTACTTTTTGCGTTTTTTTATATTTATTCCAAGTGTGTCATCTATGACAGTGTTTATCCGTGTACTTATCAGTAAATTACATATTAATTTTGTTTCCGTCATAATTACACCCCACTTAATCGTAAAAATGAAATCTTACGAAAATTACGAGAAATATGATATGCTAGAATGCTTTATTCAAAGTAATAACAATTGTAATATTGCATCCGAACATATACATTTTATATAAAAATTTACTCATACTATGTACGTTCAAACCAGTATTTAAAAAACGGAATTATTATATAACTTTTATTAAATTAAACACCACAGATAAACAACTCTCTGTATCTCTGAAGGTACCTCAAGGTACCTTGTGTGGGAGAGGGCTACACATTTAGAGAGAATGGACACTAACCCAATATCCGAGTATGCTAGGATTAATTTCTGTTTTAGAGAAAATCCTAGCTCCTCAACCGATGATCGAAACCGGCACTCCAGGGTGAGAGGCAAGTGTCCTTACACTCGACCGCGAGGCCAACATGTAATAGATTTAATACAAATTACTAAAAGTAAAAATTCTACTCAATTAAAAAGTAAAATGAGAAATATAATAATAATAAATTGCTAGCGAATATTTCCAGTACTTTTACAACTTTTACAGAAAATATACAGATAAGTACAAAACAGATATATTTCAAACAACTACTTTCCCGCCTGTTTGCTACGATGAATATTGAATTATAACAAATATAATATGCAAATTATAGTCAGGACAATTGGCACAATAAAGTTATTTTTAATTAAAACTCTTAATTCTGTTCATTTTTGGTTGTGCCTATTTTCTTTTCAGGATCAAGTCAAATTATATTCCTACCTATGGTAACATTTTTCATAATAAACTGTACTTACTGGCTAAGGTTGTCCATCATTTTGTAGTCTCCGCCGGAAACGTTAACTTTGGTGATAATTCCTGGAGCTAAACGGTTCATGAGTTTGCAAAGTATGATTCCGTCTCTGAGAACTTCTTCGTATGGACCAGGTGGGAATCTTTCGCCGATTACTGCCTCGATCCATGCCTGAGCTTCCCTTTCTTGTTCGGGGTCGCGTTTACCAGCAACCTGAAAGAAAGTGTTTTTTATTTAATACATTTGAAGATGGTGCTTTATCGATTACACATTAAAAATTCTACCTTCCCTATATCTTTTCTAAAAAATTAAAATCATTTACATACACTTCATCAGATGAAAGGTTTGAGTTTAACTATGTGTGAGATACGAACATAATATCGAAATTATTTTCACTTATTTTTAAAAGATAATCAAACCTGTTAAGAGGGCTAATCGAACAGTGTTTGTAAGGTAATTTTTCAAAATTTATTTCTTCCATACGGTTTGGTCAAATTACACCAAATTTGGAGGATCAGTAGTTGAAAGTGTACTAGAGGGTACATGTATATCTATTTTAATTAATTTTCACTTTATGTAGGGAAAATTTATACTGTAAATATAAGTGAAATTTGGACGTGATTAGCTCTTGAATTATGATATCAATCGGTAAAATTCGAGGTAAAATTCATACATGTCATCTAGAATGAATCTTCATAATTATGCTCAGCAAGTTTCAAACTTTTATTCCGTACTATTTGGTTAAAAAGAATTTTCTAAATAAGTATCTTTGTCACTACAAATGGAGCAAGGAAGTGTTACCTCTATCGGGAATCGCACCTCAATGAAGTCGGTGAATAAAACGTCCAGTGAAGGTATAGTCAAGAGCAAAATTATTCAGCGGCGCATGTATAGAAACTTTTTAGAGAGTGACACAGCTATCCGAAGCTTTTTCCCGACTAGGCCCCTTAATAATGATCGCATTCAAAAGGGCTAATTTAAAAAATATATATTTACACTATTATCCGTAATTAATTTTTCCGTTTTGTATTTGTAAAAGACGCAACTGAAATTACTAGCAGTCTGCTATGCTGGCGCATGTTCGATATATATTTTGTATTGAAATTTTCCAATAATTTATACAAAATTTAATAGGTACTAGATTTACAATGTTTCTTCTCATGAGGTTCTGAACAAATAGGGCATACCACAGAAGTACTGCGACATTAATAGCTCATGTAATGCAAAGATTATATACACTTTGTAATACCAAAAATTACAACAATGTTGGAATGGTTCCCAAAACAATATTAAATCCAGAAATAAGCAAATTTTGTAACTATTATAATGCTCCACGTATGTGCATGTAAACTGTTGTCAGCTGTGACCTATGAATCCTAGGCGCTATCTTCTAGAACATTACGTATTCTAGAATTAATTTTATCAAGTTCACTGATTTTTAATTTTTAATCAATTCTGCTTGTGACTTATTTTAAGTACATTTAGAGATTCCTAATTTTCGCAGCTTATTAATGTGCCAATTTTAATTAATTTAGTGCTGCTTACATTTACATTTAGGGACCCAGAAGTGACTAGATTATTTTTCAACCATTTTATCTGTAGTAATGCTATCTCTGTATTTTTTACCAGTAAAATAGGAGAAATGTTATTGTTTGTTTATTTAGTTTTTACTACATCACTATAATAATAAGAGTGCTGAGTTTTTAAATCGGGGAAGTACTTACGGGTTTTTTTGCTAATGTCATATTACGGGCTTCTGTAAATTTAATGTATAATCTTTATCTTCTAATAATTTATTTAGCAGCTCTTTTTCCCTTAATATGCATTGATTCTCTTTTTTTTACAACTAAATTTTCACTATCTAAGCAGTTACCCCACATCCAGTCTTGACATTTAAAAGTTCAGTGCAGTTTCTACAGCACCAATTTGTTTTTGAATGTAAAACACTTTCGAATATAATTCAAAACAATCCTCATGTAATATTAATCCACATTTTGTTGAATTACATTTAACAGCGTCTTTTCAAAATTTTATCACAAATTTTACAGATTTTCTCAGCGATGTCCAACGGATCATCCGCACCGCCCGACATTCCCGCTAAGATCTAAATTTTTTTTTAAAACATTATCTACAGCGTGATCAAAAATACTGACTGCTTTTCTTTACTACCTTCCCATTAATTATATGTATAGTATACTTTCATGTTATTGGCTGTTGGAAAATATTTTTAATTTATGATTCAGAGGCAACATAAGATAAATTTACGATAACAGTAAAATAATTTATATATTGAATACAACAAGATTACTTATCTAGTGGGTATAAACTTTAGTGTATTAAAAAGTACTGAATAGCCAAAACAATAATTCTCATATCAGACGCGCCCACATGAGATATAATTAGAACATCTTGTAATACAAAACTTGGTGAAAGTGACAGTCACAGTTTTAATCTTTGTAACTCACAACGGATGGAGCATTTTAGTTTAATTTTACCTCAAAGATATATATGTTCATGAACAATATACACTGAATTACATGTAATGACCAGCATATTCACCTGACCTAATGCCGTCAGAGTTATTTTGTAAAGCTCTCCCAAACATGCATATATCAACACGCCCTGCTTCACTTATTATTCAGCAGTTGAGTTGAACATTTACTTTTTACGAAATGATGTCGCATTGACAAACATTTAATTTCATGACAGACAATTAAAACACAAATTCTAAAAAGTTATGGACTTTGTCCAGTAAACATTGACCTTTGATTTTGAATTCATGTAAAAATATGGTTCGAATTTTGTACTCCAGACATTTTCTATAAGTTGGACCAGTTTCTTTTTTTGGTCATATCGAATTGTTGACCCTTATATTAAAGAGTAATTTATATATAGGATACATATTCTTTGAGGCGTGTCATTAAAGAGTTATCAATATACATATTGTGAAAATAAATTGCTTAATTCTCGTTAGTATTTTTTTATGCAAATAAAAACTATGTAACTCCATTATTACGCCAGTGGTTTTACTCATATTAGGTATGCATGCATAGAAATTGTTGTTTGCAATATTATTAAAATTATTCCATAATGTATTACTAATAATTAATAAAATGTATTTACTGCTGAAAAAATTTGTATCATCCAAAAATCTGCCTATTACCTCAATAGTGAACCTCAAAAAATCACTGGTTGCAAGTAGTGACGTATGAAAGTATGTATTTTGACTTCTGTAAATCATAATAATGTAGTAGAAATTATTATATTAAACAGGTGGAGTCACATTAAATGAAGTATTATTTGAAGCAGTGAAATCACATAAAATTGTGTGGGTAATATGAAAACATTGTATTTATTTTTGTTTTGTTGACTGATTTTAATATAATTATTTGTAAAAAGTGGTGCAAAGGTTACAAATATTTGATCAGTGCCAAATTACGGAAATTTCAAAGGAAGGTCGCGTTTTTGGCACATTTTTGAATTAATTTAATAGAAATGGAAATCTACCACGTAAGATTTCGAACAAATCGATTTAAATTGACTTGTCATTTATTCCTCCACCGGATCAAAGCGTACAAAATGCTGTTACAAAAATGATGAATGAAAGAGTTGAATATAAACTCAAGACACCTCAAGTAGTGAATAAGTTTTTTGATTTTGTGGAATCATGAACTATTATTAACAACAACGAGTGCAACAGTCAGACTGTCATTTTACAAGAAACTATACTATGTTCTTTAGATTCTTTGTTACAAAACATCAGTTTTTAATTTTTGGACCATAATATTTTTTTTACCGGTGATAGTATTTAATGACGATAAAGTACATCATTCCAACCACATGTATTTCGGACTAGGTCTAGTTAAAATTAAACCTAATTTATCAAATGAACAAACTAAATAAATTCTAAAATTAATATATAGGAATTTTTGCTTTTAAAATTTATTACATGCTGTAAATAAATTAATAAGAATAAGAACAGCGAGTGTTCTTCCAAAAAATCAACAGCGATATACACGCAAACAGCACACTTTTTGTTGTTTTATATATTTCTTTACTTTATATTTTCTATTTTGTGTTGTTGCAAATTTTAAAGAACGATTTTTGACACTCAAGCAGAGGCGGAAAAATTAGTTTAAACAGAATATTTTTTCAAAATGAAAATTATTTTAAAGGTGTGTAATTTGTCATAAATAAGAGGATACAGAAAAGTATTTCTTATCTCAGATATTTAAGTTTCATGTAGCAATATTTTTTAGGTGAAATCATGGAAAACGCAAAAATAGATTACAATTTGTATTTTGGCAAAAATATATCCACTAAATAATAAGGTCTATCCATATTTTTAAAAACAGTCCAACAAAATGGTGAAAAAATATATCAGGGCATTTTATATCAAGAAGTGATGTTTGTCGATTTGTACAACCGTCTTTAAATTATCATTTGTATTTCTCAAAAAAGTTGAATGAAACTTGCAAATTATGTCAAGTAGGTAATCGATAACTGTTTTTTTTTGTATTTTATAAGCTTTTTGAAATGGATTACATTTTCAATCAATCGGTAATTTTTATTTAAACAGGTCTACTGGTAAATATGGATACATAAATAATTTATGTATAATAATTATTATTATATATTAAATGTATACTATTCGTAGTGATTACAGACTTTCAAAATGGAGTTTGGATTGCTATTTCAACCATTTTTTTTGGGTACAACCATATTGAAAGGAAAACAACAACAAAAACAATTGCTCAATCACTTGTTTTATTGATACCCATCATAAATTTAACGATAACCTACACACTTTTATTTTCATATCAAAACGAAAATTGCCGAGTATACCGTAATTCTAGAATTTAAGAAACAAAAATGAATGATGTTAAAAAACAAGTGTATTCCTAGCCGCCCCCGCTCTATCGTCACATAAAGACTAACAGCTAGCCAGAGACGCTTCAGTCAGTATCGTCGCGACGCCAGAATCAGTTCTCCACCATGTCTGTAAGTTTCTTAATTTTTTTTCTAAAAAAAGTTATTTTGTTGTTAAAGGTATAAGTAGTAATTAGTCTTGTTTTTATTAGACACTGTTTTGTTTTTTTTTTTTATTTATTTAATTACTCAATTTTCTGTTAAAAATGTATATAAAAAACGAAAATCCACAAATATTATTAAAAATTAGATAATTGGATGATTTTACCAGAATGCATACATAATGTTTACAGTATGTAAATTTAGTGCTGCTTCAAAACATCAGTTTATAACGTTTTAAAAATAGAGTCGTTTTCACGCCAGATATTTTTGGTTATGACACGGCGAATTATTTTGGTTCTCCTGAACATCTGCTCTAATATTCAGTCATAAAATTAATTTTTGATAATGTCTCGTTCCAAAATCATGTTATATCATATTTTATTTGTTCCTTTCAATACATTTTTCTGAATTTCAGCGTTGAAAACCCCCGAATCCTTACAAATAAACGAGACAGTGTTTAAGAAAAGGGTGGTCATTTTTTTTATGTAAAAAATCAATCCGTGATTTTGCACATTAATTGTGGCGCTGGTCAATATTATCCTTATCGATATTTTTAATTCTTTCTTAGAAACGCAACAAGGAACTCGAAACCGATGTCATTAACTGGATTTTCGCTGTCATCGGTGAACCTGTTCCCAAAGGAGAATTTGAAGATATTCTTCGTGATGGCGTAGTTTTATGTAACCTGGTTAATAAACTGAAACCTGGCTCAGTTAAGAAAATCCAGTCAAAAGGGACCAACTTCCAGTTGATGGAAAACATCCAGAGATTCCAAGCTGCTGCAAAAGCATACGGTTTGCCTCAAGAGGAAATATTTCAAACAGCAGATCTGTTCGAAAAGAGGAATATAGCACAGGTAACATGGCTCAGAAATCATTTATACACATATTTGTTGTGAGACGGGTTAGAATCTTTCATTCGACAATAATGTGAATTTGGGCAACCAAGTTGGCATCATCGGGAGATGAAGAAAACTGATTTTTTTATAGATGTGTGTATTGTTTTAGGTTGCTCTTTCCTTATTTGCCCTTGGACGTATCACCCAAAAACACCCCGAATGGAATGGACCAACCCTTGGGCCAAAGATGGCTGACAAGAATGAAAGGACGTTCACAGAAGAACAATTAAGGGCGCATGAGGGCCAGTTGAACCTCCAGATGGGTTATAACAAGGGTGCCTCACAATCGGGACATGGTGGTTTCGGAAACACCCGTCATATGTAAAATTAACACTTTTTTGTACAATATTTATGCACATATTTTTCATTTATTTATTTTTATAAACTTCACTGTATGTAGGTTTAGTAGATATTAGTTATAGTTATGATATGTAACAGTTTTTAAATTTTTACATATAAGATTTTTTAATTACGTTTTTTGGAGTAAATTAGCCACGGTTTCGATTTGGAACCATGTTATTATTGACACAATAATCAAAGTATCATATTTATTTTAAGCAGGAACAGCTGGGATACGAAAATAGTTTTTAATCTTTAAACACCTACCACTGCTAAATATATCCAGAAAAGATTCATTGAAAAACCAATGTTATAAGATTGGAGGGACTTGCCATTCAAATATTTATGTCTTCTATAAATAAATAATTGCAATATATTGTCATAGTGTATTATTTCTAAAAACATTACCAGTTCAGTCATTTATTTATATAAAATAAAAACCACAAATAATTGTTGATTTATTATGTTTATTACCCTAGTGTATAATAAAGTTAATTTTCCCGTTGGTGTTTGATTTTATTTTTAAAATAGCTTTTTTAATTGTCTGCGATACTGAGACATGTAATACATTTGCTTGTAATTATGAAAGAAACCATCAAAAATATAAACAATAATAATGAATTAAATTTCTTGAATTTCAATATTGACAATTGTTTATTGAAAACACATCTATGTTTATTTAAAAACGACAAATAATGCAATAACATAGAATAAGTTTCAGTCTACAACAAAAATCCATAATACGTTTTTATCGAATTATATCGAATCGGAAATAAGTTTTCTATAGGGATGGTACATCAACCTGTAATTCTTCAGGCCCTATTTTAGCGAAAAGTAAACCGGTAAACAACAAATTTGAAAATTTACGAAACAAGTGAAATCAATCACATAACTAAATGGAACTTTGAAACTTTCTTTTTTAGTACACTGAAAAACCGACAAAAACGTTTCAAAAAATTTTTTTAAGGTACAACCACATGGGACCTTCACAGAATAATAGATTAGGCCCTTGGCCATCTAAAATGGCCAATTACAACATTTTTTGGGAGGTCCAACTTTTTTTATTATGAAAAATGTCATAAATCTGTCAAAATTAATTTTTCGTACTTTTTCACACATCCCTCACGATATCTCCGGAACCAATTGAGATAATCAAGTTTTTTTTTTTAGTCGATAAAGGAAACGTGAGCGGAGGTGACTGAATTAATTTAGTCTTTATGGAAAACCTAGTTTTTTATAAAATTAGGTAATACTTTAACATTTATTTTTCTTGCAGTATTTTTTTCAGTAAGCGTAAAACTTTTTTGTTTTAAGGAATTTTGCCACAGTATATGCATACGGAATAAAATTAACACATCAAGGAAGTTTTTAAAAAAACACGCAATACTCTACGACTTATACGTTTCAAGTTATTGTTATTTGAAATTAAGTTTCTGCGGGCAGGATATTTCCCCCGGTTCTACTCTGCTTTAATCAGTGTGCTATGCGTGTTGTGGGTGCATATTATAAAGTATTATTTTTGACATATCTTTAATATAAATTTTATTTTCATAAGCACTTAGGTTTTACTTATCATTATTTACATTGCACATTATTTAAAATCCATTATATTTATACATTAAAACCTAAAATTGAATTAAAAAAAATACGAAATAATTATTTATTTTAAAATATAAATTTAAAACTTGTTATAAAAAATATTTTAAAATCGTCAACGTCGGTATCTAAAAATATCTAGACAGTTCCTTGGTTGCAGCAGTTTGCATATTTGCAGTCATTGCAGCATTTCAAACCTTGAGCAAAACAGGTACATCTGTTGTTACAGACCCTGTCGGAACATCTTATTGACAAACTTTGCCATACAATATGGGGCACAGATTCTTGACTAGAAAAAATTGCCTTCCAAACATTTTCTTAAAATATCCAACCGTATCGCGTTAGATCTTCCATCTGCATGTATTGTATATGACTATTGTACTAAATTTTTAATTGATATAGACACCTGGCTTCGTGGTCTAGAGGTAATGTACTTGCCTCAAAACTTCGGGGTCCCGGGTTCGATTCCCGGTCGAGGAACTGGGATTTTTCTGTGAGAGAGATTAATCGTAGTATACTCGGACATTGGGTGTGTGTCCATTGTCTCTAAATGTGTAGCCCTCTCCCACACAAGGTCATTCCAGACCTTCAGGGATAAAGAGGGTTGTAATTTTATGTGGTGTTATTATTATTATATTATTATACCTAAAAAAGAAAATAATTACATGTAGGTGTTTTGTTTCTTTTTTAATAGGTATGGGCGATCTAGAAAAATAATTATTACCTTTTTAAATGTTGTCTAAAAGCATGGTCAGTAGGAGGCAGCTCAGAAGCTGGCCAATTTGTACTTGTTGTTAAGTCCCATCGCAGTTCATTTAGGGATTTTATATTTTTGTTTTTATTCTTTATAAATAAAGCGTATATTTTACCCCCTAATTCCATCGCTTTATCCTCTGACAGAAAAGGAAGGTTTTCTAAATCTTTTAAATTATTTAAATTTTTATATAAAACATCGAATGCCGTTTTCTTCCCTATTTTATACATGGCATTAGTTGTATCACAACCAGTTAGGCAATGAATCGTTAATACTTTCTTGCAAATTTCCTCTGTTAAATTTGCCACAATATTGTTAATTGACAAAAAATGTATATTCTTACTATGTCCTAATTGTATAAATATATTCCTTTGGGACATATCTGGTGTTTCACAGTAATAATGTAAAAGCAAAATCAGGACATCAGTATCAACAGATTTTACCAATTCCAATTCCAATTTAAAAGATTTATTAATTATTAAAATACATTACATTAACTAAGGTGCACCAAAATTATATACATATTCGCAACAAGTATATACTTAATACAGATTTTACCAGAATTGTATTACCTGATTTTAATTCTGATAACATAAAATAAACATTCCATTGTTAAGCATTAAATAATATGTAAAAACTCAATAAAAACAATACTCATTCGCATTCACATTACACAAAGAAAAGTTTGTTTCTAATTGACAATGTATGTATAATATAAGATTACTTGTATTCAATAGTCTACACTCTACACACTTGAGTGGCGCCGCAGTGAGGCGCATCTAGGATCGAAAAACTCGTAACTTTAAAAAACAAAATCTCGAAAACTATAAGTCGTAGAGAACTGACTTTTTTTAAAAAAACTTCCTTGAAGTGTAAGCTTTATTTCATACACATATGGTATGATAAAATTCCTTAAAATAAAAAAAGTTTTTCGCTTACCGAAAAAAATGCAGCAAGGAAAGTAAACGTTCCAGTTTTACCTAATTTTACAAAAAAAATTAAATTTTCTATAAAAACGAAATTAAAGCAGTGACCTTCGCCCACATTTCCTTTACCAATTAAAAAAAAATACCTATAATTATCTCGATTGGTTCCGGAGATATCATGAGGGATGTGTGAAAAAGTAAGAAAAATTAATTTTGACAAATTTATGACATTCTTCGTAATAAAAAAAGTTTGACCTCCAAAAAAATGTTGTAATTGGCCATTACAGATGGCCAAGGACCTAGGCTATCATGCTGTGAAGGTCCCAAGTGGTTGTACCTAAAAAAATTTTTTTTCAAGAAGGAAGCTACTTTTTCCCCGTTTTACGGTGCACTATTTTACATTTTTGAATTGACTGGTTGCCAATACTTGAGTATTTTTGTTGCTTTTCATTATATTGGGTTGCTTGATTATTTCTCGGAATAATGTCTGTCTATAAAGTAAAATGTCTTGGTTGTGGAAACATGTTTTTTACCTAAATTTATCGAAAAATGACCAGTGTCGTTATTCGTTGTAAGCTTTTTGTCGTCTTTTGCCGTAATTTTATATTTATTTACTGGATTATTTAGTAAAACAATTATCATAGCGGTATCTTAACCAAGGTAAAAACCTATTCATTTAATTTATTCTAATAAACAAATTAGCGATATGCTTTATAACTTTGTGACAAATTAACTGAACCGACCCATCTATCAAACATCAAGATAGGTATAATACAAAGATAATTTGTCAACCGTTCCGGTTTATTTCCGTAAACTTAATGACTTGTAATATGACAAAATGTGGTGTAGTATTTAGCAAGCATACACATAATAAATCGATTATGTTGCAAAAGAGTGACATAAACTTGAGGACAACATTTCGTAATAATACAAGCAATCTAAAAATTTCTATTTTCGCAGTTTTACAGCAAAATTACAGTACAATAATTGTCTTGTCGAGTATTATTTTACTGCATTCCAAAAATTGTAAAAGTTATAAGATTCTTGTTGAAAATATAGGTATTTTTCCAGTCAATCATAAAATTTAATTTTAAAAGTATTATTTGAATGTTAGCCTCAGTTCATCTATATGAGAATGATTTACGTAAACGTGACTTTTAAGACATTCATACAAAAAGAACTCTACTGGCGTAAGGTCTGGGAACTTTGCTGGCCATTCAGTAGATCCGTGTCTTCCAATCAGCTACCTATTTGGAAATATGTCATTAAGTTATGAACGTATATGACCCGGTAGAATGTGGTGGTTCTGCTGAAAATAAAGATTATCCCTAAAGTTATGCGATAATTCGTTATGGATACAGTTCTATTAAAGCAGGAACCAAAAACTCAACAAAAAAAAAATAAAAACTATAGAGAATTTTCAACAGTTACATCTCTTTCCAAAAAGAAGACCTGTAACTGTATCCTCAACACGCCGCACAGTGGCAAATATACCGGAAAAGCTGGCCAAAATATCAAGCAAAATTCTATTTGCATTAAACTTGATATCTGGGGGTTTTCGAGATCGCTAATTACGAATCCGAAGTCAAAATTATTAAAATCAAAATGGCGATTCCAATATGGTGGACTAGTGTATATCTGGGGATTTTTAAGATCATTGATAAAAGATTCGAAGTAAAAATTTTTGAATAAAATAGCGGATCCAATATGACGAACTAATATGTCAAAAATAGGTCATATATCAAAATTAGGAATCAGGGAGTTTCTCAATTGACTTATTAAACTTCTCCTTTTTATTCATGACATAGAACTGAATGATGCAAAAACAGTAAAATTTCTGGGTTTGCACTTAGACTCAAGATTCACGTGGAAGAAACACATTGAGGACTTAGTCTAAAACTATGTTCTTGATGCTATCAAGTGCGACCACTCAGAAACAATGTCAGCACAAGTATGTGCGTATGTATGTATCATGCCAATTTTCATTCAACTTTAAAATATGGAATAATTTTTCGGGGGAGAGTCAGTAGAAATAAATAGAATAAAAGTTTTGCAAAAAAAAATGTATTAGAAATATGTTAAATTTAAAGAGAACTGATTCATGTGAATTGTATTTTAATAACAATATACATACATTTTTTTCTTAAATTGGACTTTAATGTATTTTACTGAAAATGTATTTGTTAATTTTTAAAATAGTATGTTCTCTTACTTTTAATGTTTTGATGTTCTATGACCTGTATGGGATTTATTGAATAAAGCAGATTATTATTAACATTATTATTATTATTTTCGGAATATCCGATGCCGTGTAGGCCGAAATCGCATATATGGGGCATGCAGAGAGTAAATGCATGAGCGATTCCGACGCCTGACGGCAGGTTCTGCAGTTGATATCAGGAACCTCTACACGCCACACGCGGCTAATGTAGACCAAGGTGTTGATAACATCATCCTGGCAGGCCATAATGAATCCCCTCGGTCTCTGACTTAAGCCCGGCTGACATTAAAAAGCTAATGTTAGTCTGGTCGATAAACCCAGCGTTTCTATATTCTTAAAGAAGACATCATGCTGGGGTTTATCGACATGCTGCCGAAACAGTTTTTCCTGTTCAGCAACTTTGATTCGGGCTTTCAGACGATTTGGCTGAGGTTCAGTGGCTGACTCTACATCAGCACCTCGCCGGCCTCCTCGCCTGATGTCAAATGCGAGACCGAGTTCATCTGCGGCACTTTTTGCTGCCTTGAACAATCCTGCTCCCAAAATTTTAGTAAATGGTTTAATAAATATATACTCAAAAATAAATGTCTTGGTCTCGAACGCCACTGTTTTCAAATGCCATAAATATTTTCACGGAAATCTCTAAATAATTGAACATAATGCGTATAGCTTATTATTGAAACAGGACAACTCCATGGTATTAAAATTATATATCACTATAACACTCTGAACTATCCTGTTTCAATGATAAGCTTGCTCCCTCATAGAAATCAGACTTGGATATCAGCGCGCCCTTCGATCACTTAAAGTAACCGTAGCTGTACATGTAAATCAACTGTATTAAATGTTTAAATAAGATGAATAATGGATCAACAAGAACGTATTTTAAACATTCTCAAAACAATTTAGCTCTGCAGGAAAAATTAAGTATACCTATATAAAACCGAAATGCTCTCTACAGTAAAAATAAAATATACACTTATTTTTTCGTATGGTGAAGAAGCAGCAAATACGAAAGCGATGATTCCAAACTATTTTTCATTATCTAACAGCACTGGCGAGGCAGTTAGTTAATTATACATCGACGTCAAGATATTCAGTGAAAGTTAACCAGACGTCCTATTTAAAAAAAATAGTTTATCTTAGGCCAAGTATCTAAACGCGAATATTACGCAATAAAAATGTATGTAACATCTTTACGTATTTACAAACGTATTATTTACGTGCCATTCAAGTTCGAAGAGTATTAGCACAAATTGATTCTGTGGTATTAGTAATTTGGTTGTTCCAATAATGTATTTACATATTTGTCAATAAAAAGTATTTCACTATATAGATAAATTTTCCGATTAAGTATTGTAAATTTCGTAACTTTTACTTTCATGTTGTATTTTTATATTACATTTTGTTTATATAATGTACATGTGCAATACGTGTTGACTGCGGTAAATGTTATATAATTATCCGAGATTAAACATTCGTTACAATTTACGCTAAAAGTTGGGATAAAATTGCAGGAAATGATTTCACAAAATCCTCTGAAATATTTACTTAAAAGTCTAATAATAGATTATAAATAAATAACTGATGGTTTCTTGTGCTGTGTTAAATATTGTGTTGGTTGTATTTATGTCTGTAATTTCGTAAAATATTCGTAAAACATAGTTCAGGAGAAATAACTCTATTTCAATTACAAAATAGTTCATAAGTGTTATCATCAAGAGTGGGTGATATTATATTTTTAACAATGTAGGAATACTTATGTAGTGAAATGATTATTTAAAACTCTCGTAACAGACAAGCATTTACAAGAACCTTCAGACATTTTATTGTAACTTACACTTCCTGTTTGTATGACTAAATATACTTATCAAATTGTCGCCCAAGGCGAAGAAGATGAATAAGAAGAAGAAAAAGATGGTAAGAATATGAAGATAAGAAGAAGAGAAGACGAGAAGAAGTAGAGAGTATTGAAGAAGATTTGAAAAACGAAGAGCTGAAACTAATAATAACTTTCATGGGCATTGCGGTACGGCGGCGGTGGCATGATTTAAATTTATAATTAAAAATGTGTATTTGAACTTTCATTATTTTTACTGCTTTTACAAAGTGTAGCCCTGTGGAACAGAGAATGTGGTTAAGTGTGGTGGTATTTTAAATATTAATTGGAAACTAGAAAAAAATAAATGCCACTTCCTCTCACTAACAACATATTATTCAAATATAAAATAATTTTGATATTTTCCTTCATATTGCAAAACAATTTCTTGGATCATTACGTTCTACATCGATAGGTGACATATCGAAGTGTCCTATGACTTAAATACCAAGGATCTCTAAAATCGAATGGAGCGACAGTAATTAAACTAAACAGATTTTAATGAAGGTTTTAATATATTCTAGTAAACAATATTTTGGTATAATTAGAATAAAATATTGCCGTTATTAGTCTTGGTAATTCAGTGAGCCCATTTAATCTCAGGAAAGACGAAAGGTAATTAAAATGCAATTATGCAAATATTTATATTACAAGTAGAACGAAAAGTTACAATTATATTTGTACGATGGGTTTTAATATAATTTGCGGCTCAAACTCCAAGATGGCTTGATTAAATCTACCAAAATATCCTGAATGAATCTATCAAAATTTTGCAAATAAATTTTTACTTTGTAAGTTCATATACTTATTAATCCCGTGATTGCTGCTTAGTACAGAACGACAGAAGATATAATATTTCTATTTTGGCAATATCGTTTTTACTTATTGATAGGATGTAGACATTTTTGACATAGATGACTTACAAAAATGACTACTAATAATTAAATAATATTTTTGTCACTAATCTTCAGAATATTCATGTCCATAAAGACCTAGTTATGATTTTTCTTTTTCTTGAAATTTCAGTTTCATTCCCGATATTATAAGAATCGGTTAAGAACAAATTAATATTATGATAGAATAAAACACTTTACTTTGTTTTTTATCTATTCTATCATTTATTCTATCAATATAATTGATTATCATAAAGTAGTGGCTTCTATATATTAGTTGTGACAACACTAAAACCTCGCTTTTTCTCGAATTACTCCATGATATTTAGTTTTCCATGGTTTAAATGAATGAACTAGTAATCGGTTATTATTATCTTACGTAACAAATACGCATAGTACAGAAACCACAAAGAGTGAAAGTGATCTCTGAAATGTCTTGGGTTTTGTGGCTACTGGCAGTGGCCACCGGAGCCCAGCGTACATAACATGTTTCGGATAACCCTTCTTACCGTCTGTGTATGTCTTCACCATGTGTATGGTTTCTTGGATAAACAACGTGAGTTACATATTCATAAAGAAAAAGCAGCCGATAGTAGATATTGATATTTTTTTCAGGAATTTGTTCACAGCAATATTTTTAAAAAAAATCACCATTAAATTATTGAAACTTGCAAAAGTATTTTTCATGTTTTGAAAACATTTTTTTTCTCCTAAGTGTTTTAAATGTCTGAGCGAGAAATTAACCTGTTTTGTTTCGGATTATAGTATATAAAAATTGTTTTATTTTTAAGTACTTAGTGTATTAAAATTTGAAGTTAGCGCGATCCTTAAAAATACTCATTTATATATGCATTCCGTTTTCAGCCGATTATGTAAAAACATGCATGATTAAACAACCAAAAGAAGTTTTTATAAATTGTTCCACCTATGCTGTACAAGATTTATTCAATGAGATTCCTAAAGGTGTTCCAGCTATAGGACTAGATAAACTAGATCCTTTGTATGTGCCTGTCATTAACGTAAGTTATTTTATATTTATCTTTACATAAAAATAATATTCCATATTATTATATGTAAGTACAAAACGAAAAAGTGTTGTCAAAGACAATACTGCATAAATATTGAAAATCTTTTTAACATATTCTTTTAGGTGACTTATGATTTTCTTACCACCAACAATTTTTTACATAAGTTTATTATAAATATTAAGGGGTGGCTACCCTAGTACTTTACGCATGTTGCCGATGATTTTAATTGGCCTATTCGCGTATTTCTTTTCGAGTTACACCAGTGACAATTTGTATGCGAGCAACTAGCAGATTATTCATAGTTCGCAAAATTTGTTTAATCTAGTTATTTTTCTTAGATTTATTCTCATTGCGTTTGTCACATTAACCATAACCACACCATCGGAACATTTCCGATTTATCCACAAATAACAATAACTCTAGATCTCACCAACTTTCATCTAAAAAACCAAAATAAAAACAATGTTGACACGATTATGACAAGGAAGTAAAATAGTCAAGTGTTGTGGTAAAAATGTTCTATAATTATTACGTTTTGTTTCTTCATGAAGAAATTTAACACTTAATCCTTAAATCACCCATAAAAAGAATCATGGAATTTTTTACTTACAGGTTTGAAATACAACACCTACAACAGGTTTATTTCCTAAAGTAAAAAAATGGTGTAAATAATTAAAAATTGTATAGACCCGCCCAATACACCTTAAATTTTACTTGTATGTATACTTCAGAGTATTATAATTCTTTAATATTGTTGTATGTTTGTGCATCAAAAATTCTTAGAAACATTTTGCTCTAAGGTTGTTATAAAACAGAGTTGTCTAGTTTAAGCAAACATGAAGAATTATTAGTCCAAAATCAATAGAAAGTCTACCAAATTTTATGTATAGATATAGACATACACACATGCAAATACACTAAAACAATATATTTAAGTTCAGGCTGTCGAAATGGATTCTGTTAGCTATACAACTTTTTTTTCAAGTGCATAAAAATAATGTTTATTCAATTGTAGCAATAGTAATAACAATCTGTATTTATATATTTGATTTCTTTTGGAGATAATGCTTAATTAATAAATAAAACTAAGGATTTGGTAGTGAACTTTTTTTGAATTAACATATTTTTTATTTACTGTTATTTTACTTAATAACTGCGTTAAATATGTAATTCAATAATTGTAGGTATTAGTAAGAATAGGTAGTTGTTTTGTTTGCTTTAATGTAAATGTACGTGTTATTTATTTTTTACGTAAATTGTATATAATAGCAATAGCATGTTTCGCCGCAGCAGATAACACAATATAACTAATAGGTGATATTTTTAATACAATTTTTATTTTGATGGAAATTTTAAGAATATAAGATTATTTATTAACACAACTAATTCTACCAGCTCCATATTATTATTATTACTTTACCTTTTGATGTTGCATAAAAAAAATTCTAATACTATTATTACATTATTGTAATAATTACTATGTATAAATATAATACAATATGTAAGATAACATAAGCATAATTACCCATAATATACAACAAATTTCAATCAGCTTACATAAAGTCCGATGTATCCTTGAATATTGTATTATATTATGCACTTTTAATATTTGATGTACATGTAAATAAGTACTGCCTGTTATCTTTAATACTTTTTTTCTTTTCATTCTTTATTTTCGTATTCATATGAGAAGAATTATTTGGGCTGAAGAAATTTTTTTTACGAACATTACTTGACCGTAGACGAATGGGTTTGTTCTGCAGTTTTAGTTTTGGCCACATTTTCTCTAGAACTCCGGTATGGGCTCTCCATTCTTTCGCTCATACTGCATAAGCACTAGATGGTCTTCAGAAAAGTTGAGGTTCTGGCTCAAAAACTATTTGGAGTACACAGGTCATTAAAAATTTAATTCTTAATCTTTCAAAATAGTACCGTCATTTTTGCTAGGCCTGATTGGTAGTAAGATAATCATTCATCACGAATAATTGTTTCTTGGTACCTTATTTCAAATATGGTGCCACTAGCAAAGCCTAGGTGGGCAACTGATATGTTGTTATTGGTATAAAATTAGAATATATATACCGTTGAAATAATGTATAAAAGAAGTAGCAATAGTAGTAGTAAATAGCGCCTCCCATAATCACTATTTCTCAATATTGGTATCTGTCCTGTGCTGCGTTGATTAGTTCTTCCGCTGCTAGACCTGTTCAATTACAGGCCTAATAAAGCAACCATGAACATTTTTCCCGACCGATTCCCCATTTTCCGACTACTTTTTTGTTGAGTATAGGTTATCGGCAGAAGCCCAAATAGAATTACCATCTAGAAGACCCATTTTGTTGTATTTCGATTGATGTAAACGAATGCCTTTATTGAGAGAGATGCAATTTGATGAAATCCGTCATATTGGGGATCCATTTTAGTTTTTGATTGAATGTTTAATGATGCTTTCTCTTATGTATTATTTTTATAGTATATAAAGCAGTTTCTCCTAATATTTTCCGAATTTTTTTCTTCTTCATCTTAAATCCTGTGCTATTTCTTAAGCAATAAGAAAACCACAACATAGACATTAAAAATGTATACGCAAAATTTTGAAATCAGTAATTATATAGGTACATATATAATATAACAATGTTAATATATATGTAAGTGTGTAATTTGTTCGAATTTTAATAGATTTGCTTTATGTAACGATTAGCAAATGTCAACAGCGCAACCATTTTGTTGACTATAATTTCTAATTCTACCTACATTAATATTAATCCCTAATGTCAATTCGAATAATTTATATTGTATTTAATCCTAGAAAAAGAGAAAACTGCTGATATAAAGATGAACAGTTCCTTGTCTAGGAACGCAGAAGAAAATATTGAAATTTTAAAACAGATACTTTGAAATAAATATATAAGTTGTATAGATAAATATGTATAATATACATACATATAATTAAGACAAAAAAGGAGCATTTTACAAAGATAATTAATATTTGTAATAACTCATGATTTTGTAATGGAATGAATTAAGACGTTATTAATAATATGCAATAATAAATAATCTAAAAACAAATTAAGTTCCTCTTCTTGATAAAAGTTAAAATATAGAGTGGAATGAAAAATAATATTAACTGAAAATTTTTTTGTTAATTATTATTTACTAACTTTTACAAATCTTATCACAGATAAGTATAACATATATCTTTTTAAACAATTATTTTCCCGGCTATTTGCCAAAACGCTGAAACTTGGATTACAAAAAAGATAATATGCACATTATGTTCAGTACAACTGACTCAATAATGTTATTTTTAATTTCAACTATTCTGTCTAGTAAGACCAAAAATAAATAAAGAGGAAGAGGAACTTAATTTGTTTTTAAATTATTTCATTGACCCTAATAGGTATTTCCACTATATAATTTCAATTATTCTGTTCTCTGAAGCCATTAATGTTTATTACATTAAGGTTTACAAGTATCCTTACTTTGGATTCTTTAAATGTGCCGGCTACCCTGATGACGCTATGGCAAGCAGAAACACGTGTGGTAGATATTTTAAAGTTTTTTAAAGTGAGTGTCAACTGGTGAGTACCTTGTGTTTTATTTATTTTTGGTTCTACTGGACAGAATAGTTGAAATTAAAAATAACATTATTGAGTCAGTTGTACTGAACATAATGTGCATATTATCTTTTTTGTAATCCAAGTTTCAGCGTTTTGGCAAATAGCCGGGAAAATAATTGTTTAAAAAGATATATGTTATACTTATCTGTGATAAGATTTGTAAAAGTTAGTAAATAATAATTAACAAAAAAATTTTCAGTCAATATTATTTTTCATTCCAGTCAATAAATAATCATATGTATTTAACATGACAAATAAACGACTATATATAAACATAAATATTGCAAAATTAAAACTGACAAACGAATTATTAAATAATATTTAGTAACCCAAACAATTCATTTTTAATAATTATTTTAATATGCCTAAACACATGATGCGCCAAAACTAATGATTTTATAATTTTATTTTATATATAACATGTGCCTATAGTTGAATAAATATAAGCTTTACGCCTACGTTTTGGCAAAATCCCAAACGTTCCTTCTTAATTATATAGGATACATTATATCTCGTAACTGACCGTTTGTTAGTTTAATATTCGTAAAATAATGTTTGGCAAACATCACAATTTTTTCTTGACATTGGCTGAGATAGGCAACCATGAAATCAATTGGGATTATTTTGGTTGCAGAAGTTTCAATACGCACTAGAATAATAATTGCATCGCAGCCGCTCGCTTCATACTAATGAGATTACACTGCATTCCATACATTTAACTTTAGTTATAAATAAACTTCCTTTCGTTAGGGCCATTGGAAAGGCACCATTTAGGTGAAATAGTATCTATTTACCTATGTATGTTTTGTTAATTTGAGGTAAATAAAGAATGAATTTATTGATTCTGAATTTATATTATGTATGTTATAGTGTTTTCGCAACTCTAGGCCAATCTTCGCTAGGGTAATTGAACAATTAGCTTGTTACACGTTATTAAACCTATGATCAATTCGTCCTGGTGATAGTCAGAAAATCAGAGACAAAATTATCTCGAACTGCACATGGATGCCTAGAAGTTAAAACTAGTGCACGCTTGATAAGCCTAGGCGACCATCATTTGCACTACAACTTCCTACACATATCCTTTGGCCACCACGGTTTCTTGATATCACACCAACAGACTTATTGTCTGACGGTAAATCAGAAGTAACCATTTCGTAGTCTCCTCAGTAAAATTGTCCAGGCTTGATCTGCAAGTGAATGCCATCATAAAATATCACCTTTATAAGCGTTTTTATCACACTCTTCTGGTCCTAGATATCACAAGACATCTTGAAGACGTTTTTGAGTTTTGTTTCAGTCTTAACGTCCTGGTACGTATTCTGTATATTGATAGTACGTATTCTGTCGTTTATTCTGTGCGTAATTCTGTAGACGTCCATTTTCTTTTTCTGCTTATACTCAAGTTAATTTGAAAACTGTAAATTTTTGTTGACAAGATATGTCTGTTATAGAAATTTATTTACTGCCGGTGATAGTGAATCTTCAATGTATTTTAGATTTGTATACAATCTAATCCAGGCTGTTCCTAGATAACATACAGCAAAGATAATACATTTTCTCTTTATACCTGAGTTTATTTTTAACTTTCCCTTGTACGTTTATTGTACCACTGTAGAAGATGGTAACATGACAAGAAGACGGTAACACGACAGACTTCAACCATAAAACCTCAGTTTCATGGTCGAAGACGACAGAGGCCTTGTCCCGTGTTTATCTGCAAGCCTAACACAGACAACAAAGTTTCGATCTTTCTACGATTCTTAATAATTTGCTCTGACAGAATGCATCCGACCATATTCTCAAATTTAAGGACTTCTGTACTAAGACGGAGCATTTTCCTAAGGACGCGTTCTTTTTACTGAGATCTCAGCTAATCTAGGTTGTTTACGGTTACGCTGCAGAAATAGAAGCACAATTTCATTTGATGTAGCCACCGTAACCGTAAAACTAGTTAGATTAACTGAAATCTCAGTTAGAAAGAACGCACCTTATGTCAGCACTATAGGGCTATTTCAGTAATTGCATCATTTGGTTCTTTCTCATTTTGACTTAGCTGACTTCTGTCAGACTTTCAACGTAGCAATTTACGATGAAGATATTAGATATTTTCTATAAGTTTTGATAACTTACTAACGTTTAGAAGTTGAAGTTCGTAGTTCCGAAATTAATAATTGAGGCGCTATGGCGACCAAGTAGAAATTGCAGAATTCTGTAACAAATTTTCGTGATTCGACAGACTATTACCCAGCTCACTGGATTTAGTTAACTATGGTACAACTAGTACAACTTTTTAATTATTATTACTGTTATTTTTACCATAAATAAATTATTTTTCATGTATTGTGTATTTACATTTTTCATTTTTTTTTTTTTTTTTTTTAGATATTGCAAGGCGGAGGAGGTCCAGTAACAGTAAACGCTTCCCTATCAAACGTAACCGTACTTGGTTTTGGGCACACCAACGTAGTCTATAACAGCGTGGATCCAAAGACTTATGATTTCTACACCAAATTACATCTCTCCAACATTACGTATAGACGGCAACTATGAGCTTTTGGGTCGAATTCTAGTTATTCCTCTCAAGGGAAAGGGGACATGTTGGTTCGATGCCAGTATGTATAGTCTATTTTTGTTTTTATTATATTTTGGAATTATTAATCGACGCTGGATGATTTGTTCAGTGAATTTATTTTTAGATGCTGATGAAATGTCGGGAATGTAACAGAAATTATTGGAAATTTTATAGATCAACACGTTAATACTTTGCTTGATTTAAAAATATTGCAATCTTGAATTGCTGCGGTTTTTTTATATCGTAATAAAATTTGTTTGTTTTTCATTTTGTTTTCAAAATTCATATTAGTATTCAACTATTACTTTATTTTTATTTAAATATCTACATATTTAAAATTTTTAGATAAATAATCAGACAAATTTAACTTTGGTTCGTTATCGTATAAAATTTTAAGTTACATATAAAATATAATAAAATTTTCTAAAATATGTATTTATTTTGCAAGTAAAAACAGAATTTATGTGCTTCACGTCAAATGAAAATAGGGAAACAAATATTTGTGAAGGAGTATATGCACACAATAAGAAATAAAGTAAGATACATAGCTCATAAAAAATTTGCCATTTTATTTGCTTCGTATTTATATATTTCTAGAAACAATACTAAAGTAATCAAGTTTATTATGTATTCACTGTCATTCTTATCTAAATGCGGTAGTATAATAGTTCTAAGTAGATAATAAATTAAACACGACACTTCAAATACATTTTATTGCAGAAACTATTAAAACAACTACTTCACCTAGATGCAAGATTACACTGGATTAAATAGTAGTATTCATACTAGTAGTATTAGAAGCAAAAAAATATTGAAATTAAAAAAAATGTAATTGACTACAAAAAGAAAACTTATATTTAACAAATAATTCTCTAAAGTTACAATATAAAACGAAAACTCCTAGGCCGCTATATAACGTCTTTCATTTTCTTTCGGTTACCGAAGTTGCATTCAATCTATCAATTTAAAATGTCAAAATAAATATGACACATGTTCATATTTTGAATTATGTAATTAAAATATTTTTTTAATTGATATATTCATATTTCCCAACTCGCTGAGAACTCCAAAATAATAAAAGACGTTATACAGCGGACTAGGAATTTTATCTATTAGTCGAGTCAATGAAGCGGAAAAATCGTTGAAACTTCTAATTTTTACAGAGACTGCTCTGGCGTTTACGGCGCCCCGGACAAAAAACAAATTGCTGTCCCTTTTTAAAGTTATTTTTTCTTAATAAAACATGGTTTTAATTTGCAATAAAAACGTATATTTAAAAAGAAACAAATATTAAAACTTAGCATTTGGTACAAAACAGTATAAATTAAAATAAAATAGAGTTGCAGTACCTATAGATACCTAGTTGTTATATTTTAAAAATATTTGGTTGCAATTTTACCGCTATTACGATTTAGATTTTTTCTCACTTATACCTAAAACCTAAATAGAAAACAAAAGATAGATACGTAGAACCACAGTAATACATTGTTTGAGTTATAATCAGAAGAATATTTTTTTTCTCACTTTAATTCTGCAAATTTTTTTATTACCTCTTTTTAAGTTTATCTGATCAGCAATTTCATTGTCAATTGCTAAAATGGCCAAGCCGTTTAGTCGATTTTGCGTAGTAGTTGAGCGTAAAAAGGTTTTGATTAATTTTAATTTGAAAAAAACTTCTTTCTCCACTTGCTACTGATATTGGAATAGTCAGTAGTATTACTAAGGCAATACTAAGATTTGGAGCAAAATTTAGCATTGTTATTATTTTAAGAACATCACTTGCACTTTCGTTTTTGCTCAAATGTGCACAAACTGCAGAAATTTCCTCTACTAATTCTAGACTGTTAATGTCAGCTGATTCACCATCAGACATCAGACAAAATATTTTCCAAATCTTTGCAAATCTTTATCATTATCTCTTTTTGGTTTTCAAATCATATACAGTGTGGAAATTAAATAACGCATAAATTCAGTAATTTTTCAAATTCAAGGAAATGATATTTTCATGTATGTTAATATTTTTAGCAGATAATAAAAATATTCGTTATATGTACGCCACTGTACAAGCTACAGCGGAAATAATTCTGCGTCGAATGTACGTGATAAAAATATACGCTCCGTTTAAAATTTGCAAATCCACACTTTTATTTTAAAAATTGGTACGTCAAACAAGGTTACGCAAACACTGGATTTGGTTTCAAACTTTTTTAGAATTATGTAACAATCGGTTGAGAAAACTAATTTATAATAACATTTAAAGAAAGTTTATTTTAGAATAATAGAAAAGTTATTTTATTATATTTGTACATTTTTTCACGATTCAAACTAGCTTTTACATTTCGTCAATTCAAGTCACTGCCCTCGATTATATCTCAAAATAAAGTCGTCGCCGTCATGTAGTAAATAAATATAAATGTTCTTTTCGTTTCCTCTAAATATGACTGTGAGTCATAAACTGAATAAAAATAATTTTTTTAAACTATGTACGTCAAGTCAACTATAAATAGATGAAAATTACAATTTTCGTTTTTCCATTGGCACCTCCGCCATAACTTTGAATGATCATATTCTGCCAAATGGATATTTATACCATCATAGCATATTTCCTTTACAGTATTACAGACCTAACTTTTTCAGGAATACATTTCTCTCAGCACTGAATGTTCCATAACCGCAAAACAATTTTTTTAGTTATTTTTAACTTCTGAAAAACAAAAACCTACTAGGTTTACAATATAAAAAAAAACTATGGATCTATCGATATTGATTTCAATGCCATATTATTGATGTCACAATGTAATTAAATAACACCTAAAATAGGTACAAATCCAAAAATAATAGCCTAAAGAATCATATCATAAAATATTAACATATATCAGAGAATATAATTTCCTAATGATAGTTTTTGTATGTGCGTATATTGTTTTTTCTATAGTCATAGTTGGCAATTCTATCTTCAAAACATCATAGACATTTTCAATCTTTCAATGTTTATGTTAAAATACTTTAAGTTATTCCGGATATTCAAACTGTTTGATTCCATGAAGAACATCGATTTTCATTTTTCGAGATATTATACGATACAAAAAAAATGTAAACATGAATCTTTATTTTTCAATAAATTTTGTCATGAAGATATAAAAGATCCTCTCTTTTTGATAAACACATTGAAGTTACAAAATTTCTTTTCCGAAAACTTGTAAGTGAAAGAGCGATTTTCATTTGCGCTGAATAAAATATTTTTTCTTAGAATAGCTGCAAATCAGTCATATTTCATTTAAAATGGTTAGTATTTTCGAGTATATCATTTTATATCAGCAGATATATGTTGTCACTTCAATATTTATGGTAAAAATCAATAGCTGGAAACACGTAAATTCAAATGATCTAATAATAATTTAACCTGTCAAAACCTACAATATTTTTGATTTACTATCGATAATATGACAACAAATTCCTTCTAACACAAATTCTAACCTTAAATTAAAATGAACATAACCTCATTGTATAAGAGTCATATTCATTTGAACTATTATTTTCAAACTGATTTAATTTTTGAACTATCCCTTATTTTCTTGATCTTTTTTTTTAATTTTTTTCTTGATTCTTGATCTATAAGAAAACTTTTAGTCAATTATTTTAGACTTACCATTTTTATTTATACAAGGTGTTTAACTCCAACATACCTTTTTGGCCATGTTTGACTTTATATGTAGAGTCTACCAGAAGCGATCTGTCAGTATGTGTCACCCTGTATATCAACAGGGTTGTTCTCGAAGTTATAGCAATTTTGCATTTTGAATATCTTGGCTACTTTAGAAAATACGATGTTTTTGAATAATACTATACATTTTCTACTTGTGTATTTTGTATTCGGTAGGCCGTGGAAAAATGACACTTCTAATTATTTTGTTATTACCGACAGTTTTAAATAAGTTTCCTAAGTACTATTGAACAAAATGTCCAAGCATCGCTTTAGCACCGAAGATTTAAATCGAGCATCATAAAAGCCCAAGGTGGTCCTATTTTAGGTATTAATTTATTTTAATTTTCTTCATTTTTTGTTGCTTTTATTAGTCAAGTAAAAGTAATTGTTCATTACGTAGTAGTGTATAATTTTAATGTATATCAATGTATAAAAATTTGTCTTCTAAAGATATTCAAAATTCAAAAAAATACTGGTAAGTTGATACATACTGATGGATTGCATCTGGCAGATTCCACAGATAAAGTCAAACTTGGCCAAATAAATATGTTGAAATGAAACACATTGTATTAAAAAACATAAAGTCCGAAATATTTGGTTAAAAGTTCTCTTATAGATTAAGAATCACGAAAAAAATCATGGAAATTTACGGGGTAGTTCAGTAATTTCTGGTCCACTTCAAATGAGCGGGTGGGAGTGTATATTATTTCATTATTTATGGTCCTCTATTGCCAAATACATCTCTATATAATATATTTTTACTCATTCCTGTTTCACCCAAAATAATATACATAATACGAATTTTAATGTTTCTATTGTCATGTTTTCAGTGAAAATCTACACGAAATAATAAAAAAAACTATTTTTTGGCTTGCAAATTTCGCTAAATCATACCTAAGTAATAAAACTTTTCACTAAATATGACATCTTGAACAATTCTTTGTTATAAAATTCGAAGAAACTAATAAAAATTAACACAAATATGGAGGTAATAAATAACGATTTCAAACATGTTGATAATTTTAGAAGAAGCCAGAAAAATCAAAACATACATATACAAAACAGTGGTTAAAAAACTTTTTAAACATTAAGCATAATTTACTATTAACACACATTTGAGAGCGCCACAAAGTCATTTTGAAAATAAATACGTTAAAATTGAACTACCACTTTCCCGGCAATGATGCGCCTATGGTTGTGTGATAGATTTGCCAATCAAATTTTAAGACCGTGTTAATGTGTGTTATGTTTCAGAAAATTTGGAAATTAATGTTAAAAGCGATGTTATCATGGAGAAACATGACGGCTTCCACTTTTCAACGTAACCAAAGTCCACGTCAAATTTAGCATTGGAGGTTTAAAGTTACATATGGCCAACTTATTTGACGGCATTAAAGCTTTAGGTAAACAACAGTCACTTAACATAATAAACAATTTGAAATAAACGTATCTATTTTCGAATTTCAGAGGATTCAACCAATGCCTATCTCAACGCAAATTGGAAGCCAGTTGCCGACTCGCTCAGTCCAATCCTCTCTAAAACCATTGAAGATATTATGATCGATATTTTAAGGAAAGTTTTTGATAATATCCCAGCTAATTTCTTCCTGGGAGATTTAGATCTTTAATCTTTTAGAAGACTGTTATTTTCACACATTATTCACATAATTTTGGAAAAGGTGACACAACTTTTAGAAATGCTGAAATAGACAGCTTTCAGCGCTAGTAAACAATTTTAAAGTTAGAACACGATGAATCACACCATACCACGCGGAGAATTTATCACTGCACTCATTAATATTGTCTTATTTCGCAATTTCATTCCAGTATTATTAGGTAAATTCACAATTTGTATATAATTTTTTAATAAAAATATTTTTTGGAACACTGTTTTTTTCATTTAAAAACTAAAAAAAAACGAGATGCTTTATTATGAGTTTTCCGCTTTCAGTTTCTCGCAAAAGTTAAACTTTCAGAAGCAACAAGTTGTGCAATTATTGCTGCTGAAAAATGGCTATTGTTTTGTTTTCACTTACTTGCCAGAGAGGTCTGGATGGTCCAGGCATTTTGTGATGGGATACACTTAAATCACTTTAGCACTGTCAAGGATCGAGGAGAGGTTCCCAGGTTAACTACGAATATTTTAGCTTGACTCGTTCTTATAACGTTCCATTTACAGTGGCGTCGCGTTTTGGACGCCCACTTTCCTCCTATCAAACAAACTGGGATTCCTTAGTCATCTTTTTCAGTCGCCTCCTTTGTTTTGATTCATCTCAGGTGTGACGGTTTATGTTTATTACATTCTGTATGACTGGTAAGAATGTTCTATATATGCGGTATTTTGGCACTGTCACGCAAAAATATAAATGAGTTGTGTTGACGTTGGTGTCAAGTTTAATGTGCTCCTATAAATTTTAATTGCCAAGAACAAATTATATATTTATTACATATTATTAATGGAACAGTTTGTATTTTAAAATATATATAGGTCCAAATATGTGAGAATTGCTGAATTTTCAGATATACTACAAAGACAAAAAAATCAAGCACCTTATAAAGCCCACCTTAAAGAAAATTTGTAGTTTTCATAAATATCTACGAGAAGCAAAAATGTAGGCATGTATTTTAAGTAAAATTATTTATACCATGCCAATTTTAAAACAAAAAATATATACACTGTGTCCAAGATAAAAATGCACAGCATGGGCATCTTGGAAATAGTAGGAGATACGAATTCGGTTAAATGGGGAAAAGTTGCGTAATTAGGATACTATCACAATGGTCTTAACCAATGTCAAAAACTATTTTTCGTTTTTGATTTATTTCGAAAAAGTAAATTTTTGAAATTCGCTTTTAATTTTTTTCCGCGTTATTATCAAAAATATGAAAAAACAAACAAAACATCCTCATTGTACTTTTTAATAAACTTTAACGTGACAATGATATTTTCGCCCTCCGACGTTTCGTGATCGTGGAACCATCATCAACTTCTTTTTTTAAATACGGACCTGGATTTTTTTTACGGATATTGAATGCATTCTTCATTCTATGTATTACACATAGAGCTTACAACATGTTTTTCTCTAGTTATAGTCGTTACTAGGATTTATGTAGTAGTATCCTGGTTAGTACGATTGCCGGATATGACACCGTTGGATTTTTTTCTGTAGGGATATATCAAAAACTTCGTATACAGGCATAATTTTGAAAATGAACAAGAATTAGAGGCATCTGTTACCGAAGCATTTAACAGCATTACTCCAGAAATGCTAACTAGAGTTTTAGACTATACGAAGATGCTATCTTTGTTTAGAAAATAACGGTTCCCATTTTGAACATTTATTAGAGGTTTGCCATCTATGGTTTTAATAAAATCGATTGTTTATATCTGTGCAGTTACTGAGGTTAATACATATGTAATTAATTTATTATTATTCAGTATTAAACCATTCGTTTTGTTAACTGATTATTATTTAACGTACTAGATGGACGAGTACCTGATAAATTGTATTTGTATCTAGTCCTCAAATTAAATTTATTATTTATTCATTTCAAAAATCTTAATAACGACTATAACTAGAGAAAAACATGTTGTAAACTCTATATGTAATACATAGGTGAATTTAGAATGAAGAATGCATTCAAAATCTGTAAAAAAAATCCAGGCCCGTATTTAAAAAAAGAAGTTGATGATGAAATAATATACCTATGTGTCAAGTTTCATGCTTCTCGTATCTTACAATGGTTACAAGTCTGTCGAATACACTGTTGCGTCTGGAGTTCCGCAAGGGTCAATATTGGGCCCCCTTTATTCTTTAATATGTATAAATGACGTTATTGATGATTTAGATGTGTCCTGTCTATGCAGACGATCTTAAAATATATTCAAGAATTGAATGCATACAGGACTGCATTAAGCTTCGAGCAAACCTTCCAAAAATATACTCTTGGTCGGTAACAAACAGTTTGGATCTTTATGTTCAAAAATGTAATATAATGACATATACCACAAAAAAATCTGAAATCACACATAATTCTCATACAAATGACCAAATAATGTCCAGATAAATTACTCTCAAGGACTTAGGCGCAACATTCGATAAAGTGTTGTCATTTTCGACTCACATTGAGAACATTGTGGCAGAGGCTTACAAAATACTGGGATTTATACTAAGCAATAGTAAAGATTTTAAAAACTGAGACACTGTAAAACTGTTGTATTATTCATTTATTCGTACAAAGTTTGAATATGGTGTCTGGTTTGGAATCCGCACTACAATATTCAAATAAATAATGTTGAATCAATTTAGCGGAGATTTCTAAAATTGTTGGTCTTTAAACTAGATGGTTCCTATTTTGTCATAGGTTTTTCTCAAGAAATTCTGCTAAAGAGATTTCTCTGATTTCTCTGGAGTTTTGGAGAGAATACTTTTTATCTCATTTCTCCACAAATTATGAAATTGTATACTAGACTGCACAGAATTAGTCAGTTACTTAAATTTTCATATCACTCGACTCACATCTAGACAAGAGCAGTGCTTTATCTACCAACTTCGTATACTAATATTTTAAAATATTCTCCAGTATATAACATGTGCGGCTTCATAATAATCGCCAAGATAATTTTGACATATTTTTTGACAGAGTAAAAGAGAAAAAAAATGAAAAAAGGAGGAAAAAGAAATAAATGAACCTATAACCGCCTCAACACTACTATTATTGTTTTTAATTTTTGATTGTTTTTGTTTTTCTCTCCCTTCTCTATGGATTTCCATATGTAATGTTTGATTTAATTTATATTTGTATATTTATTAGTCTTTATGTATGCTAAATCTGTACTATTCCCATCGTGTAAATGGAATTTGTTCTGTTGGTTGGTGTAAAATAAAATAAAATAATAAAAATAAAAATATTCTACAAAAAGATAAACACATAACTTTGAAACAAGAAACAGATTCGTCTCCGAAACGTTACGGAAATACATTTTTTTGGTCATACATTAGTTGTCAAAAAAACACTCTCTAACTGATCTTTTGGCGCCACAAGCACAGAGGCTTATTTTTCCCGTATCAGACAAGGTAACACTGTATTTTTTAAATAACCAAGAATTATTCATGTGATAGTAAGCCCCAAGAAAGAAAAGGAAAAATTTAGTGTTTATAATTTACATTCGGTGTACATAACCTTTATTAAGATCTTATACTGTAAGCCCTACCCAAGTAACAACTCTAAGATACTTTTGATTTATTTAGGTTTTTTAAAAGTGCTTTAACATGTTCAATAAAATGATAGTGGTTTTAAAATTACCTTAAGATAAACTAAAAGTTCTTAAAGACCACTGATTCTTATGCAAAGGATTTAATGCACTCTTTAAATTAAAATAAAAAAACTGTTTGCTCCTAATGCCCTATTGATCTTATACTAGTTTTATAATACTCTTGACATTGGCTATTTTAAAACTAATTTGCCTTTTAAAGAATTAAATAGCAAGTTGGTTTTAAAACAATCCATTTTGGAACAAATTGTTTTAATGCAGTTTTATGGAGTATCCTTGATGTAGTCATTAAAACCCATTAAGAAAACTATTTTATCTTAAGCCTATATGCTCAATGAAATTCCACATTAAATCCTAAAACATAGTCTTTACTTTTTAAAGAGTAAATTAAGAATGTTTTAAAGTTCAAAGGTTTTAATTTAGTCAATTTGATTAAAAGAAATGCCTGTTGGATTTTTGATGACTTTATTAAAACTAATTCTACCCCTCCATAATCGGAGAAAACACGCCATCTGCTCAATAAACTGATTGCTGATTTAGTGAACCAGTGCAGTCCGTGTACCTACTTTATGCATGAATGAAAACTAGAAGACATATTTAAAATGGAAAATATTAGTGACAAGTATTTTTAATTAAAACGAAGCCACTAAATCCAGCAATCACAAAACCAGCACAATTTTAAGGTTAGGATTTCATACGCGCGCCAGATCCCTTTAAGTCAATAAGGCCACGAGTTTGAACATATTAAAGCAACTCAGTTTTAAAAGGAAGAGTAAATAAATGTCTGGGAGAGTAATTGTACTTAAAGTGGTAAATAAAACGCTATTTTAAGTCTTGTAAGATTTAAAATGTTCTATTAACTTGCAATCAGTTTTTTATCTAGACCACGCCATTTTTTATATAAGATACAGACCCGCCATGATGAATATTTTCAATAGCCAAAGAAAAAAATATTACTGAAATATATGCGCTTTACATCCTTTTAAATAACTGAAGGACGGTGTGTCCAAACATGCAATTTAATAAATAAAATGCATTTGGATGTTTAGATGCAAAATAAAAATTGACGATATTTTTAAAAAAATTTTTTAGATAATAAAAAAAAACATTATATTGGTGGCGCTCGAGTTATGTAGAAGTATTTTATTATATTTTGTCAGAAAAGTGCCATCCGTTGGTAATTTTTACCAGAATAGTTTGCATTTGAATATTATTTTTGATCAGCTTTATATGCGTTACGTTTATAATGTTACCACTCTGCCGCATTAGAGACTTGCCGTTGTGTTAACTATTTCACGCATAAAGTTGTCCGACTTTAAAACAAAATAAAACCCTTTTTAGGATTAATTATAATGATTCCCAAGGCAGTTTAGTCTGCTGCAATTTTATTTGAAATGCAAAACGCTTTAATACATAAATTTAAGGTTGCCTTGAAGAACTCTTTAAGAATATGAAATTAAAACTAAATGGTTTTTAATATAGTTTTAAAATTTAGTCTTCAAGACCCTTTTAGGATGGGCACTTTTTTGACTAGAAGCTGCTTTATGGTGATCCTAAGCTTGTCTTGAAGATCATTTGGTTTTATTCGAAGTTTTATTGTATAATTTTAAAGCGACCTTGGAGATCTTAATAAGAGCATTAGTGTTACCTGGGTAGTTACTCTGATTGTTTTCATTTTTGTTCGAAATCAAGTTACTTTTTTAAATTAATTAGAAAATGTGCAAATTGCAACCAAACAGCATTTTTTCCTGTTCCCAGACATATCGCCCGTAACTTTTTTGTGCGTTACTTTTTCTTTGTCCGTTTGTGGACTTTAATACTAACCTGGCAAAGTTTTACTTGTTAGAATATGTACAGGGTGTTCCAAAATTATGTAGTCAAACTCTAACGGCCGGTTGTATCTACATGGTTTAGCCTAAATTCAACTGACCTTTGTTTAAAATCCAAAGTTATGATTGTTACAGCAATCGTAACGTTGTATTTTAAACAAAGTTCAAATGAAATTTGTCTGAACCAGATTGATACAACTGGCCCTTATAATAAGTATATGGGTTCAATATAAAGCGAAAACTCTTATAAATATTTGGTCAATAATACATATTCGAGGAGTTACATCCTTTCAAAAATGGAGGAAAGAACATTGTTTATGCTGTAACTCAGAAACCACAACAGATACGTATATGGAAATTTAGAGGTTACTTTTTGTTTAGGATCTTAATGATGCCCTACATTTACTTTTCAGGAAAGTAATCAAGGGCGGTGTACATGGGCCTTAGACCACTAAATATGGAACATCCGAAGAAAATTTTGTAACGTTGCAAATAAGTAACAAGAGAGATATTTTTTATAAACATCCCGTGTATGTTAATAAAATGTTTAATAAATACATTCACTTTTAAATATACTTTGTAACATTATTAAAATACATCCTTAGTTAGCTTTCTAAATAACGATTATATTCTATGCATGCAAGATCATTTTTAGTATTCGTTAAGTGGTTAGTTAATATCCGTTAGAGAAATGTTAAAAGGTAGATTTGTTTCTAAAAATAGCAATGTTCTACCGTTTCATTTTACAGATATCAATACTTAATGGTTGATGTATTTTATTATTAATCAATCCAGAAAACCTGAATAACTGGTTCTCTGAGAAAATATTGCACATATTACGTTCACTTTTTGATATTTCGTAAAACAAGAGCTACCTAGTTCTGAATTTATATACAACTGGCAACGTTGCATAAAAGATAAGAAACTGACAATTTATGTGAAAATCTTAAAATTTTGAACCTTTCGCGTGGAAATTACCGTAATTAATTAGTAACATTTAAAAAATATTAAGTGGGTTGTATAGTTATCAACATGTAAAAATGAACAATAATTAAGCCTGTAGTGGATGTGAAATATTCTATTTATTTTCATTGTTTATCTATTTTTAATTCGTCTGAAAACACAGACCCAAGACGTTTTGTTCAACAAAATGAGTTTATGCGAATCTATTTTAGTTTTATGTATAATTTCGTACGTATGTTCCAGATCTTTAAAGACATAATCATATATCCACGTCATCTTTTTTCATGGTTGATTAAAATTGTCAATCAATGGCGTAGTCATGAGATTGTTCATGGTTCCATGATACATCAAGAACCATTAGGTTCCATAGTTCATAAAATCGACTCTTTGGTAGAACAACATCTTTTACTATAAACCTGTATTGACTTTCAGAAAAGTAAATTTCTCAATTGCAAAGGTAAGAATTTTTCAGTATTTTTCAACCATTTTCTCATTTTAGAATGTCAGATAATATTAAAATGGAAAGTTTGTGTGGGTCAAATAATATCTACAAACGCACTAAACCCCAAAATGGAAATAATTACGCAGCTACGGACACAGCTGTTTCGGAATTATTGTTCCTCTTCAGCTCAGCTTAGATTAAGTAATGGGAATTTATATTAAAAGAATGTATAATACGTATCTGCATTTTCCAGAAAAATTCTTACCTATACTGCAAAGTTTCAATAGTTTTTGCAATATTGTAAATAAAACATTCTTTAGTTGCTGTGTTATTCCGAAACTTAAACTACTTTGTGCAGACAAATAACTTGCATAAAAGATATCTCGATTTTACTCAAGTTATTTTTGATAAATTCTTTTCATAGCTTCCTACAATATTTCTATAAATAATAACTAGGCACATACGATTAGACAACTGTCCTAAATAACAACTTACTAAATTTAGCTGATTTATACATCTAGGCAGCCAAACCTGGCTTAGAATGCTGGGATCATTTTTCATAAGCGAGCTGGGATCTCAGTAGGCGTATACCTAGAATTACTTTGTAATTCCTAAATATATATGCAAGCCTTTAGACACAGTTTTGCTGAGTTCGGCGATTCGCAGTGAAAGAATTCAATGTTATAGTATTAAACTTGGTTTTTAACTAATGCATAATACAGGATGTTCTGCTAAAATTACCAGATCGCTTATCTTAAAAGCTATGAACTCATATAAATCAGAAAAATGTAACATACTTTTTTAGCAACACAATCATGCCGACATTTTTTAAAATCATCTTTTATAAATTTGTTACAATCAATATTTCTGTCTTCAAATTTATCTCTCAAAAATTAAACAATTTTTATACATATATACCTGCGTGATACAATATTTTTGCTAGCATGTTTGGATAAAAAGAGCAATTGAGTAAATTGTGGGCTTTTTTTTCCTTTTTGTTTATAGTTAATAATGATATTAACGAAATTCTAATAAGTTAGTTATCTAATTCCGATTACTAATACACTGCTCCACAAATGCAGGGGAACACTTTTTGAAGCCTATATCTTTAAAAAAAATGACAGACAGGATTTTATTGCTATATCTTTGTCTGGATTGTTATTGATAAAGTGCAAAAAGAATTACGGTTATTCCTTTGCTCTTTTGCTTTATAGACGCGTAACTGTAAAAAATGTCAAAACAAGTGGTTTTTGACTACAAAACAAACATCCTCTACCAATCAACCTAGCTGTTTGACACAATAAACGTCAGTTTTCATAGTTTCACTGCTTGTGGATGCGAGTGAATCCTAAATTCGTTCTTTAAGGGATACTGAAGTCGCGAGAACTGTTGTTTTGCTTGAAGATGGTTGATCTATGCGATATGTGGCAAGTCAGTTCCAAACAAGTCCATCTGTTATATGTAGAGCGTGGCATGGGTATCTAGAAACGGATAGATATTCAAGAAGAAATAGGCAGTGCCATAAAAGAAAAACTACCCATCTGGACGATAGGTATATTGTCAATTTGTGTCTAAGCTACGCCGTCGAAATTCTACTGCTCGTGAGCTATAAAATCTACTCCAAAATGTCACCGATGTGACAACTTCTAATCAAACGATTAGAAAAAGACTGAAAGACGACAATCTGACTTCTCGCAAGCCTGTGCGAGTTCGTCACTTAAGCAGAAATCACAAACTTAACCGTCAATACTTTGCCCCCGAACATGTTCAATGTTAACTTCGACACTTGAAGTCTGTGCTTTTTACGGACGAGTCGCGGTTCATTCTAATACAGGAAGTGGACAACTTTGGAGGTGGATCGGTCATGGTTTACGGTAGCATTTGTATTAAAGGGTCGCACAGACTTGGTTGTCGTTCTCCAATGTTTCAACACGAAAATTCATGTTGAGACAATTCTTCAAGAGCATGTTGTACCATATGCGAACAATTTCGGCCTCATCCCGCAACAAGATAATTGTAGGATTCATACTTCAAATTTAACAAGACGTATTCTCCGAGAACAAGAAATCCAAGCGATGGAATAGCCAGCCATGAGTCCAGACCTAAATCCTATCGAGCACGTTTAGGATTTACTCGACAGTCATATTAGGTATTTCTGTACCTCGGACTCTTTAGGAGTGAACTGAGGTCTTTTTGGAAGAATGGAGAAGTTTACCACAAGAAATGTTAATACATCTTATTTGCAGTATGCCTTGACGATGCCAGGCTGTAATTGATGCTAATGAAGAACAAAAAGAACAAACGCGCTACTAAACCTCGGCTGTAACAGAATTTCCATTACATTTCAAGTGAAATCACATTTTGATTTGGCTAGTCTTCTCAATTGTTTGGTGTAGATTTAGAAAACCGTTAAAGTAGCATTTTTGTTGTTTGTTTCTTGTTAAGTAATGTTGAAAGAACAATATATCGAAGTTGATCCTTGCGTCTGTTAATAGTGTCATTTATTTTAAAAATGACGTGTCGCCAAAAAAAGTGCTCATAAATTTGTTGAGCAGTGTATATAAAAAGTACGATGAACACATCTGGTTTCTTATATGCTACATTAATTTGTTATAATTTGTAGTGTATTTATATTAATTTGCACCAATATAGTTTTAAACTTCAGAAAAAATTAATAGGTACAGAATCAGAAGAAATGCAGTATATGGCAGCTGACTTCTGGGTCGTGAAATTGAGTGAAAATTGTTTTTTAAAAAAGTAAATATTTTTATTCCTTTTTGATTTATCAAAAACATGTGTCTTAGCATCTTATTCCAATTGGTTCACGTCCAGGATTTCCCAATGTTTTTGTAAATCATCAATGTAACATATTCTAGGTCAAGAAAACAAACTTGTTTTTTGCAGCTATGTGTTTTATTATCACAGTCCTTTTTTTAATTTACATAAAAATTAAGTGTAAAAACAGTATTGAAATTTTCAGCAGAGATAAAAGTTAAGAAAAATAAACTTTGAAATTCGTGACAAAAAAATTGCTGGATTCCTTCTGAGGAGAAAAAACATCTCTATTTTTATGATTATGAAAGCGACACTACAGACTATGCAATTTTGTGTTAAGTTAAAATTCTTCAAGACAACCACAAACCTAATATTATAGTTTATATTATGTAGGTATATCTACAGTACAGTAGGTGCTTATCTACTTGTGTATAAGTAATACCAGATACTATTCTCAGGTAATACTATACATACATAGTACCTAACTGTTAGGTAGGCATATCCGTTTAAAAAAAGCAGGACATTGAATAAAATGTATTTGTATTCACATTCGATATTGCTAAGACAAAATATACCTAAAGAGCTCTATCGTTGAACGTTGAACAATTTCTAAAAATGAAAATACCATTTATATTTTCTTGTTTTAACTAAATACATATATAAGTTCTTCAATCTCTCAAAAAACAAATTTAGAGAGGGTAGCGTGGCCGAGCGGTCTAAGGCGCTGGTTTAAGGCACCAGTCTCTTCGGAGGCGTGGGTTCGAATCCCACCGCTGCCATTCTTTTTTTCTTAAATATCAATAATTAAAAAAAAGTAGATTGAGTGACAGTTATTTTGAACGAATTTACTACATACAAATGTTTTGTGAATTACCGAGCAAATTGACGAGTACTGCAATTGATTTTGTTTCAAAATTTAAAACTATCGCCATCTGCAAAGAATTTCGGAACTGTTTTGAATGTGGTTAAGAATGCGGGAAAAGGAATGTATAGACTTCGCTTGGCCCGCCTAATATCAGGCGAGCAGAATGCCGTGTAGGCTTTGGAATCTTTACACTCTGTTCCAGACAATGAAACAGAGTTGTATTTAGCCAGTTAGTAAATTATCCGCATGCTGAGAAATTTATTATATTTATTGAGCAATTCTTGAATAATTGGTCATAGAAAACAATGATATAGTCGGGCCGCTGTAAGATATCAACTTTCTTAAAGAGTACATCCATAAATAATTTTATTGATTTTATTCGTTTCAATACTACTCTCGCTACAATTCCAACAAAGTAGTTGTAATTAAGACGCTTATGAGTGGAGCTCGGAGTTTAGGTATTGATGACGTTAAAACCAGGATTGGCTGTAGATCATGTGTTAGCCCGTAAATATGTTCATGCATGTATGATATAATTCATCTTACCTTGCAATTTTTTAACGAATTCCGTAATATTCAAAGTTAATAAAGTCAATTTATTAAAAACTCACTCGAAGAAGGCAGAATGTAATCTATCTATAAACAACAATATAGGAACTAGAAGGACATTAGGTACGGGGTTGAACCCCTACTGCTGAGTAGCACTTAACAAGGAACCAATCTAATATCTTTACAGCAGAGGCATAAGTAGCAAATTAAAGCGCCTGTAGCCAGGCAACAAAAATCTATTCGATCTTTTTAAAGAATTTTTGGATAGTAGGCTACCAAAGTCAACAGGGCTAACGTGGAGGTATTTTTTCAATTATTTTTTCGATATCTACAGAGTTATAAGGACTTTTTCGTTTTATCAGTTTATACTTCACATAATTAACATTTATTCGATCTCCCTTCACGAATTAGAAGCAGTTTTTGGTTTTGTCAGTTTATGTTTTACATATTTAACATCTATTCGACCTTTTAAATATTTTTTCGTACCTTTTTTTTTTTGTTTTTGAATATCCCGGAGCACCGGTCTGCGGGGTGGCAGGTGATCTCTTAAATGGCAATGAAGTAGACTTTTCTACACAAGACATAAATGTAGTCTTTGAAAAAATTCACGCATTTTAAGTATGCGCCAATTACATCTATCAACGTTCTCACAACACAAATGGATTTTTTAATGAGAGGAAATTAACGCTAGAATATTTACAACAGATATTAGCAATACACTTTTATTCTTACGATCGCTCGTTAAAAATACATTTGTATGTGTTAGTGTTATATTCACCAATACATTCAAATGGCTTTACACTAATGTTGTGAGGGGCGAAATTTTCGAGTGAATATTCCCGAATATTGCGTAAATTACGGTAATATTCGCATCCCCTAGAAGGAACAAAGAAATATTTCCGAAACTTTCAAAGCATTTTTCGGGAATGTTCTCGGGAATATTCTAGGAACGTTGTCGAGAATATTTTTCAAAGTTTTGTGCAAAGATTGTATAATTATGTAAAGATTTTAAAGGAATATTTTCTGTGGAATTCACAAAATATTTAGCCAAAAGTCATTTGTGGAGCACGAGTTTCATTTGGCAACTGTTACCAGGTCAGATAATATGAATTGGTGGAAAGGTATGTGTATTAAGACAAAATTAAAAGATTTAGCAGCAGCTATTCTAGGTTTACCTGCTTCAATAGCAGCTACTGAGAGATCATTTAGTACTTAATCCTTCGTGCACTGTAAGAAAAAATCGATTGAATACAGGGGAGAGGAGGTAAACTATTATACATTGTATACGATACAAAATTTCTCAGCCAAGAATTTCTATTAATCTTTTTCCAGAAACTAAAATGTTGCCCGCGTTTCAAACTCAGCAAAGAACTTGCTCTTATAAGGAAGTCATCGAGCAACCAAAGGGAGAAGCACTACATAGACTGAATATACATCGAGATCTATTCTCGGGTAAATATTCATCGCTTCAAATCTTGGACCCCGAAATTTTTCTATCAAACAACGCATATTTACGATATTGTCAATTTTGACGTAGCAAATGCATAGAAATGGTATATTAATATATTACTTAACAGTTTCTAAACTAATGAAATTCTAAAAAGGCACTGTTCATAAGGATATAATCATTTTGGGGTCCAGATTTTAGAGCGGTAAATTTTAACATGGGATCGAACTATCTATGTATATTTATTCTATGAGCAGTATCTAGGAACATATCTGATGGTGACGATGACTCAACTTCATCAGAAGATGAAAATATATCACTCCACAATACTAATGCAAGTGTGTGCATAGAAACCTTTTCAGATATTGAGGAGGATGAATAAGACAATTGTTTTATTTTGTTTTATTTTTTTAGTGTAAACACGTATTTACTTATTGTTAACTTAAAATATTTAACGTTTGTTATATTAAATAATATGAAGGGGAATGATAACTAAAGTTTTATTTTTTTATTAACAGAATTCTACTAAATTTTTCTTTTTCTTTTTGGAGCTTACCACTACCTGGATAATTCTTGGTCATCTAAAAGTATGATATTGGAAAAATATCCAAGAATTATTTATGGTAGTAAGCCACAGGAAAGAGAAAGAAAAATTTAAAGAAATACCCCAAATAACATTCAGACAATATTTAGTTTTCTGGTAATTCCCCTACATTAACTAAAGTAAAATGTTATTATTTTGACACCACTACAGTGATAATTAAATTAATCGATGTACCTAATGTATTATATAATCCAGTTCATATATTCTCCATAAAATATCTATATTTTCATAAAAAAAATTAAATATTCTTAAAAAATTTTGAAAATTCCCGAATATTCGCAACAATCAATAAATTACCGAAATTTTACAACACCAGTCTTTACAGAATTTAATTATCTCCAATCTTCACGAACTATAAGAAGAACATAATGTGACGTCACACCCAAATTTGGCTAATGTAAAAATATAATTTTTTTGTTTTTTGTCATAGATTTTCCGATAAAACTAATTTACGTATTAACATTTTAATATGAAATGAAATTCTTGTTATCATGGTCTGCATAAAAGCCGTCACTGGAAATCGATACCTTCGTAAGAGCTCAACATATGGGTATAATTATGCACAACTAGTTTGCTGACAATTGAAATGAATACAATTATTTATAGCTTTAACTCTTTAAGAAGAAAGTTGCAATTGTACAGCGGCTCGACTATAATATAAATGTTTAATTTAGGCTAGACTGTATTTTAATTAATTTATTTATTTTTTTACTTTCCTGCTCATTAATATTAAAAAATAATGTTTCTTGGAATTTTCAGTCAGATACACACACGTAATTTTTTTCTACCGTTTCGGTTTATTAGACCATCATCATAGAAACTATTAGTCAGATATTTATTTTATATTGCCTATCTTACTCTGCGAAATTCCAACCATAATTAGTTTATTAGAACAATTGGCAACATAAAAACCACTTAACACTGTCAAAACGATCTAGATCTATATAACTAATTTTAATCCGTTAAATAGAATTATTAGATAAGCAACGTGTATGTTGCACTCGAATAAATATGAAGCAATACGTCCAGTCCGACCCTGTCCTCAAATAAATAAAATCTGTTTAGTATTTCGTATTCTCCTTTATTAATAGTAGAACGAAGGTTGCCAAGTGAAGTGATGCTGATGATGATGAAGATAATGTTGGAAGTAATAGAATGGGTTTTCAGTTTGACTTTCTGCCAACCTAAATAAACAAAGTAGCCAGTGGATGTTTGAAATTCGATGTCGATTAAGATTTATTGGAAATATCGAGACCTACCAGTTACCTCCAAGCTTTTCTGCTTCCCTAACGGAGCAAATCAGAATCTATTTCGTTCGTGATCGGACACTGAGGGAATGGATGCGAATTCCCGCTTATCTTTTTAATATGTATGTGTTTTTTTAAGTTCTTTTAAAATTGACATTAAAAAAGAATATTTTATTTGGAAAGATACAAAAAAATTATATTTGAAATAAAGTTCTCTTTATTTCAAATATATTTGAAATCATCACAGACGTCATTAATTAAATTCACTAGCGGACAAAAAAATATATTTTTTGTAACATGTACCTGAATGGATATAGATATAGTATTCAGGTACAAAAAATATATGACATTATGTTTACGCAGATATGTCTACAAAGATAGAGAATAATTTTTTAAAAACATATGCTCAGTTCATTTTTTTCCTTTATGGGGGGGGGGGCGTCAAATCGTCTCGCTTTAAAAACCAACAGTAATCAATCACCCATCATTGCTGGATTTCATCGTCCTTGATAACAAATTTCCATTGTCCTGATATCTTGATGAAATCTTTCTCTTGCTCGTCACCTACCGCACCCAAATTTTCAGGAAAAAAGTTGAAATGAAAATGCAGAAAGTGAATATTTAAAGATATACGGTAAGAGTTTGGTACGAATCTAAAAGTTCGTTTACTAGTTGCTTGTAGTTCTCTTTCTTCCTTCTCGTTTTCTAAAAATCCCCTAACTACGCTTACAAATGAGTTCCAAACTTTTAGTTCCTGTCTGTTGAGTGGTCCTTTAAAATCTGCATCGTCAAGCCATTTTCTAATTTGTGGACCAATAAAAATTCCTTGTTTCAGTTTGGCGTCACTTAATTGGGGACAAAGTTCTTTTAAGTATTTAAATCCTTCCCCCTCTTTATTCATAGCCTTCACAAAATTTTTCATTAGCCCAAATTTAATATGAAGAGGTGGCAAAAGAGAATTTTTATGGTCTACAAGGGGCACGCACATATTTGACATTACTAGTTCCTGGTTCAAATTCTTTCTTTTCCGGCCAAATAATAATAATAGTAGTTCTTAGTATGGCATGTAAAATACTCAGGAGCTCAGATCCCCTCTTGCGGTTCGTAAAACATCATGAAACTGTAGGAGTGCCGGATTTACTGGAACTACTCGTTCCCGACTGTCAGGCTAATCCAAGCCAACAAGCCTGACATAGTCCTCCTCGACCATCAACTCAAGGTGATGTATGGCATCGAGTTCTCGGCACCTGCGGAGAAAAACAGCACCTTGAAGGAGGAGGAGAAACGGACCAAATATCGCGATCTCCGGTACGAGCTCCAAGTGCCGTACCCAGGCTACTCGGTCAAAATGGTCGTCCTAATAATCGGTGTACTCAGAGGGATAAAGCTTACGCTGCTCTCGGAACTGAAGATCATACCGGCCTGCCAAAAATTAGCCGAGTGGATGGCAGGCCAAATGCAGAAGGCGGTCATTCTTGGTTCTCTCCGTCTGCTTAGGGCACATGATTCTGGTATCTAACCCTGCGGGATGTGGGGTGGCTGTAGTTGATGCGACGGCGCGATTCCCGTGAGGCGTCGGAGGCCACGGGAGGACTGACCGGCATCGGATATTCCCAAAAAAAAAAAATAATAATCTGGCAGGCCAAATGCAGAAGGCGGTCATTTTGGGTTCTCTCCGTCCGCTTAGGGCACATGATTCTGGTATTTACAGTCACTAACCCTGCGGGATATGGGGAGTGGCTGTAGTTAATGCGCCGGCGCGACTCCCGTGAGGTATCGGAGGCCACGGGAGGACTGTCCGGCATCGGATATTCCGAAAATAATAATGATAATAATAATAAATGGTCTTTATTTAAAAGGCGAAGTTTAGTACAATGACTATTCTTACACTTAACCTTAAAAATGATGCTCATACTGTCATAATCCTCTTTCATTGTTACTGAATGGGCAATAATCTTTGTTTCTTTAACCAGTAAGTTACACTCCTTAAGTCGGAAACCAAGAAGTTCTGCTTGTTGTTTTGAAAGCCCCAAGTCACGTACCAAATCATTCAATTCATTTTGAGACATTAAGTGAGGGTTACTTAAACTTTCTGGAATATACAATTGGTCGGCACACTGGTCTGGCCTGTCTGAAGAGTCATTACTATTACCATTACCTCCCAAAATAATATTGTGTCAATCTAAAGGCACAGTTGGCTCTGGTAAGTCTGATGCATTGTGAGGACCAGGTCTTAGGGCTGATAGCAAATTCGCATATTTGATTTATTGTTTTTGAATTCTGGAATATACCTCAGTTCTTGTTACACAAAAATAGCAATCATCGAAATGATTGGTGGGTTCTCACTATACCATTGGAACCGCAGAAAGCATGCTTTTTCTTTTCCATTTCATCCACTGCACATCCATGCTACAACTTACACAACAACCGTGGGGAACCCATTGCTTGTCTTGTCTTCGATTAAAACTCTAAAATATAGAAAATACCCTTTTTTAACACGCTTTTATTAGCTTCACTTGTATGTTTGTTTGCTTGTTTGTTTGTTTGCTTGTTTGTTTGTAACCGACTTTTTGGACTCGATTTTGACCCACTTTAAACGGACAGATTTAATTGAAACTTTGTACACTTACGAAGAACCGGTAACGATACAATAATTTGATAAGTTTATATCATTATCCTGATCAGGATCGCCAGTCCTTTCCTCACGTATCCTCTGCGAGAGAGCAAGAGGCTTAATATTGTAAGTATATTCCGTGATTCTCAATTCGGTCGTTGGCCGAGCGGGCAAGTCTTAGTCGACGCGAAACGACGGACTCCTCTGGCGTGAGTTCAAATCCCATGGCTGAAATAAAAAAATATTTTTTTTTTCAGAAATATCTGTTGGATCGTAATATGTTATAATATCAGCATCAATAAGCAATATAAATATAGTTTAAGAAAACTACAAAACACGCTTTCATAGCACATCAAACTAAAAAAGTGAAAAATAAATATAGTTTAAAAAAACTAAAAAAAACACGCTTTTAAAGCACATCAAACTAAAAAGTGAAAAATAATTATTAATATAAACTGAAAACAATAATGAACGAAAAATACTAGTATTATTGTGAAAAAAGCGTGGGGCGCTTTGTGTCATATTTTTCGTATATCGAGCAACCCACGCTTTTTTTCACAATAATACTAGTATTTTTCGTTCACTATTGTTTTCAGTTTATAGTATATTATTACTTTTTAGTTTGAGTGCTTTAAAGCTGTTTTGTTTTTTTAAACTATATTTATCCTTTTAGTTTGATGCAGGATAAACTATATTTAAAGGGGGGAGAGGATATGAAAAAAAAAAAAAAAAAAAAAATAATTAAAAAAAAAAAAAAAAAAAATTTTAACCCCAACGAAGGAAGGCCCCCCACCCCCACCCCCCCGCCGGGGGCCGGGCCCCCCGCCCGGGCGCCCCCCCGCGGGGGGGCGGGGGGAAAATGGGAGAAAAAATCTTAATAAAATTCCCCTCCTCCCCCCCCCGAGGGGGGGGGGAAAAGGGAAAAAAAATTTTTAGCCCGGATAATGAAATAAACTTATCAAATTATTGTATTGTTACCGGTTCTTCGTAAGTGTACAAAGTTTCAATAAAATCTGTCCGTTTAAAGTGGGTCAAAATCGAGTCCAAAGAGTCGGTTACAAACAAACAAACAAACAAACATACAGGTGAAGCTAATAAAAGCGTGTTAAAAAGGCCTCTAACCAGATATTAATTGTACTTAACACTGGATATTAATTAAAGTATCTATTTGATGTAACAAAAAGTACATTTTGCTTTGTTTCTGAAAACGGGACGTTTTTAATTAAGATTTATGAATGCAAATTATGTTGACAAATATGGGTAGTGTCGGTAATAGGTTTTTTTTACTACAATATTAAACAAATACTGGAATTTTATAATTGGATAAATAACCAGTGTTACAATTATTATTGCAGTCTCTCTATCTGATAAATGCTAACCCTGCGCATCCGCCAATATCTACTATTAATTGTAACCCGTTTATGTAAATTATCTATTATAAATATTTATTTTAAAAATTTTCATTTTCACGTATAAATTAATTTTAAGACAATAATCTCACATATTAATATGGGAAATATTGCTAAAAAACATCAATTTAAAAATCTCGAAAACAGCACAAAATTGATTTTCAAAATTTTGGTATGTGGTTAAGTAATGACTAATGATGAAAGATTAACATTTTTTTTTTAATGTTAATTCTCTGTTTTGCATCAATCAATTCTATAATTTGGGATAGAAATATTTCAACAATTTACAAAGTTTTCCTTTAAAAGAATTAATCTTGTAAAGTAAGCACATATTCCAGGATGTTAAGGTTTCCTTTGTTTATACATGTATTAAATCCAATACGGCGGATGAAAGAATTCATGGTAAATGACATATTCAGCATCTACTTGATATTTTTTTTGTCAAATTACTGGATGTACTGAACTAGTTGTGTAATATTGCTGTATGAAAAACGGTATAAAATGTGCTGTGGCTATTTGTTGAGTTGTTGAAAATAGGTGAATAATTATTATTTTTATTGATGAAGCTGCTGTTACAACTAATAAAATGGCATCTTATGTGTATATAATATTAAATTTTATAAAATTCAAAACTTGTCACTGTTATAATTAAAAAATTTGATATTTCTGAAACAATAATTAATATTTAAACTTAATGTACATTAGAGTGTTGGAAATTATTGTATCATATTCTTTAGGTGCTATTGTGATTTGATCGCTTACTCTCACTTCTTGTAGTCGAGATATTTCGCACATATAGAACGTTAAAAATTTATTAATACAGTTGAGAAATCTGTACTGATAAAGCATGCATGAAATAACAAAAAAAGGATGAATGATTTACTCTCCTATAAATCCTAAATATAAAAATGTCTTACAAATATTAGAAGTTAGGTAGGTCTTTTATTTAACATGTTTCTAAGGAATTGCTTAAACTTAACTAGGTATATTACATATTTCTTCAGTCTTACTTAATATTTGTCTAAAACTAAAATATTTGAGGAAGTTTCCTAACAAATTAAAAATCATATTCCTAATTACATGTTTGAAAAAAATTATTTCACTTTTCTTTAAATATCAATTTGGAAAAATATTTCCCTTTTAAGAACACAACAACCTGACTCTTATATCTACATTATACTCCTACCATAAAGACGCTGTATATCAAGAATATAATTTATTATTGCACTCAAAAATTCAAATTACTGCTTGATTCAATTACCATTGTGAAATCAACACCCGTAAACGTCTACTGTTCAAGTCAAGAGTAATGCTTCATGCTTCATTAAATTAGATATCGATTAACCATCAAACTAATTATTTGATATATGACGTTGATTGGAAATGTATTGGAAATTCTGACGCTTAACAGTTACCTCCAAGCTTTTCTGCTTTCCTAACGGAACAAATCAAAACCTATTTCGCTGGTGATCGGCGGAAAGCATTGATTTAATTGGAGGATCGTATGCTGGAAGCTGTTACTGATCAGTCGGTGTGGCAAAAAATATTCTAAAGCGATTTTCACATTAAAGTTACAGAATTTTCTTAGATAAATTAGATTAAGCAGTATCAAAATGTTGTAATTTTATACAGTTTCTTCAGTAATTTGGATTTGCGAATAGTAGGTAGTAGTTTTTTATTAAAAGATTACTTATTTTGTACACAGAATTTCATCTAAATACAAGTCGCAAATGTTGTCAGGTCATTTTGAAAAGTTAATTAACATAAACATCACATATAAATTTTAATGGTTTTCCTTAAAAATTATATTTTCTGCAACAAAGCATGATTATTTAAAAGAATCCAAGTAATAGTTATCATGAAAATTTGCCCCCTAGATTTTAAGAGAATAGTGCGCATTTTCGGGTTGACACAAAAGGAAGTTTGCTCGTTATCTGTCTGTCTATGTTCTTTCGTTCAAACGGTTTAATTTATCTACATGTATCCTACATTCAGCATAAGATATTATGCTTATGTTCTACTGCAACCTGTGGTGTATTGTTTTATTACATCGCTGTCTGTGTCTTACCGCAACCACTTACTATCCGGACCAACCTTTAGAACTTGTTACATTTCTCCAAATAATGGAACTTGTCTCACATTACTACACGGGTATACATATTGATAGAAACAGAAAACTATCAACCAGTGGACTATCAATATTTACCTTTGCTAAAATCCTTGAGGATAGCTTACATGAACCATTATATTTTTGTGGTCAAAAGTAGATTACCACCCTTTGTCAATGGGTAGGTTCAGTTACTAGCCTCTGTTGTGATTCCATATTGCGAAACCGACAAAATAAACCGGTTTTATTTTCAGAGAAAGGTGGATTCGTTAAAACAAATTTCCAAAGAAATGTTACAGGTGGACTGCAGAGGTCTTCTATAACCGATTGTTGTTCTCATAGTTTTCTCATTATATCCCGTAAGGAAAATGTTAGACTATTACTATTTAGAATCAATACACTTATTTTATACCTTGATTTTCATACGATGAAAATTATTTAAACAGCAAAAACAAAACCTAATAAAGGAAATTTCTTTTGGGAATAAAATCAAACATATATTAGTGACTTACCTAAAAATACAAGTTAAACTGCAAATGCACCAGTAATAGGTGACACAGAAAAAAAATAGAAAAAAAAACGTAATATTTTAATACTAATGGGCCACAAAGGCAAAGAATTACAATTCAAACGTATTGAAACTCAGCACCTGTCCATACCAGATCGGAGTAGGCAGTTTTTCACATGTACTATACAAAAACAATTTATTTGCAAATAGTCACGCGAGTGACCTCTATTAAAATAAGTAAATACTTACAATTAAATTAATTTTTAACAGTTACAGATTTCATTACACCCAATATTTTCAGATGTGATAAATGATATACAGGGTGGTCCGAATTTAAATCGGGAAACTTCGCCAGCGGATACTACGCCTAAAATGATAACTTTTTTGTCGTATACTGAAAAACGAATGGATTTCAAGATACAAGGTGTTGAAGTTAGGGGAATAAAAAATTAAAAAAAAATTGACATTTTCTACAACGATGCATTTCCGCAGCATTAAATTTGAAATTCACTAATTGTGAATTTTACATAATTGTAATAATATCTGCGTATAAATTCACCTGGTATTTAAAACATTTTAAAGAGATCTTAACTTAAAGGGAGTTTTAGTGACAAGAACATGTATTACAAACCAAATATAAATATCACATAGCAATCACATTAGTCTAAGCAACAGTGTCAAATTCGACGATGAAAGGATACCGTCTGCCAGTCGGTAATCAAAGAGACCATATGAGTACTGAAGCACCCCAGCCCTGGGCTGCTTTATCGCGGATAAATTTCCTATATTTGTTGCATAAAATTAAATTATTTCGAAGCATTTATCTCATTAAATCCAAATTAATTATTACATGAAAAAGATTAAATCATTTTCTTAGAATTTTGGCAGAAAACGTATGAATGCAAACTATAGAGTCTAAATTATTCAGCTAAGTAAAAGAACACACAGTATTCATTTAATATTTTAAAACGTTGACAAAACTGTACAAAATCTCAAAGCATTCTCCAGCCGAGAACCGATAACATAAACAAACCGACGTAAACACGTATGGTTGTACGAAATTTAACCAGAATAGGGTCAAAGGCTAATAAATAGAATAATTATGTCACTAATCACTTAAAACTTCATGAGTTATAGTTTCGTTGGGAGAGCACAAGTTAGCGTTTGGCTATTCACCTAGTCAAGCGTGCAGACTTGAACAACGAACTCACTCACGGGAAATCATATAAATATGCGAGGCGGCGTACGATCGGGGTCACATCTTTGGCAACCCTAGTGTTTATCGCTGGCTCTTCGGGCCTGGAAGTCAAAGATAGACCGCTCTCCCGGCTTTTTATTGCTGCCCTGCCATCACCGTCGTGTTAACTCTTTGGCAACCCTAGTGTTTATCGCTGGCTCTCCGAAGCCTGGAAGTCAAAGAGAAACAACGACTCTGGTTTTCATTACCGCCGCTTCAGTACAGAGAGCCCCGCTTAATTAGCAATTCACCCCATTGTGGTGTATAAACCTCTGTGGCCTGATCTCTGTGACTAAGGACCTATACACTGCCTTATAAATAGGGCGTGTGCACCGCCGACGCCGCCGCCAACATGGAGAGAATAACACAGGGGTTACTCAAGAACCGGGGGGAGAAAACCTCGCAGAACTCTCCGGGTGTCCGAGAATTGGTAAGGACGGCATTTAAATAAATTTTTTTACAGCGTTGCCATTTGTTAAGTACTCGAGCTCACTAAAATTCATTAAACTAATTCAATTTCTTTGTTACGAGTAAAATGGCAACGTTAATCAAAATACGACTCTACATATATGCTTGGGTTTCGCGGTTTTAACAATATTTGACCAGTGGTATCAAACGATTTACGGATATGGTTTTTCTGTCATAATGCATTGCGCAATCCATTTTCATTAATAATTAGTACAGCCTATATTAATTTAGATAGGATCAGTAATAGTCGTTGGAACTTTCATTCATTTCTCCAAATCAAGTTAGGTCAAAATAAGATAATGTACATAATACATAGTGTTCAGTTGAATATGCAATGTCGGTAACTTAATTAAATTTCACTCCTTGTGAGCAGATCTCGAGCGGTCGGCTGGCAGATTAGTCGAGCCAGATGTCGATGACGCAACATGCAGCTTCCTTTGACTCTCTGAGTATTTTAACCGGTGGACCTTGTCTCGCGACAGGAGGTCCGGGGACAGAGATCCAGGGAGTATCGTTTAATGCTTTATGGGAACAGCTACCTTAAGCGTGGGGTAATGCGGTTAACGCCTGCCAACCACTACACTAAAAACTACAGGGTAGTTTGGTTCGTCTTGGTTTAAGCCTACTGATGGCTGGACGAATTCGCACACTCCACAAACACGGGCAGTTGCCTGTCATATGTCGGAAGTTTCCGCATTTGCATCGAATGTAATTGGCAGCGTTAGTTGTATTTATAGTACTGTGATACTCAAGCAACAAGCTCGCGAGAGTTAAATCAAACCATGGTCGTGTGCATCTGTCAGTCTTCTTTGTCAGGGGACGATCGAGTACAGCTTACAAGGGAAGTGTCTCTTGCAACCATCTGTAAGGTTTTACACTGTTATTTAAACTACGAAGCGGAAGTTTCCGCGCAGGTAACCAGGTTTTGTTGCTTTGCTGGTTCAACTAGCTAAATAGCAACGTATTTCTTATGGACATTTGTCTGCCATATGTAGGATTCTACATATGCCACCTCAACCATTTAGCGGAAGTTTCCGCACATGTTACGATGTTTTGTTCATGTCATATTCTGTAATATTTCTTATAGACAGTTGTCTAAGCACAAAAATAAAAGGTGTGAAAACGTTATTTGAGTTTCCTTGACTTATTTCTACTTTCAAGTACAAAAGTGTATTTTAAGTAAATCAGTAATCATAAATCTAAAGCCAAATCTTCTTATACTCATAGACATATTATGTCTATGCTCATTACTATCATTCCTTAAAATACATATCAGTGCAGAGTAGATTAGTGTTCATATTAATTGGTACAAATTATGTAATCGAATTAAACAAATTAAATCTAATAAATGAAACAAAGTAATAACAAACTTTATAAAAGGACATGGGAGGTTACAATAACACGACGAATTTGGTTCCTACCACTAAAACTAGATGATCACGAAAAAGGCCAATTAATTAATTAAGTATATTACCAGTCGCTTCACGACCAGGTAAGACGTATCAAAGGGAATCAATTAAATAATCGAATTAATAAAACTAGAGTATACGAGAATAAATACTCGACACAAAATAAAACAATAAACTTAAAATAAGAGAGAGGGTTGGATCGTTACAGTGCCATACTTTTTTTCCTTTCGAAACTTTTGGTATAGCGGCCG
>JANEYF010005548.1:257500-264250 GCA_029963845.1 Rhamnusium bicolor | reverse complement strand
GTGCGTAGGTGTCCTCATCATTGTGTGGCCACACACCAGAATATAACATGATACGTGTGGCCCTCGTGAATTGTGTGGCCATACACACGGCCACACAAGGCTAACCTATTTTAATCGACTCTACGATGCCTCCCCACCCCTAAAAAATGTGTTTTAGAAAATGTCCCCATAAGTCAGTTTATAAATTGGTGTGTATTCCAACCAAACTAATACTGACATTGTGGGGCCCTGTATGGTGCTGCCACCTACAATTATCTTTATATAAATTATAGTTTGGTTCTAATTTCCGTTCTTTGGTTACTAGAAAAATAAATAATTGTTGTCATTTCTGTCTAAACCAGAAGTAATGAAATATTGTAATATAAGTCGACAAGCAAAATATCCTTTGATCTAATAGGCTCAATATAAGTATTTTTCTTGATATGCGGTACGAAGAGCCATTCCCGAGTTATTTAATTTTTTATTCGGGTTTCATTCGAAGAATTTGCATATTTTCATTTAAAAAATAACATGATTTATCGTGTTAGGCTGAATTTAACATCTATTGTCAATATAGTTTCTTGAATTGTATAGCACTAGTATTGTCTAAGTAAAAAATGTATGGTATATTACGGCGAAATTAACAGGTATGATTTTATCTTTAGAGGATTGTATGAGTAATGGCTCTGCTGTAACTAGGAGCTATGAAAAAAAATTTCGCACAGACATCTTCCAAGCATAAAAATGTTTTTTAAGAACAGAACAATGACTTCGCGAAACGGACAGTGTAAAACCACGAAGTGAAAGATAGGGAACTCAAGAAATGTAAGAACTGAAGGAGTGGAGGAGAACATATTGAACTTTGTATCAGAAGATCCCACTATTAGTAGTAGAAAGTTAGCTCTCATAATATATATATCTTCCGAACCAGTATTCTAGGAGCAGCAGGTATATTCCTTTCATATTCACAAGTTCGAAAACAGTTACCAGGAAATAGGTCACGGCGTATTGGGTTTTACATAGTAATAAGTGAAAGAATTCAAGCTATTCCAGATTTTCTAGATAATACTCTGTTTACGAACGAGGCTACGCTTACCAGGCAAGTGAAATTTAGTTCTCACAAGGAGCATATTTGGGCTGACGAAAATCCAAGACAATAAAAATAACCCACCATCAGCATACGTATAAAGTAAATGTCTGGGCACAGCCACTTTTGGAAATCATTTTGTGGGAAATTACATTTTTTTTGGTACACTGAATGGAATCGCGTATTATTTTTTATACAATAATTAATTTAAAATTCTCAGATATCCCAATTAACAAATGACAAAAACTACTTTTTTTATGCAAAATGGCCCTCCTCCTTATTTAACTAGAATAGACAGAAAGTGGCTGCACACTCACTTCTTAGAAAGATGGACTAGAAGAGAAGCAGATGCACCTTTCTCTGGCCTGCACGATCGCCAGACCTCAAACCGCCAATTTTTCGTTACGGTCATTTCCAATGAATCATAGAAATCAATACTTTTGAGGAATTGGCAGAAAGACTCGTGAACAAGTTCACAGCACAAGCAAGCAAAATTACAACAGTAGTTCATTCATTTGAGAGAATAACATTACTTATGCATTGACGAAGACAGAGGTCGTTGTGCGCAGCTTTGAATTGTTGAATTATGTGTTTTTGTAGTTCCACTTATTCATTATTTTTAAATGGCAGTAGAGAGATAATTATAAATTTTAGAATGACAAAGCCTGTTGGTCTTAATTTTTATGAAGCGAAAAAATGCAAATTCTTGAGATGAACATACTCGAACAAAAAATTAGTTAACTCAAGAATAGCTCATTTTACTATGTATCCACAAGAATACCTTTTTAAAACCAATTAGCACAAATTTTTCTTATTGATTTTTGTCTTAAAAATTGAAAATAAGGGAGAAAAGGCGAATACCCTCCAAAAAATAAAAAGTAGTGTCAATTCCAGAAGACACACTCAAAAGGGGTTTAACTACCCTTTATTCTTACCTAAAATTACAATTTGATATTTATTACAAGCCGTTTAGAAGTAATCGTTAAAAAAGTGACTTTCCTGAGTTCCCATTTGGTTGCTTGTATCACCCTTATTATGTGGTAGAGGACTGTGGTCTATATAACAAACTCCATTTTATTTTTTGTTTATATCAGTTTCTGAATTATTGACCGGTAATTCTGAATCACCCTGTATATTGACAATTAATTAGCCTTCACACTTTTGAGTGATAAAAACTTTTTTCCGTAGTTTAGTTATTTATTCATACCTGCTTTATTTGATGGTCAATTGTTTTTTGCTTCCATATTCGGAATTTCTGGGAACTCTTATGTTTGAATTTTCTTCCTATCTCAAAAACAAAACCAACAGATTCAGTCAGGCACGTAAATTAATCACCCTATACATATTGCTCTTGTTCATGGCCATTCAGTCAGCACATATACATGTCCTGTTCTGTATTGTATATCACATGATACTAGAATTGATTGATTTATAAATTTATTTAACGAAAGGTAAATATTACGTTTCTTTAAGAAAAATTTTGTAATCTGACAATTGTTCTTTATAGTATATTAAGTTTATTGTTTAAATTTCAAAATGAATGTGTAAGATCAGACTGAAGGAATCTATTGTGTGGCCTTACACACGTCCACACATTTCAAATTTATTTTGATTAATCCATGTGCCCTCCTCACCAAAGATTATAGATCTATATACACTTTGTCCTCACGGATAAAAATGTATTTTACTATTGAAATGCCAAACAGGAAACTTCTTAAAAATAATTTAGAAAAACAAACTATTGCAGTCACAATCTAAGTTTAAAAATAAAAAAATTAATACATAATGAATGATCCCTGAATGACACCGAGTTATAAATAGTATACTAAAGAAATTGTCGATGTTTTGGAAAAAATGGTGGAATAACTGTGTGTAAATGTGTGTAAGGCCACATAAGGTACTGACCTGCTCCTCACAGAAAAGTGGGGTCCGGCCCCACAAGTCGGTTTGTCCAAAAAGTAATAGATGGAGGGAGTGTATCAGATTGAAACAAATAGCAAATTTGACAGCTAGAATAATCTAACCACACACTTATGACAACTCCGAGGGCCACACTTGTCGGTGATATACGGGTGTCCACACAATGATTGAAACACCTGGATGTGTGTGTGTGTGTGTGTGTGTGTGTGTGTGTGTGTGTGTGTGTGTGTGTGTGTGTATGTGTGTGTGTGTGTGTGTGTATATGTGTGTATATGTATATATACATGTATGTATATATACATATATATATATATATATATATATATATATATATATATATATATATATATATATATATATATATATATATATATATATATATATATATATATATATATATATATATATATATATATATGGTGTGTGTGTGTGTGTGTGTGTGTGTGCGTGTATATGTGTGTATATGTATATGCATGTATGTATATATGTGTATGTGTGTATACATATTTATACGATCTATCAGCAGGTTGTCCTCTCAATCTGCATTGCCCTTCTTGGCACCACGCTGTTCGTATATCTGCTGGAAGACCGGATGAACAGATCTTAGTGTCCTAGTATACAAGATACGTGTGAAATCTTGTAGAAGGAGTTGAGGCAATTGATCGGCCTATAATTCCTTCGGGTCGGAAAGATCCCCTTTTTTGGGGATAAGCACAGTATGTCCCTCGACGAACTAGTCCAGAATCTGCTGCCCCTCGTTTAACCATGAGTTGAAAACTTGTGCCAGACGGCGGTGAATGGAAGGAAATTTCTTCCACCACCAGTTGTTATTGCCGTTTGGAACCGGGGCAATGAAGTTCTTGATACCAGGTACTTATTGGACTTCCTCCGTACTGATTGCCGGGCACACTTCTTCTGACTCTTCAAGATGTTTGAGGCACAGAGCCTCGAAGTGTGCAATTGATGGAGTGTTGCTATTGAATGGACGTGTCGTTTCGTAGATACCCTTCCAGAAGGTTTCAACATATTCTAAAGTCGTCGTATTATCTACAACACGCTGTTGCTCTTGAAAAAGGCGAGAAAGATTCGTACGGAACAAATTGTTTTGCTCTATACTCCTCACCTCCCTCTTCAACGTATTCTTTACAGCCATGAAGGCTCGAATTCTATTTAGACAGTGCTACTTGATGGTAAGCATCACTGTCGGATTTAAAGTATGGTGATGACGTCTTTATCCGGCTGATATGCGTCGGATTCTGGGAGTAAAGACTCTACCACTCGTCGTGTATTCCACCACACTCTGGATCCGAGAAGCTTGTTGTCTGGCCGACTGTATCTTACCATTGATTTCTTTGTACACGCCGCTTGACTGTCTTGACCCCGTGATCGGTTGACCTCTCACGGGGGTCGAGTTACTTCGCGGTGTTGTACACGGAACATTTGATTTTCCAAATGTCTGCATCTTCTGGAAGTTCCTCATCGATGACCACGTCCATTCTAGCCAGGTCTTGTGGCTTTAGGTTAACCCTGGTGTTAAGGCTAACCCTCTATAGGATGTTCCCCATCAGCTGCTAATTGCCGCGGTGGGACTGCGGCTGGCAGTTCTTCCAGCTGACAGGATGCCTTTACGTAACCTGTCCTGAGTAGAAAGGATACTTAATCTCTCAGATGTTGCCTAGAGAAGGCGCGGTGTACTGGGTACATGATACTCCAGGCATCATGTAACCGCGCCATGTATCCCCTACCCTTAATTTCGCTGCCCTCTTAGCAGGGCAGCAAGTTAACCGTTAGTTCCCTCGTCCATTTAAAGCGCCCGTGTACATTGCCTTTGTTGTCAACGTTAAGACGATCCGTTGAGGCCCCTCCCACTTGTCTCTGACCGCCATCCGATTGGGGTCGGTCGTGAGGGGCTCTTCTTCTGAAGTTTTATGGAACCTGAAGTTTTAGGGCTATTGGGTGGTTAGCCTTGGTACCCCCGGCCCACATTTGTCAGGCAGAGTTGCCCTTGCCTGTCCAGTGTGCACCGCGTGTAGGTTGTCCGTCCTTTGCACACCTAGCGCCCGAGCAGGGGTGCAAAGCGCTGTGTAGTGTTAAGTTGCTTTAGTATTAATGTCGCGTCGTTTATTCCATCTTTTGGAGAAGTTACCATTTAATACTATTTATTATTTCAAAAGCAAAATTATGTTGTTTGATCAGAATATTATTAATATTATCATATCTAATAAAATTAGGGGTGATTTATACATGGAAGAACAAACTAATAGCTTATAAATGAGAATAAAAGATGAGCTGTCGAGTACGTCACATGTCATCAGGTCTCTAATCTAAATCCCATTACAAGGAACGTTTCTTCCATGCGTCTTATTTTTCCATCCAACACGTCTTGACATTTTCGAGGATTATGTATTGATTTATTAAGTTCCTAAACTGCATATGGCTTAATAAATACACCATTAACATTTTAGAGTAAAGCAACAATTGTTATGATATAAGATATTTTTATTTTAGTCAACGAATTAAATAAAGAAAATGTTTTATATTCTAAAAACTAGATAGTGCTTATACTACAGTTTATTAATATAACGTAAATTATTAAAATTGCACATTGTTTATTTATGGTGAAAATTGACAAAAGATAATTTTTACTTATTTTTGGAATGAATGATATGACTAAATGAACTGTAGTACCAAAGCACAGTGTAGGTATCTATTATAATTTTTTTTGGCTAAAAGTTACTATTTATTACTACCAGACTGAGCCAAATTCCATAGTATTTCAGTGGTGTCAGACGTGAACCAACTATATGTAAATAACCAACAATGCATTTATTTTTCGATTACAGCGTACTTATTTGGTCGCAGTGGTTAATATGACAATTGTAAATACTGCATGTAAATGTTAAAAAAAGTGTTTAACCTTTCAACTTTCCTGTACAAACGTCGAAGGCTCAGAGAGAACACGTGAGAACATTTGCATGAGCAACACAGTTTCTATACATTCTTCCAAGAAACGTCACTTTCGTTGTGTAAAAATATTTGTGTACAGTACAAATGATCATTCAATAACGACGGACGTGATATTTTCAAATAAAAAAAAAAGTTGTAAATTATCAACAGAAAGACGAGATGAAGATGTAGATTAATATCACACAATTTTGCATATCCTGAATTTTTTGCAAAATGTCACTATATCTCTTATGAACCCGCATACCAGGAACATTTATAATACAGTTTGTACACAATCAAGTTGTATAAGAATATGCTAGGTACATAGAATAACTTTCTAATTTGTGAATCCGTTCAGTACTGAATTATAGTTGTTATAAATAACGTGTATATTATCCTCAATATGTTGATCGTTAAATAATTGCTGAGCCTCTGAGATGGCTTGTGAGTCACCGGGATTTAAGTGAAGTACAAAAGTTTTTACGTCATTAAAATACTTCGCTATGGAGGTAACAAGAGATTATTACATCACAGTAAAGCCAAGTTGAATCATCGGGTATGCCTGCATAAAGTGTGTATATTCGTGGACACGTGTTTCGGTCTAACGGGCACCAATAGTTGCCTCCATGGTGATGTTAGTTGTTACCCTGAAAACTCAGGGTCCTCCAATTGACGCCACAAATGTGCTCCGGCTGTCTATCAGTGGTTATTTTCATTTGTATCTTTTATTGTTGAGCCTACTTGTTCAACTTTTCTTCACCATGCTGAGGAGGATTCTTCGTCCGAAACACGTATCCACGGTTATACATACTTTATGC
>JANEYF010005548.1:55000-255000 GCA_029963845.1 Rhamnusium bicolor | reverse complement strand
TATATTTTTTCCTTATGTTTCGTTTTCTTTTATTTATAACTGTTCATTTACTGCTACTTTCCAAAACCACTTTAGTTTTATCAATAATTTCTCGTGCTTTCCCACTTAATTTATTGATTTTTCAAAATTCACAAATTTTTCACCATCTTTTCTTTAACTTCAATTCTCTTCTTTTTTAGATTATGTTTACTTTATGACAACCATGCATCTTCTTTGCATGTTTAATATCAACTCCCATCATTTGATAAATTTCCTCTCTGACGGTTTTTTTATTCCCAAACAAAAAAACAAAAACCTCTCTACCCTTTTCAACAATCTTCTCCCCCAACAACCTCATTTGTTCATTTTCATTTCATAATTTTATCTCTTCTCAATGTCATATATTTTTTTCTGACATTTTAAACTATTATTATATCTATTTTTATTATAACATTTTCTTTTATAATTTTATAGCATTTAATTTACCTCCTCAGATATCCTTCATTGTCACATTTTTTTTATACCGTTTTTGAACTGTATATTATTCATTTTTAACGTACGTATACTTTTACCTAAATTTATACTTTCTAACCTTTTCCACTTTTCAGAATCCCTTTATATTATACTAGTTTTTGTTTACCTACTCCTACCTACATTTCCATACCCATTTTGTTTGATTACGTTAACAATTTTCTGTTCATTACTTTCTATAATCACAATCAATAACAAAACTCCTGTTATCTTTCTTATCTATTACTTAACATCTCTATAACTTAATTTTCACAAACTTATAATCCTTTACAATTTTTAGGACTACTGTTATGGACAACTTTGGCCCCATGTCTTTCTGCTTTCTGTGCAAATTTATACAATTCATCTACCTGTGAATCTGGCTGAAATTGTCCACCTTATTTGTACAGAATACCATTAGTATGTGATAATATATTATAAACCATTCTAGGTAAAATATAAACCATTATTCATCATTTAACTATTCTAAAACGTATATTATATATATAGACAGTAGTTAATCTTTCTCAAATTTATATTAATTCTGAATTAAATAATTAAATATTTATTAATTGCTCCATTTTTAATAATAGGCATTTTAAATTACTTTTTTAATGTCTTGTATAATTTTGCCCTTTTCTTGCACAAACATATGTGTTTGTTTTTAACTCCAAATTGAGCATAACCAATAACACCGACCTTTTCATGTATGCGACATAAAAGTAAAATGGAATTTTCCAATTCTACTAATGATTTCTCGCTTTTTCCTTCATTATTTCATAGTTCTACCTGTTAATGGGTGTGTCCACAAAAAAAATAGTTAATACCATACATTTGAGCTATTACCAATATTTAAAATTTTTTGGAAAAAAATCATAGGGTCCGTCCGTGACTGTTAATTGGGTTGACGTCACACAGTGCGCTACAATATGTCTATTGGAAGGAAAATATTAATTTAGTTACAATCATAGATTAGAGTTAAAATTTATTTGGAAAAGAATCATTACAGCAGCTCCCGTAGAAATCGTTACTTCCTGCTTGCTAATTGGGTTTGACGTCACATGCTCAATGGCTTGGACGATTTCTATTACTAAGAATAGAATTTTTTGTTTTGTTAGGTTATTTTAATACAGATAAATCTATTATTTTCAATTGAAATAAAAATTTTTGTGCAAAACAAAATTTACAGTAGTAATAAAATCATTTTGTTTTTATTTGGAAACAGTGCAATAAATAGCAGCTATTTTTTTTGCTGACGCACCTCTAACGCTAATAAAAAGTTACACTTTTAAATGACTAGAATATTTCTGGGTTAATATCGCCTTTGCCAAAACAATGCAAAATAGCAGCATTTAAATTTAATAATAATGGCATACGAGCAAAATATACGATCAATCGATACTTTAACGGGGGAGATGTAACCTATGATCTTCACACATCTAACCACGCGCCTAATCAGTGTTGCCAGACATACCATTTTCATGGTATTTATACCATTATTTTTCCTTGTGTACCTGCACTTTTTTTAAGTAATAAAACTATTATTTAAAAAATTCTACCATTTTACATCAATATTAGCAACAGTTAATAAAAAAATCAAATTTAGGTCGTCAGTCCCGACCTCAGTTAGTCCTTACATTAATTAAATTTTATACCGTGTACGTAGATCTTTATAAATCGGAACTTCGCGTAAACAGCGCTAGTTGTGCAAGCCCAAATAAATAAAATAATAATTACTGTTTTCTGTTGTTTCCGTTGCGATCATAAGACCCATTTTTTCAATGCTCAGTTAGATCAATAGAAATTTTTTGAAAAGCATCATGATTTATTTATAATGAAATTTATAGCCTGTGTAAAAATCTCACAATCTGGCAACACTACACCCCATGTAAAAATTAGTGTTATTCGCGAGTGTTCGCATACGTGTCAGCATTAGCATTTACAAAAATATGTTTAATACCGTTATTTATAGTTTTTTGTGATTAAATTTGTGAATCGAAGTTTTTTAATTACCATGTTACTGAAATTTATTATTTATAATTAGTTCCATTGATGGTTCATTTTGTGAAAAGTAGTGATTAACCATAGCGAATAATTTTATTATTCTAATGCTCGGTGACTGGATATGTTAAAGGCATATTTTCAAGTAGATGAAAATACTAGACAAGCAAAACGGCTATGGAATGCTATCCAAACATCAAGTCCATACGATATGTTCATGTTATAACTGTTGTATTAGGTAAGTAAACAAATCTGCTTTTCCATTCTTTTTAGTAAATGCGTCTTTATAAAATGATTATTTTTAACTTTGATTCATTTTTAAAAATGAACCATATAAACTTAAACCATAAATTAGAGACAGTAATAATAATTTAAAATACACAGCAAAAGTATTGCATATTTTTAATATTTGGTGCTTAAGTGACGAGTTCTGTTTATTTGTAAAATAAGTGTCAGGATTACCCAATTTTACAAGGAAAAATAGATAAAGAGATACTTTTAACACCTTTTATTTTAAGAGCAGGCTACAAGTGAGAAATGTCGCTTTCCACAAAGGACAAATCAATCGCGCCTTGGTCGCCTTGAGGTTTATTTCTTATTCTCGACTAGTTCGTACTGATATCATGCTTTCTTAAAATGAACTCAATGTTTTATAAACTATTACATTTATTTTGGTGCAGCGTCTACTCTGATATTAAATAAGTCTAATATCGTCTCACAAAATGTCTGTGACAAAAGAGTAAACATTTTTTTAAAAATTCAAAATTTGCAATTCATGAGTTAGGATAATTATGATGACGAACTCTGGCAGTGGCAACACTACCTTCAGTTACGTCATTTCTGTGAACGGCGTTTATAAAGTTATCCAGTGACTATCAAAATGGCTGGAGGACGAAAAAATTATCAGAAATTAAAATTTTTTTTGTCCAAAAAATTTTTAAACCAATGGACACCCAAGATTCTGCTTTCTTTATTTGATACGGATTCGTTGTTCTGTTCTTGTTTCTGCCTTTTCAAACTATATCTTTTATTTCTCTTACTACGACAAATTGCTATCGCATCGAGTTTAGAATTTAACTGCTGTTCAGGACCAAGACATTTTAGTTTATAGTCCTTGGTTCATAACGGGTAGATGTAGATACTGGCGATTCTTTTCACACGCGTTATCAATGTGTGACATGATCAACGACAATGGCACTCTTAAAATGATTTTCATAACATCTACTAAGGTTAGAAAAGACAAATGATGTGATTAATCAATTGTCGTTCTGATATTAGTTTAGATATATGTTGTCAGCTGTAAAAGTAAGTAGAAAAAAGAGGTATCAACGTTTCTTCTGTTCTTAAAAATTCGGATTGTAACGGTTTAAAATAGGTTGTATAATTTATAAGGTGCATATGACTTAATACCGCCGAATAGTCAACCTGCACACAGGTACGGCAAGCATGCGGGTCCATTTCCTGCTATTTCTCCATCAATTTATATTTGTATTTTATAGAATAATATTTCCAGAATCACCAGGTATCATACTGTCCCATTTAAGTTCTATATAAAATAAAACAAAGAGTGCATTAGGTTATAGTTTTATTTTTGAGTAGTATAAAAATTTACCCAGGTGTAGATTTTAATAAATTTTACAAAATATTTGGAATAACAGAATGTCTAAGATTTCTATCCTTATAAGCATAGATATAAAAGTTTGTTTTGATTTGAACCAGAGAAATGTCATTTGGGGAATTTTATAAATAACTTGATTCTAAATTAAAAAAGAAGGTCTATGAGTTTTTAAAGAGGATATAATAAAAAATTCAGACATCTTGAAAATTCTGAATGTGTGGGAGCCTTCACCACATCTTTGAAAGAAAAGCAAGAGAAATCAAAGCCTAATAAGACCTAAAGTTAGTGAAACATTGTTTTATCTTGTGTTCTGATTATTTAAAATAATATTCTGTTGTTATGGCATGGAAATCTTAGAAAATTAAAATTTTTAGGCTTTTTGGTTTATACGCCGTTTAGCAGCAGTAGTTGTCGCTTGCTATTTAGTTCTTCCAACTAGTAAGAAGGAAAATTAGAGCCTAATAAAACCTAAGAATCTTTTTTTTCGTTTTTGAAAATTCTGAAAGTGTGGGCGTCTACACCACATTTTTGGCAGAAGGAAAATTAAAGCCTAATAACACCTAAGGACCTGTGAATATATTTTTTTGTATTACACCTATTTTCTTTACTTATTGCTTAACGTGTTGAGCTTAGACAGTTAAGGCCAGGTGTGGCTGAAGTATTTACAAACTGCTGGTACCCTAAAAAAAACTGGTATGAGTCCATAGAGCGAGAGCTTTGGTGGCGAATGAATAAAATTCAAACTGTGGCATATTTTTCTTGATGATGGGCTTGGCTAGGTTCCAGTAAGAGCACCGTATATAGTCAACACTCAGTGACTTGTTCGATGTCTTGAATAGCCTACCCGTAACTTTTATTGGTTTGTCTGCATGTAAGAAGTTATCAAGCAGGTGTGATTTATGGTAATGCACAATAATTTGAGTATAGGAGCGTCTGTTATATCCATCCCAAGGAGTAGCCTAGGAAAAGAACAGTAAGATTTTTAAAGCACAAGACTTTGGTATTGCTCAAATTTAATGTATATTAAGTTAAATTCATTTTTTAGTTAACATGGTGTAATCTACTTCATGTAAACTACAGAGTACAGAGCCTTAGCTAACGCTAAATTATATATATATATATATATATATATATATATATATATATATATATATATATATATATATATATATATATATATATATATATATATATATATATATATATATATATATCTAGGGTTATCTAGGGTATTAGATATTATTTGAGTTATTTCTACTGGATTTGAAACCGTTGATCGTTTTTCAATAAAACCGTGCTGTTGGGGTGAAATTAAAGACTTTACTTGTGGGAATATGTAAGCATACAAACACATCTCAAAGACCTTTGCAAAGTTACACAATATAACGATTGGTCGATAATTGTCTATGTTGTCAGCTTTATCGTTTTTTAATATCGGGCATACCCTTCCTAGTTTCCAGACATATGGAAATGTACAAGATTTGAGAATTAAATTAAATAAAACTAGCAATGGGGGGGCTAGGACATGCGCACAGTCTTTGACTACAAAACTTGGTATTCGGTCGTGGCCAGACGTTAATTTATTTGCTAGTTTCTTTATAGCTGCTATTACATCATTTTCATTAAAACTGATGATATTTATGCATGGAAAGTTTTCGCAGTTTACAGTATTCGAACCAGTGTCGGTGTCATCCACAGGCGAATATACACTTTTTAAAATAGCCCGCAAGGCCATTTACTATGCTCCTAGGATCATTGTAACATGTTACATCATCATACATTTTGCCTGGAATTCTAGTGGAACCTTTTTTTCTTCTATGTAAGACCAACAATTTTTTGGATCGATGGTGACATTGCCTTCAACTGAAATAATGTAATTGTTATCTGCCACGGATATATACATATATATATATATATATATATATATATATATATATATATATATATATATATATATATATATAACAATGAATTGACGGGTACGCCCGCATAAAGAAAATTGCACGGTGGAAAATGCAAAAATAGTCAGAAACACGTGTCCACGGTTTGCATCTTTCTACCGATAGCAATTTTTGTATTTTCCACCGTGCAATTTTCTTTATGCTGGCGTACCCGTCAATTCATTGTTTTTTTTTACTGTAATGTAATTAAACCTGCGTCTAATTCCTTCTTTGTTCTTATTCATTTTCCTGGGTCCGAAATCCCACGCTCTAATACCAGAGCCATCCAAGTGGAAGCCCCAAAGGTGTGACTGGCTCCCTGTCAGTGGTTTTCCTATAGTATCTTTTTTGAGTTTTGTCCATCATTTTAACTCAGCTACACCACTCCACTCCACTACTCCAGCAATATATGGATTACACAAACTACATAAAAATAATATTCCAATAAGATCAATTATTATAAGTAATGTTCAATCGGCTACATATAATTTATCAAAATACCTCTCTAACATACTGTCAAATGTCATTGGAAAAACACAGTATCACACCAAAGACTTGGGAATTTATAAAATTTATACGTAATCAGATAATACCTAACAATCATTTAATTGTTTCATTAGACATAGTATTGCTATATACAAGTAGCGACACAAATTTAGCAATAAAAATAATAAAAAAGAAAATGGACTGAGATACTAACTAACACTGACGTCAATCAAGAAGAATTTTTAAACGCCGCGCACCTATGTTTATCTTCCACATATCTCAAATACGATAATGTTTACTACTCACAAATATACGGCATAGCAATGGGATCACCTATTGCAGCCACTGTTGCCAACCTTGTAATGAAATATGTTAAAGAAAATATAATTAATTCACTAAGCTTCAAACCAGTAGTTTTTAAAAGAATTGTGGATGATTGCTTAGCTATAATTTCAGGAAAGCTAATTATTTGGGTCTTTATAACGATCTACTAATCGCTGACTGGTCATTTTTGGATAGTTATACAGACATGCATGTGAGGAGTTTTATGGAAAACTATATTCCTTCTTAGACGTACACGTCCCTCCTTATAAAAGTAGTAAACCAAAGAAGCACCCTAAATGGTACACTCTAGAAATAAAAAATAATATCAAACTAAAAGATCACTATCGCAAAAAAATATAAAAAAATCAAACAACAACTTATATTATCAAGAATTTTCAAGGCTACGCTCACTAGTCAAAAATCAAATATCCGTGGCATATAACAATTACATTATTTCAGTTGAAGGCAATGTCACCATCGATCCAAAAAATTGTTGGTCTTACATAGAAGAAAAAAAGGTTCCACTAGAATTCCAGGCAATGATGATGTAACATGTTACAATGATCCTAGGAGCATAGTAAATGGCCTTGCGGGCTATTTTAAAAGTGTATATTCGCCTGTGGATGACACCGACACTGGTTCGAATACTGTAAACTGCGAAAACTTTCCATGCATAAATATCATCAGTTTTAATGAAAATGATGTAATAGCAGCTATAAAGAAACTAGCAAATAAATTAACGTCTGGCCACGACCGAATACCAAGTTTTGTAGTCAAAGACTGTGCGCATGTCCTAGCCCCCCCATTGCTAGTTTTATTTAATTTAATTCTCAAATCTTGTACATTTCCATATGTCTGGAAACTAGGAAGGGTATGCCCGATATTAAAAAACGATAAAGCTGACAACATAGACAATTATCGACCAATCGTTATATTGTGTAACTTTGCAAAGGTCTTTGAGATGTGTTTGTATGCTTACATATTCCCACAAGTAAAGTCTTTAATTTCACCCCAACAGCACGGTTTTATTGAAAAACGATCAACGGTTTCAAATCCAGTAGAAATAACTCAAATAATATCTAATACCCTAGATAACCGTGGTCAAGTGGACGTAGTATATACCGACTTCTCAAAGGCCTTTGACAAAATAGTACACTCTATGTTATTATATAAATTAGACCATTACGGCTTTAATAATCCCTTAATATCATTAATTACTTCCTACCTTAGCGATAGGAATCTTTATGTTAGCTACAATGGTTTTAATTCAAATTTATATACAGCAACATCTGGTGTCCTGCAAGGGTCCAATCTAGGACCCCTGCTGTTTATTATATTTATTAACGACCTAACAACGCTTCTCAAGTGTGAGAGCCTCCTCTTTTGTAGATGACTTAAAACTATATGCAGCCATAAATAACATAAACGATTGTCTTGAATTACAGACACAAATAGATCTTGTCGAAGATTGGTGCAATCGAAACAAACTCCTCATGAATGTGTCCAAGTGCAAAACTTGTTCTTACACAAAAAATGGTGATCCCGTATATTACAACTACTCTTTCAACTCTTCTGAACTTTCACGTTGCACTTTAATGTGGGATTTAGGAATTTATTTTGATAATAAACTCACCTTCAACGAACACATTAGGTTAACTTCTGCATCCGCACTTAAGATGTTAGGGCTTATGCTGCGAAACTGTAGAACTTTTACCAATATCAAAGCCCTCAAAACGTTATACTTTTCGCTAGTGCGTTCTAAACTGGAATATGGTGGATTGATATGGCACCCTTACTATAATACCTATACAAATTTGCTAGAACGTGTGCAAAGACGCTTCCTGAAATTTTTAGCATTTAAAGTCGATGGGATATATCCGGCGCGTGGTATTGAACATGATTTATTAACCTCCAGGTTTGAAATACAAACTTTAGACCACAGGAGAATATTATCAAGTCTTACGTTTTTGTATAAATTATTACACAATACTGTAGATGCACCAGTCATACTATCAATGATTAACTTCCAAATTCACAGACCGAACCTAAGATTAATCAGACATTCTATCTCAGTCATGCCAGAACCAACATGCTTGTTAAATCTCCGATCTATATTATAAGTGATAATTTCAACAAAATATCCCATTTATGTGATATTAACCACTGTTCTTTAAAAGAATTAATGAGTATTGCCAATAATTATTTCTCTTAATCTCACCTAAATGATATAAAGTATACTCCAACTTTATTGATGCATTTATTTTGTATTAATTTGCTAATAGTTACTAAGTGTGTCTTGAACTGTATTTACATCTGTGATTTTGTGTAATTTTTTTTTATATTGGAATTTTTCAAAAATATGTATGATATTATATTTACATTATTCTTTTGTTTTTTACATTTTTTTTACATTTCATTTCTTGTATACTGTTTTAATATTACACTTTTGTAAGTTGTCCTGTAATTGGATTTTATCTGTGGGGCAATAAATAAATATTATTATATTACCATTAATAAAATAGAATAAGTATTAGATAAATTCAATAAATATCACCCAAGATTAAAATTTACAATCAAAAAGGAGGAAAATATCAGCATAAACTTTTTTGGATGTCATCATATACAATAACTCGGGTAAAGTATAGACCAATTGGTATTTAAATTCAATAGCATCACATAAATACACAAACTATTATTCAAACGCTCCAATAATACATAAAAAAACGTTATAAACAATTTGACAGACAGAGCTATTAAATTATCACTCCCAAAGTTTCGACCAAAAGCCATTAAAAGAATTAAAAATATATTAAAACAAAATAATTCTTCAGATCAAATCGTAAATAAATGAATTAAAAAAAGAATTCATGTCATTTTCAATACAATCAAAAATTACAAAATTTAAAATATATACTTTTACCATATTTAAATAAAATGTCTGAAAAAATAAATGCAGTAATTCAAGAAAATAACATCAAAATTGCACATAAATTAGATAACACAAATAAAATGTTATTCAGCAAACTAAAAGCTAGAATTCCAAAACAATAAAAACTCACACTGTATACAAAATTAATTGTTATAATTGCAACGGGAAATATATTGGACAAAGTAAACAATATTTAAAAAAAAGATTACAAGCACACAAATATTCAAAAAAAAGATGCTACTGCAGTAGCTAATCTTGAAAGGGAAAAAACACAAATTCGATTTTGAAAACGTAACTATTCTAGCAAAAGAAAGAAATACCAAAGTAAGAACTTATACAGAAATGATCCATATAAAAGAAGATAAAAATAGCATAAACTCCAGAAACGACATTAAAAACTTAAGACATATATTTATAACAGCATAATACAATAACAATTTCAATGTCTTCGATTTATATGTTTATTTTATTGATTTTGCTTTTATGATTTGATTTTGTTTACTATTATTATTATTATTATTTTATTATAATACTCTTATTAGATGAATAAATTTGTTTTAGACTTACTTTTTGTGATTATTTTTCCTTCTCTTTTCTCAGAGTGGCCGTTTCAAATTCACTTGTGAATTTACTGAAATTTATCAAATTTTACTGGACTCTTTTGTCAAGTAAATCAAATAAAAGATTCATTTCAGAGGTAACAAAACACAATTTAAGTTTTATTTTAAATTTAAGTTTACTATTAACAACAGTAACCCATAAAACCTTACACTAACTTAACTAACATGAAAAATAGAGTGCACGAGACTTACTTGTGCGAACATTTTCAAAAGAATATTTTACATATTCCATGATTTTTTTTAAAACCAGATTGTGTTTTAGGTATTAGTATATCGTTGTTAAGCATACAAACCAACAATTGTCCATGGATAACACCGTCCCCTATTTTTGAGGGTACTGAAAGTAAAGTAATAGGTCTAAGCTCAGAAATAGTACTTATTTTACTTTTTTCTTGGTTTGGCTTAACTAATACCTGTTTCCAGATTCGTGGGACTATTCCAGTTTCAAGGGAAAAATGTATGAAATGAGTGAGAGGTTCTGCTATATATGGTAAGTTAAGTTGAAGTATTTTTTCAGAAATACCATCATATCCAATCGTATGCGATTTTTGCTGTACAATTAAGTTATGAATTATTTCTACTGGCGCATATTAAAATTCAATGGTAGTATGTAAAAACTGATGGTTCTCAAATTGTGTTAGATAGCTATCAGGTATATTAGCACGTGGTACAGAATATATAAAAAAATCTTAATAAGATTATCTCGAATAGAAGGAAAGCTTTGTTTAGAGTTAACCATGCCGTTGGATTTTAGGGTGGATCATAAATTTTTAGAATTTTTGGAATATTGATTAATGTGAAAATTAAGAAAAGCTTTTTTTTCATTCTTCAATGTAATGTTGTATACATATAGTTCGCATATCACAAAAATATTTTCTATCCACATGATTTCTAGTATTTTTAAACTTATTCCATACTTTGGTTTAATTTTTTTTATTGTTCGTAAGGTATCAGTAAACTGGTTCACTGGTTCTTTTGTTACTGAATGTCTTAGTTTTAAGTGGGGCATGAATATCAAAAAGAGCCATTAAATTAGCTTTGAAATAGGATATTTTTTCATTAATATTAGTCATTGTGTACATATAATGCCACTCAATGCTACTCAAATCTACAAGAAAATTTTCTCTGCTAAAATCTGAGAAGGATCGAAATGTTTTTGTCATATTAATATCTTGGCAGTTTATATCTAAAGTACAGACTATTATGGTCTGCTAAGCTATGAACTAGAACACTAGAATTAGAGATATTAAAATTTTCACTTTCCAAAATTATATCAAGAAGGGACTCTGATTCTGTGCAAACTCTGGTAGGTGCATTAATTATTTGAAAACAAGAGTGTTCATAGATAAAATTGTTTAAAAGTGTTGATGCAATACTAATTTTTAGCATATTAAGGTTTATCGTCTAATAGAATAATATTATTACGATTATTCAAATATAAATATTTAAATAAGTCATGAATGATAGTGAGATTTGCGTAAAATATATTTGGTGGTTTATAATATAGAGCAACAACAAAAAACATTAGTAGGAAAACATAATTTTACAACATAATTGAAATTAATTTTTTCAAATTTATTTATGTAAGCAGCAACACCACCACCACAGCCAACATGATCACTTCTTAAAAGATGAAATCCAGGTACAGAAAACGTTTCAGAATCATATGATGAATTTAACCAAGTCTCAGAGATAGTCACCACTGTAAACAAACAATAAAATATTTTATTTTTATACCGTAAAAAAAGCTACGCTCTACATTATACAGATTTAACTATCAAAAAAATTTCCTCATTCAAAAATATATGAAAATAATCCAATTTAATACAATACCATCTATCTTATGGTAGTGTTCTAAATGCTTATCTTTCCAACCTAGAAATTATACAAAAAATATTTCTAAAAATAATGTTAGATAGGAAACCTACTTATCCTACTGAGTAAATTGTTCAAAGAATCTAAAGTCTTGGATCTGCGGCTGCTGTTCTTATTTACAACTAACAGGAATCCTGGATTAATTCTCCAAACCAGCTATCCGAAAGTAATCACCGTTACATATTCCGACGCCCAAACATATTTTCTTACATATTTTGGGCATCCGAACAGACACCGTTACATAGCTTTGGCTAGAATCAACTTCTTTGATCCATTTACCACCGTCAAAGAAGCCGACGTTTTTCATGTTGCAACTAAGTTTGAAATAAACTATACCTGCCGTAATACTGCCTTAAGCACTAGTCACTGTAGAGTCATTAACCGCTTGCTATAGATACCAATAGTAGTAGTTTCTGTAACTTAGCTTTATCTAAAATCACCGATTACTCGCTTGTAGTAAACATTTCAATATTGCCTGCTTATAAGAATACAGTAGTAGCTGTTTACGTATCTCAGCTTTATTTCAAATCACCGATTACTTGCCTTTGTACATGCTTGTATATTTGCATATTGTCTGCTTAGAAGAATACAGTAGTAGTAGTTTCCATAACTTAGCTTTACTTGATATACCTTATCACCGTACTTGCATTATCATATCCTCTTGCTTGGTTCCTTGATTGCTTTCTTGTTAATATGTAAGCTGTAAAATGATATATGTATACTATCGAAATCAAAATCAATCAATCAGAACAATATTGCCGGTTATACCTTGCCGCCTTTAACATAAATTCAATTGATGTTGAGGAAGGTTATAACACATTACGATTTCAATGCATACAATTTGGAGATACATTGAGAGATGTTCAAAAACAAACAATTTTCAAATTATTAAACGAGTACCGGACTTGCATTTCATTTTCATTTTGTGACTTTGGTAAAAACCAATGCCGTTGAAATGCACATACGGTGCATAACACAAGAACCAGTACTTTATAACCCTTATCGAATGTCAGCGTCTGAAAAAGAAATTTTAAATAAAATAATCGACGAACTGCTGAAAAACAACATTATTCGTGTCATTTTACTGGATTCTAGCAGCTACAGGAAAATTACTATAAGTTCAATTTTACAACAAAATAAGAGATGCCGATACGAAGCAATATTTTAAAGAATATCAGCTTAAGGTAGGGAAAGTTTACCGTAGGCTCCCATGTGGAAAGTTGGCATGGGTTGTACCAGAAGTGCCAGGTGGCAGATTTGCAAACTTTACCATGATGAAAGGTGTCACTTTTGGTCAGAAAAGACTATTAAAAATGTGGCTGAAAATTATTGGTTCCCTAGTGTGCGTAAGTTTATCCGAAAATATGTGAGTTCTTATTTGAATTGTCTATATTACAAGCAGCGGTCTGGTAAGAAACAAGGCATGTTACACCCAATTGAAAAGGTATCTATACCATTTCACATGTTATATGCAGATCATCTAGGACCTTTTGTATCAAGTGAGAAAGGTAATAAATACCGTCTAGTTATTGTAGATAGTTTCACGAAGTTCATCATAGTAGAACCTGTAAAAGACACGCGTACAAGACGTGTTACAAAAGTACTGACAGATTTCATGCATTTGTTTGGTGTACCGACGCGTCTGATTACTGATCGAGGCACAGCTTTCACGTCTGCAACCTGCAACATCTGCAACGTCATTTTGCGAAAGCTATGGTATTAGACATGTGCGACACCAAGGGCAAATGGCCAATATGAAAGATACAACAGAACTATATTAAATGCACTTACTATCACAACGGTATGCAGTGCCGAAAATGAATGGGTTCAATATGTGAAGCAGATCCAGAGTGCTATGAATTGCTCTCATAATCAAGCTATAGGGATCTCGCCCTTAGAGGTTTTAACAAGATGTAAAGGTCGGCATGTAGCGGAAGCTAAAATTTTAAGTGAAGTTCAAGATAACTTGGACCGAGTTGATTTAAAAGAAATTGCGCAAAGGTATGGCACAGAAAATGAGTGAGGATCAAAAAGTACAAAAGGTACGGTTTGATGCGACTAGAGCTATTGCTTTTGTGTACCATGAAGGTGATCTTGTTATGGTCCTAAAGACAGATGGTATTGCATCTGAAGCTGGTAGGAACCTACTGTCAAAGTATAAAGGACCCTGAAGTTGAGGATTTAAGAGGAGGCTTAAGGAAAAGTTTCGAACAATAATAGCCGTTGATAAGATGAAACTTTGGGTTACACTGAAAGGTGAGAAGTAAGCAGAAATTTTCACTTAAAATCAGTAGCACACAATGTAAGGTTAGCACAAGGCTAACACAAAAACCTAAGGTTGGCACAAGGCTAACGTATAATCAAAGGATAGCAGAAGGCTAACATACAAACTAAGGTTAGCACAAGGCTAACATACAATCAAAGGCTAGCACAGGGCTAACATACAAATTACGGTTAGCACAAGGCTAACACTCAAACTAAGGTTAGCACAATGCTAACTCATATCAAAGGTTAGCACAAGGCTAACACATAAACTAAGGTTAGCACAAGGCTAACGCACAATCAAGGGTTAGCACAGGGCTAACATACAAAATAAGGTTAGCACAAGGCAAACGCACAATCAAAGGTTAGCATAGGACTAACATAAAAGCTAAGGCTAGCATAAGGCTATCACCCGAACCAAGATTACTAATAGTACATACCGAGGACGGAATGTTGGCAGGAAGGCCTAATGTTGGAAACTATACTGTCTTTACGCTGGTGAAGGCCCTGGTGCATTTACCGGACTTAGGACGGGTGGAGGTAACAGCGTATGGGGGATTTTTGGTGGTGTCAGCATTCCGTAGAGAGTGATCCACCAAGGGTCCATAATTTGGTGGCGGTACAATACAGTACGATGTTCTTATTATTATGTGAAAAAAAAAAAAAATTTTTATTTTTTTTTTTTTTTTTTTTTTTTTTTTTTTCTCCTTTTAAAAAAAAAAAAAAAATTAAAAAAAAAAGGGGAAAATTTTTTATTTTAAAAAATTTTTTTTTTTAATGGGGGTGGATTTTTGGAGAAATTTTTTTTTTTTTTTTTTTTTTTTTTTTTTTTTTTTTTTTTGGGGGGGGGTAATTTTTTTTTTTTTTTTTTGGGGCGTGTAACCCCCAGGGGGGGGGGGGGGGGGGTTTTTTTTTTTGGGGGGGGGGGGCGGGGGGGGGGGTTTTTTTAATAAAAAAAAAACCCCCCGGGGGGGGGGGGTTTTCTTCAGGGGGGGGGGGCCCGGGGGGGGGGTTTTGTTTGGTTTTTTTGAATAATTATTTTTTTTATTTGTGACTACGATGATATGATTGTTGTTATGGTGATATGTTTGGTAGAACAGGTATTGTTATGCTTGCCAGTAGGGGTCTTATGCCGGTTCTACGCCTCCCCCCACCACTTTATATGACGTCACAGCGTGACCTTGGATGACGTCACACCGACGCCGCCCCCACCATTTTTTATGACGTCACAGCATGACCTTGAGTGACGTCATACCACTTGACCTCGAGAGGTAAGTGTATGTAGTAATAGGATGGGTGGGGGTATAATGATGTGAGGTGTTAACTCTAAGTACTGGTGTGGTGGGGGCAATTCTATAGCTATAAAAGAGAGAGGAGTTTTCATATACGCAATTTTAAACTTAGCCTCCTACAGTAAAGAAACGTAATGTATATGTGTATTGCTTGTGGTGCGAGTTTTACGCGAGGTGATAATTTGCGGCGTCATCAGAGACAGACATGTAAGAATTTAGCAAATAACGAGAATGGACCTCCAACAAAGCAGTGTAAACTGGATTCATATCCTTCAGCATCTACAAGTTTGCAAACATGCAACTGCTGTAATGTAACAATTCCTGCAAACCAGATGAATTCACATAAAAGAACACTGCAGCATAGGACAAATTCTTGTGCTCCCTTGATGGATGGTGTACAAGTAATCCGAAGTGCTTTCAAATGCAGGATTGTGAGCTACAGGGTGTATAGTGAAAACAATCACTTAGACTATATTATGTTTTTTAACGAAATTAAACAAAAAGTTTTGAATTTGCTCGAAGAGATGGTCAGAATTCATAAAACGATAAAAGTAAACATGGAAACTTTTGGCAAGTACATATTACAAACGCGGGATTTAGCCGATATTAAAACGTTTAATACACCCAATAAAATTTTGGATCAGGGTATGGATTTCAATTCTCTTTTCGATGCTTTTGTGGACACGATGGTTATGCAAACTTCAGAATTTCAAGAGCGTGATTCAGGTGTGTAAATATTTATCCATATGGCAATAATGATTTTATTATTATTTTTTAATTTCTTAGGATGGGCCCTCGAACAAATTATGTTTGTTGAAGTTAATATTAATAAGTATAGTCCCGTTGGCGGATCGTCATATATGAAGCTACCAAAATTCATTGAAAATAAGAAAGCAGTAATAAATATTGAAAATCAAGATCAGTGTTGCTTTGCGTGGGCTGTGACCTCAGCTCTTTACCCAGCAAAAGGCCGTACAACTGATATATCATCATATCCCCATTATTCTACAGTTTTAAATTTGACAGGTATGAATTTTCCAGTAAAACTGCGCGACATTTCAAAATTTGAAGAGATGAACAATATTTCAATTAATGTTTATGGGCTTGAAATCAAATTTGAGAACAACAAAGTAAAGTACGAAATTGTTGGACCTTTACGTTACTCTGAAAAAAAATTACTTATGCATGTAAATTTGTTATTAGTTTCCGGTGAATGTGGTATGAATCACCACTGTAATACCACCTGTGCTAACACTCACTATTGTTGGATTAAAGATTTGTCCAGATTGGTTTCTCACCAAATTTCAGCGCATGAGCACAAAAAAATATTTTTGCGATGGTTGCTTATTATATTTTAATAACGAAAGGCTGTTAATGCAGCATCAGAGAAACGACTGTAATCACGTATATACCACAACGCCTTCGACGCAGTTTCGACTTGATAAATACGGTAAACAAGTGCCTGAAAATATTTTAAAATTTGAAAATTTTGAGAGACAAATGAAAGTGCCATTTGTGGTATATGCTGATTTCGAATCTATTCTAAAACCGATGTATACCTGCGAACCAAACCCTGAGCGTTCTTATACAAACAGAACGTTTAGCCATGAACCATACTCTTTCGCATATTTCATAAAATGTTCTTTTGACAAATCCGTATCTAAATTTGTGTTATATCGAGGTGCTGATGCGGCAAAAGTTTTTGTATCGCGTATAGAGTCTGATTTAAGGGAGCTATATAACGAATATTTAAAAGATGTGGTCCCTATGGCTCCTCTCACGTCAGAGGAAGAAGATAATTTTCAGAATGCAACAGTCTGTGGTATATGCGAGAAACCATTCGAGGTAGTGGATACAAAAGTTAGAGATCATTGCCACATAACTGGTAAAATAAGGTTTGGTGCCGCACATTCTATCTGCAACTTAAATTATAAACTGCCAAAATTCGTACCTATTGTATTTCACAATATGAGTGGTTACGATAGCCACTTATTTATAAAAGAGCTTTGTGCTCATAGGGATAGAGTTGATGTAATACCACAAACCAAAGAAAAATATATATCGTTTACAAAACATTTGTATATGCATGATTACGTCAACCGTAGAGGGGAAACGAGAAAGAAATTTTTACAGTTAAGATTCATAGATAGTTTCAAGTTCTTGTCGACATCATTACAAAATTTGAGCGAACATTTACCTATTGATCAATTTGTAGAAACGAGAAATTTCTTTCCAGATAATGACAAATTCAGTATAATGAAACGGAAAGGTATATTTCCATACAGTTTCGTGGATAACTTAAAGAAATTAAATAACCCAGATCTGCCTTCCAAAGAGGAATTTTATGACAACTTAAATGAAGAACACATAACTGATGAAGATTACGACAGAGCTAGGGAAGTGTGGAATTTGTTTGGGTGTAGAAATTTGGGTGATTATTCGGATCTATATTTAAAATCGGATGTATTACTGTTATGTGATATATTTGAAAATTTCCGTACAATTTGTTTGGATAAATATAAACTTGATCCTGCTCACTATTATACAGCTCCTGGATTATCATGGGATGCTATGTTGAAACTAACTCGGATAGAATTAGAATTGTTAACGGACATAGATATGATCAACTTTTTTAAAAAAAGCAATTCGAGGTGGTATAAGTCAATGTTCAGAAAGGAAACATATTGCAAATAATATTTTTCTCCCTAACTATGATCCGAAAGAACCGACATCATTTATTACATATTTAGATGCTACAAACTTATACGGTCATAGCATGTCACAGGTTTTACCAACAGGTGGATTTATATGGTTGTCTGAAAATGAAATTATCAATTTAGATATTTCAAATTTATCAGATGAAAGTCCACATGGGTACGTTCTAGAGGTGGACGTTCATTATCCTCAAGAATTACATGATATGCATTCAGATCTTCCCTTTTTGGTGGAAAATATTATTCCACCTGAATCAAAATCAAAGATTTCAAAATTAATACCAAATTTGAATGACAAGAAAAAGTATACTGTTCATTATCGAAATTTGAAGCAGGCTATTAGTAATGGATTAATAGTAATGAAAACACACAGAGTACTCAAATTTGATCAGTCACCATGGCTAAAGAAATATATCGATTTAAACACAGAAATGAGAAATAAAGCTACAAGCAAATTTGAAAAGGATCAGTTTAAATTAATGAACAATGCAGTTTTCGGTAAAACCATGGAAAATATAGATAATAGAAGAGATATCAAGTTGGTTACTCACTGGGAAAGTATTAGAAGAACTATGGGTGCTAATGCACTAATAGCCCGTCCAAATTTTAAAACGTGTTCAATTTTTTCTGAGGATTTTGTTGCGATCCAAATGAGTAAATTAAAGGTACACTATAACAAACCAATTTACTTGGGTTTTTCTGTTTTGGAGTTGTCGAAGACGATTTTATATAATTTTTTCTACGATGTTATAAAAAAAAATTTTGGTGATAAAGCTTCCTTGCTTTACACAGATACTGATTCTTTAATTATCAAAATTTTTACGGATAATTTTTACGATTTTATCATACAAAACCCAGACAAATTCGACACTTCCAATTATGAAAAAGGAAATAAATTTAGTATTCCGAAAGGTCAATCAATTTTAGGGAGAATGAAAGATGAGTTTCCGGCGGACCCCATTATTAGTTTCTACGGTACCGGAGCAAAAGCTTATTACGTACAATCTGTGGGTAATGAACTAAAAAAAAGCCAAAGGTGTAAAGAAATCTGTAATTAAAAAACAGTTAACAAAAGATGATTATAAGAAAATTGTCGAACAGGGCGGTTTAATATTCAGAAAAATGAACACATTTAGAAGCGATATGCATGATATTTATACAGAAATGAAAAATAAAGTCGCATTGTCTTATTATGACGACAAACGTTTTGTAATCCCCAACACCACAAAGACTTTACCATGGGGGCACAATGATATATCATTTTTTCAGAGTGAACCTGAGCAAAATTTAGAATGGTTAATTTCAGCCGTCAAAAGTGTCGAAAATGATAAGTGGAAAAGTAATTTGGACGCTTTACTCACAGCAATAGATGAGTTAGATCATTAAAAAAACAGTTCTTTAATATACTTAATATGGCATGCCTCAAAACTTCAAAAAATATCTTACTGGAAAATTCATCCCAATATAACACAAAAAAAAATATAATGTATTAATAATTATTATTGTACAAATTATTAGTAAGTAGAAAATTTTGAAAAGGGGTGAGCACACATTTTTTCCATTAAGAAATTATAGGCTTATATGTATTGGTAAATTAATGCACACCTGATTTTAAATTATATGTAGATATTGTATTTATGTTATGATAATAAATAGAAAGAAATTTACTACTTTTTTCTACCACAAAAAAGTTCAGTTAGAACATAGAAGTTGATACTATATGGTATTTTTAAAGTCTTCACTTCACATTTGGGGCTAATAAAATCATTTTTTAAATTTTGCGGTATAGGCATGAATATTCTTCTAGCTCACATCAAAATGCTAAACAATTATTCGCCGTGTTGTTTTATGGGAAGGATTCTACCATAATATAGTAGTTGGTGTTGTTGAGATGCCGTTATAGTTTGCAAATTAATGCACACATTGATGAGTAAGATGTCGCTTCAATCGGTTAAAGTTATTTCTTACTTTGTGGTATAAGTTCACCTCAACCAAATGGGAATAAAGAGTGGGGGGAGGTAGTGGGGTTAACGCTTGGCGTCAATTTCTGACGTGAGTTCATTTGGACCAATGGAAACTAAGAGTGGGGGGAGTAGTGGGGTTGAAGCTTGGCTTCCTTTAGTGGCGTGATATCATTTAAACCAATGAGGACTTAGAGTGGTCACCCCTCCTCTAATAGTGGTAAGAGTCGGAGGGGGCGAGAGTGGTGTAGTACTCGCTTGAGACGCTACTAACTTTCTTTTCTCCTTCAGCAGTCGTGTGCGGTGCAAGTGTTTTAAAATTGTTTGTGTTTGTTCAGTTTTATATCTGTAACTATTATCATGGTTGGTGAGTCAAAAAATCTTTTTAAAAAAGTGTCTGGTGCTAGCCGTAAACGCAAGATGCATGATCTATCTGCTACACCCAATGTAAATATTATATCTGATGTGCAGATATTACCTGGGGCATCATCCATGCAGATGGGTGATGCAAATAATGCTCAAGTTCTACCCGGGGTATCAGCCACCCAGGTGCCTGATACTGTGGTGTTAGAACGGTACCAAATAAATAGTGGTGTTGGCAGTAGTATTGAGCATACAAGCGCGGACGGACAACACCAGGCTCTATTACCCGTGAATTTTATTCATGATGAGGTGGCAATTCCAGTGCTACACATATCGCAAAGCGATTTCGGCTGCGAAAGCATTAATGCAGGATTAAGGTTTAACTTACCTTGCATTGATGATTTTGACGCCGATTTTCGAAGCCTTGTGCGTGACATTGCACTTGACCAGGCAGGTTCTACTTTAGAAACAGCAGCTTTAGCAGTAGACAATCCTACAGCTAAAGTTGAAAATTCTGTTTCTAAAGTAGAACTAAAGAATACTCAAAATGACATAAAATCCACGGCCCGCAAACTGATCAATATGTCTTCTGGCGCATCTCGACGGCCTTTATCGCCAATTTTAATTAATTCAAGTGATGATGACGACTTTGTACCTATGTGTAATACAAAGCCGCCATCATCTGCAAAGAAGAGCAGGGCCCCCATTTCAAACAGTAAAAAAAGCAGTTCAAAAAAAAAACAAATAATAAATGCATAGTAAAAAAACCCAAGAGAACTTATGTTACAGGTAGGATTTTAAAATCTTACCTGGAAGAAATGCGGGTACCTGTTCCTCTAAGCCCTATTGGTGACAAGGTCGAGTTAGAGTCATCTAACTTGTCCTTACCCACTACTAGGGCGCATACTGCAAATAGCGCTGGCAACATTGCCTTAGAACAATCAGGTACATCACTTTATGTAGATAACAGTGCCAGTTGTTCCAAGACAGTGTTGCCATCATCGAAATTAAATGTGGCGATAAAGTCGGCGACAATAACAGAGCAAGAGATTGTGAATTCTGACTCCGATTCAGAATCACTTGCTCTGTCTCAAGTGGAGCACACTAATGTGATTGCAGGTTTCTTAAAATTAGTGGGCGACTTTGAGCATAAAAAAGAGCGGCTTGAGATGCTTATTCAAGAGGATGATCGCCAATACAATTTAATATCGAATATATGTAGTATTGGCGATAATCATATGGCGAAGTTGGAAAAGGCTGTTGAAGAGCAGAAAAAGATTCTAGAAGAACAAGAGCGTCTTCTAGAATCTCACAAACAACGAATGTTGTCTCACACAGTTAAAAAAGATGAGCACTTCAAAAGCCTTAACCAACACCGCAAAGAATTGGATAAGCATCTCAAACAAATGAAACATATTCGACAGTTGTGCGGGGATGTATCAAAAAAAGATGGAATGAATAAACACACTTGCACCCCTTGACTTCTTTTATGAAATGTATATATTTGTAAAGTTTTAGATTTAAGATTAATTAGTTGTATATAGTTTTAATGGTTTAGAATATTTAATACTGTAATTGTATATAGATGTATATATGAATGTATGAACTGTACAAAATATGTTTAAGTAGATTAAGTTAGTACAAATAGTAAAAATGTAAAAATGTAAAACATAGTATTAATTGTATTTAAAAAATAAAAATATAAAAAAAATAATAAAACTTTCATTTAAAAGAAAACAAAAAAAAAAGTGTAAAAAAATGAGAAAAAATCTGGTGGAAAAAAAAGTGAAAAAAAAATTATAATCAATAAAAAAAATCATAAAAAAATTTAAAAAAAAAGAAAAAAAAATATAATGTAGGAAAATATAAATAGAAAGAAAAAAAAGGTTGTTAGGTTAGGTTAGACTAATCTACGTTGGGCTAGGTTAGGTTAAATTAGGTTAGGTTAGGATAGGTTAGGTTAGGTTAGGTTAGGTTAGGTTAGGTTAGGTTAGGATAGGTTAGGTTAGGTTAGGTTAGGTTAGGTTAGGTTTATATGCACAATAACAAGTAATAATGCGAGAGAAGCGAGACGTACTCACACATACCAGCGAGCTTCGCTCGCTGGTATGTGTGAGTACGGCTCGCTTCGCTCGCCTGACCCGGCCCGAGACGCACGCTTCGCGAAGCAAGTTGAGGCGCGCGCGCTTGGCCCGGCCCAAGACGCACGCTTCGCGGCAGAGGCCGTTTCCTGGCACAAAAAATAAGAAACTGCGCATGCGCGAGCGCATGCGCAAAAGCACTCTCACGAAAAAAAAAAATACGTTTTCCCCACAACTGCGCATCCCCGAGCGCATGCGCAAAAACCACTCTCATGAGAAAAAAATTCGTTTATCCCACATTTTCACTGAAGTACTTTTTAACACAATTTTGTACCTCATGCATAAGTTTGTTATTTATATTTAATAATTTTTATAAAGTTAATGGTTTTACAATATTTTTTCTATACAAATATATGTACATATTTTTCACACATAAGTTTATTATTTATATATTTAGATGATGTTAATATAGATATTTATATATTTAAAAAATAAAAAACTACATTTATTTTTTGTGTAACATTTTATTATAATAAATCTTAACAATAAAAAAAATATTATCTAAACTAACTATCTAAACTACATATAAAAATTATAAATTTTCATCATCTGATGTATCATCCTCCTGGTCCAATAAATTTTCATCATCTGATGTTTCATCCTCCTGATCCGATGATGTTGAACCTTCATGCCTATGAATAATTGGCACCGTCTCCACTGACCATGCTGATGGTGATGTTGGTCTGGAGTTGTTGCTATTTGACTCTCCATCTATCGACCATGTTGGAGATGATCTATCCCACCATTCACTCCTGTCCGGGCCCTCTCCATCATACATCATGCCCCTTTCACCAAACCATGTTGGAGACGTTGCCCATTCACTTCTATCTGGACCATCACCAACATACATCAGCTCCATTATTTCGCTGTCGGTTGATCCCGTTGGTGACATTGGTTCGGCATCGGTGCTGGAGGAGATTGTGGTATCTTGAACAGCGTCCATGGTTTATCTCAAACGTTGGGAAGCAACTAAAGAAGAGGAGTAGAGGAGTTCATTATATACAAGTTATTTACCCCCCACTCTAACATTGGCGCCACCTACCTATATACACTTTGCTATTAGCCTCTTAATATAACATATATATTTTTATTAATTAGAAAATAAATAATACACTTAATTTAAAATATGTTTTTATTAAAATATCCATTGCATCAACTACATACAATAAATATATATATATTTACAATCTCGTTAAAAATACTCTTAAATAATATTACACTTTAAACCATATTAATAACCATACCAACAATCACTACTTAAAATATTTACAATTAATCAGGCGATACATTTTCTTTCTTACTATTATTGCATATGTTGCAAACAACCAATGGTCTGATTTGAAATAGCGGATTTTGGCAACACTTACAATAATAGCGATTAACAATCAGACCTGTGGTGGTGTGAGAATCAGTATGAAGATGCTTCCCATCTGGCACTCTTAGGATGTAAGGTATGTAGCAACCCTCACATAAACGGTAAACTGTACCACTGATTGTTTTAATTGATACAAATGTCATTGTAGTGCAATACAATGCACTGAATGGCGCCAATCTTCGTGTATCAATATATTTTGTTCTGATTTCGGACTCAGTTGGTAAGTCAGCAACATCCGCTACAACTCCATGATCCACCTCATCATCCATATCCTCTTCTAGGTTGTTTTCTACAATGACTTCTTCCTCGATGTCCACCACATCATCGTCGTTTTCTTCCTCACCCCACACATTGTTTTCGATGTCTTCACCAGCCAACCAATTTAGGAAATGCAGGTCTGCTACACCTCTTGGTACACCAGCCATTTTTCGATTTTTTTTTTTTGTTAATTTAAATAGCGAATGTTTATCTCGTGCGTTGAAATTCAACTGATTTGGTCTCAGACCTCCTCCGCTTTTATATTATGTAGCCTGTGACGTCATTACAACGAAATGTCTGACGTCACCAACTTCTACTTAAACGAGATGAGGTCCCAGAGGAGTTTAGTTATTATTCAGCTTTGATACATACTAATTCGGTACTTTAAGCATTAATAACCTAAAATGTCATTTCCAAAAGTATGGAAGTCTAAACCAGTAATTGCAGTGTACCCATACAGCTACAATAATACAATAGTTTGTCATAATTGTTATATATCCTGGCCGAAAGAAGCTATTAATTCATGTACTGGATTGTGTAGTACATGTGTATTGGAGAATCCAGTGCAGATCAGAGAAACTCGGAGAAGCTGTTCAAGTGAAAACAACAGACAAAAATGTCGGAAGTGCATGCAAGAAATGAGAACACACACGAACTTTGGGATCTACACAAACGTGTGTGAATTATGTAAACCAAACCAACATCCATTAAGACAACGGTGTCTGTCCTGTGATATATATTCCGATGACTGCTGGAACAATGTATGCAGCGAATGCAGATTCAATAGGGAATTGTGCGCAAAAGTTGGTCATTTGTATAGAGATCAGGCACATCATGATTCGAAGTGTTGGTGTGGAAGCTAAAATTCTAGGCTGAGCTAGGGATTCAACAGCCAACTACTCCAATTCTACAATCTAATTATTGTGTATTTATTGTAATGGTATTTATTTATTTTGTTGAATTTACAAGAATTTGTTTCTATTTTACAACTTTTAAAATAAAAGAATATAGTATTAGGGTAGTAAATAAAACATGCATTAATGGAATTATGTGTTTATTATTTGTTTCTTATACATAAATAAAAATATCTGTTTACTATAGCTATACATATGCTATTATTTTTTGTGTAAAATATAATAAAGTACAATTATTACACAATGGCACTTTTATCAATCCACGAGTTGTTTTCCTCGGATAATCCAAGCCATTTCACAAAAAACTTATTTCCTCTCTTCCTTAAAACCTTCTCTACTAGATACACATCAGGGTATTTAGTTTTTTGCAGCTCCATTTCGTAAAAACAACCCTTAATTGGTTGTCCATGCATATCTTCAAGCAGGTAAGTTGTGGGATTTGTTATGTTTACTTTTACAACTTTAAAAAGTTCTGTTGAAAAGTTAGCTGTATATCCTTTATCAAATACACTTTTGTACTTACTAATACGAACTACATCTCCAATACGAAATTTCGGCTTGAGAGCAATCTTTACGTGATTATATGAATTTAACTGTGTAGTCGATTTGACATCGGCCGGCTTCATGCCAATTGTGCGGTGTATCTTGTTATTGTACATTTCTGTAATGTTGGGTAGAATATCAAGCCATTTGTACTTGCCTTCAACTGAGAATTTTTTATACAACCAATTTTTTATTGTTCGTATTACTCGTTCTACAATTGCTGCTTTTTTCGTGCTGTAAGTGGAGTAATGGTTGATGTGATGTTGCCTCATTAATGTTGAAAAATAGCGGTTGTAGAACTCGGTACCATTGTCACTTTGTAAATTGTTGGGTGTGTAGTCTGCTTCCTGAAATATATTCTTCATTACCTTAGTAACTTCTTTACCAGTTTTATTTTTTATAGGTCGAGTCCACACAAACTTAGAATAACAGTCAATCGCAATGAGGATATAACGATAGCCTTTATTGTCACGAGCATATGGTTGCATTTCGGCCAAGTCTATCTGCCATAAATCACCATACCCCTTAATTAGGGTTCTTCTTCTTCGGAAGTTTCGTCGGACATCTCTATGTAGTTCATTGACAACTTGTAGCTTTACATTATTTGCCATCGTAATAATTGATTTCTTTACTAATTAAACTCTATTGTGCTCTATATTTCTACTTCTTCCATTAACTCTGGTGGAAACGCTAGACCAATCCTCTTGTTTGGTTGGAATTTTGCAACAGTCTGCTCTAATTTATCAATCTTTTCAACCAAATTATTATTTTGTTTCATAAGCACAGCAGTTGAGCCAATAACCCCAGCTAATTGTTTGTGAGTATATGTACGCATCTGCTCCAACAAATTAGTACTAACTTCTGAAAGTTGTTTACCAATATATGTTCTCATCTGTTCCATTAGATCAGCATCTCGTTTATTTAAAATTGTATTATTTTCTTCTTTATTTTTTGTTATATGCCCATTCACATACTTTTTCATAGCTTCAATAATTAAATCAGTTACTTCATTCATAGCTTTGTGGTTGTTCCTATGGTATTCACTGAGACGATTTTCAATATAATTACGCGTTACACCATCTTGCATATCTACGGGTTCTCCAATATTCTTTAAACGTTTATTCTGAATATCAAAATGTCTATCATTGGAAAGCTTGAAACCAATGCCCGGTGGCCCACGTAAAAGTATTGATTTACTAACAATTCTTCTGCGCCCGAATTTGTCAATGGTGTTTACAGTAGCCATTTCTAATTACATCTGTCACATTTCAGATAGCTATGCATATATTATAGATACAGGGTTCGTGAAATGATTTTAATACACAATTTTTCTCATACACAAATTTTAATCAACATTACACCACTTCACATGAGTGATAGAAACATTTAAGCTGCCACACTATAGGTACTGCTTGGATGTGTGGCCGAAAAATTTCAGTACACTATTTTTTCTTCTTTCAATTCTTGAATCAAATTCAGTATTTCATTACTAACGTTATTGTTACCGGCCATTTTTGAAGCCCATAATAAGCGGAGACGATCCACTAATTCTTTGGGCTTATTCCAATATACATAATCCACGCCTTTGTTGTTGTATAATTTATGGGTTGGTATCTGCATTAATCCCAGACCACTTCTGGATCTCGTCATTATTGCTGGAGATACCAAAGGTTTTATAATTTTGCGAAATTTCTGTCGTTTTGTGGTGTTTAGGCCATTATTTATTTTATAATCCTTGAATGGCGCATTAGTCATTTTTAATATTTTCCCATATATCTGCTTATCTTCATCGTTAATAACTCCGCTCGGTGGATATCTTAGAAATATTAGATCATATAAATCAGCATTACCTGGATACACTCCAAGTTTTTTACTACCGCGCGATAATGTAATATTTCCATTTGAAAAGTGTATTTCAGCATTACCCATTCGTAATTTTCCTGTATTGGGATCTACTCGTACACCGTATACAATATCATATCTAGAATCACCCGATTCTAAATTTTCCAAATGTTTCCTGACTATATCGGATACTTCTTCCGTATTACTAAGAAAAGATGTTTCCGAAACTGGAGTGGTCAATACTGATGGTGGGGGTGTTTCCATAAACGATATTTGTGAAGTTTCATTTTCATCATCATCTCTACGTTTCTCAGGTGTTGCATTAAAAGTGCTACTTCTAGCACTCGCTTTTGAATGTATCCTCTGAGTCGATGACATTGACTGTACTGATTGCCCAAGTGGTTTTACCTCTGCCACTGAAGATATCACTTTTAGAGGTTTGGTTATAGGTTCATACATTTTTTTCAAGTGTTAATTTGTTCTCCACATATCTACTCTTCATAGAGTTGAATTTCTTACGCACTGCATCTGTTGCCTCAACAAGTTGACGTTTCAAACTTATTTCACTGCCAGAATTGACTTGGGGTTTTTCATTGTTGACCATATTAATAATAAATAACACTAATAAATTTATTAGCGAAGTAACTCGGATGCTATCTATAGATCGATTGAAGCATTAATTAAACATCATGGATATATGAAGTTGTCAAGACCTTTCCGATATCGTCCCTCGTATACTTCTCTATCCTTGTCAATCACTAGAAATCCATGCTTGTCTTTCCAACACTCTGCACACATTTCTTGAAACTGTTTAAATGATACATCGGGTGACACATGATCGGAAAATATATGATGTAGATTCATATCATCCTGCTTAAAGATAACTATGAAATTACTATTATCCCGTACAAGCTGCTTTGGAACACGTGAATATGTTTGAGCGAGATAAAAACAATCCACATTACTATGACGACCCATACTAAAATATGATTTTATAACATTCTGTTTCTCACATATCACATCATCAAATATGAAAATGGACTCCGGTTGGGCTTCAGATGGTTCTACTATTTGTGCATTATTATTAAAGGTATAAAACCCTAACCCTTTAATGGGTGCTAAAACGTTATGTAAATACTCATATTTTGGTTGATTCAATGATTTTGAGTATAGATATATATTTGCAAAACGTAGTCCAAGGGGGTGAATAAGCAGAGATATCATTACATTTGTCTTTCCGCAATTTGATGGTCCGATTATGAGACCCCGAACCGTTGAGGGTAGTAACGGTCCATGACGCTTATTAGAATCACCTAACCCACATCCAACCTTTTCATCTAAATTATCTACGGGAAATTTTTCTTTCTGCTTCACAATGCGCATTGTACCGCGGTTGAGAACTATATAAATAGATGTATGTTTTACAGCCTTTATTTAAATGTTGTTCGCCACACAACCCACACGTCAAAATCATCACGAGAAGAAGACTGGCAGGGGTGTAGTTAATTCCCTTATAAATAAGTTACCATTTGAGCTACATTTGCCAGGTTACCAGTATTGTGGTCCCGGCACCAGATTACAAAAACGCATAGCGCGTGGTGATAAAGGTATAAACCAACTTGATGCTGCATGTAAGCAACACGATATTGCATACATAGAGAATGATCTAGCAGCTCGACACAAAGCAGATTACCAACTTGAACAGGCTGCTTGGAAACGGGTTAAATCCAAAGACACCGGTTTTGGAGAAAAAACTGCCGCCTGGTTAGTTACAAATATAATGAAAGGAAAACGGCATCTTGGTTTGGGTTGTAAATCAACAGGATCCCGCCTTTTAAAGAGAAAGGACATTAAGAAGAAGAAGAAGAAGAAGAATATTAAAAAGATAGCTTTCGGCGGTGGAATAGTTCGCAAGGTGCAAGAAGCATTACGAATAGCTGGTGGTAAACGAATTGTTGAAAAAAATACCAAGAAAGCATTAGAAACTGCGCTTCAAGCTGCGCGACAGCACGTAAAGGTGGCAGGCGGAAAACGCAATATTCGCACACCTCGCATAATACCGATACCGAAAGTTGGTGGAATTCTACCTTTAATACCAATTTTTGCCGGATTATCAGCGTTAGGTGGTTTAGCTGGAAGTGCTGCAGGTATTGCTAGGGCAGTAAATGCTGTCAAAGCGAGCAGAGAACAACTGACTGAAGCAAATCGCCATAATAGACATATGGAGGCGATCGCTCTGGGAAAGAGTGGAAAAGGAATGTATTTGAGACCATATCGTAACGGATTAGGTCTTTACCTCAAACCACAAAATCCAAAAAACTATTAGACACCCTACCTCGAAGACCCCTCACCGATGTCGATCTTAATTATTATGTTAAGTATATGAAGATATCTTATTTTCGTGGTATATTTATGCGCGATAATCTACCTAATTCTGGACCACGTTATAATGAATCCGCAATCATTAATTTAGATAGTATTGATGGTCCTGGGACGCATTGGGTGGCATATAAGAAACGAGGTGGTTTAGTCAGTTACTTTGATAGTTTTGGTGATTTACCCCCACCTATAGAATTACTACGATATTTTCATAGTGGTTCAGAGACATCTGAAAAAATCTACTATAATTATGAACGTCAGCAAAATTTTAATACAGTGTGGTGCGGTCATTTGTGCTTAAAGTTTCTTTCTTCAAGAACATAACCCCAATACAATTGAGATGGCATCAAGCACACCAACAATGGATCGAGAAAACATTAAAAGAATGGGTCATTCACTAATTGCATTCTCTAGATTACGCAGTCTGACGAAGATGAGTCAACAACAACTCGCAGATATGCCTAAAGAAGTAATGATTGCATGTGCTCCAAATGAAATTGCATTAGTCTGGGATAAACTGCCCACACATCTCCAAAATGATATCGATGTTTTAAAATATCAGTATTGTTTAGAACATTACTCCCATGATTATGAACCCAATGTTGACGTTAATGATGGCGCAGCACCTCGGAGGATATTTTGCTGCTACTGCAAATTAAATGATGTAAATGTTACAACTAATAATGACGTAAACATATCGCCATCACCCCCAAAGAAGGCAAGATTACAGCATTATTGTTGCAAGATACAATAAAGCGACATATCACTCTCTAAATACATCAGTCATGTCGAACACTTTCACTTTATCAAGTCGCTCGAGCGTGCTTAGTACAGACTTTTATCCACCCATTCATTTGGACACGAGTAGTCGTTTTGGGTTGGGTTTAATAGGATTCTATTCTTACAATTCTATATTTAATGTGGACGAAAGTAATAACAGTTTTTGTTATAAAATTAATGCTAAGGCTGTACGCATTACAATTCATATACCTCTAGGAGTGTATGAAATTGATGAAATCCATCTGGCACTATTGAAAGCCATGAATATTGATGAGAAGGATTATACGAAAATATTTTCGTTACGAGCAAACAACAATACATTAAAATGTGAGATTTGGTCAAAGTATGAAATAGACTTTACGCAACCAAACTCAATCGGTAGTTTGTTGGGATTCAAAGCAGTACATTTACACCCAAACAAAACATATGAATCAACACTACCAGTTGATATTATGAAAGTGAGAATGATACGTGTAGATTGCAGCATAACTTCTGGAGCCTATCTGAATGCTGATGAATCACATACTCTCTTTGAGTTTGATATAGACGTTGAGCCGGGCTACAAACTTACTAGAGAACCTGCTAATATCATATATTTACCTGTTAGACCCGAAGGACGTCAGTTTATCGACAACATTACTCTACGCATATTGGACGACAGTGGTAATTTAATAAATTTTCGGGGTGAAAAAATTATTGTAAAACTAGAATTGAAGAAATTTTAACACTGCTAACTAAATGGGCTTCATATATAATCAACAGCGGCAGATAAATCATCAATATAATATATTCAATGATAAAAGGAAGAGTGGGCATAAAAACCGATTCATTCAAAGTGTACACCTTAAACAGTTAAGACATAGACTATCTGCTAAGGATCGTGCCTTTCTCCAATCTATTGGATTAAAACTTCGAAAAAATTGACAATAACAATGGTGGCTATTGCAACTAGTGAAAAACTCGAGGTGTTTGACGAACCTGTGTTGGATCATTCACTCGTCAGTCTTCATGAGCATACATATAAACCTTATGGCTCCCCATATTACAGGAATTCAGATGAAATACGCATTCCAATTAATTTTCAAGACCTTATACTCGACATTGCTGATAGTTACATATATATAGAGGGGAAATTTACACCAAATGAAGCCAACAAACAGTGCTACCTATCCAATAATGCACTAGCATTTTTATTCGAAGAGATACGTTTAGAAATGGGCGGCGAACAAGTGGCTGTAGTTCGAAAGCCTGGTATTACCACCACAATGAAAGCAATGGTGTCATATGGGCAAACACATGCGCGATCACTACTAGCATCAGGTTGGGGTCTTACACAACAAAAACAGGATATTTTAGATACTGCCAGCCATATATTTAGTGGTAAGCTACCCCTTAAGTATGTTATGGGTTTTGCTGAAGATTACACCAAGGGCATTTTGAATGCGAAGCAGGAACTAATTTTGATAATAGCTCGCACCTTTAAAAACTCATACATCGGAGAGGTTGATGCTGAATTGGAAATTAACAAAATTGAGTGGAAGATAAGGCATATTGTACCTGAGGATCGACAAAAGCTTAAACTACTGAATCGAATTAATAAAAGTGGTTACAATGCTAAAGTTAAAATGGCCTACCGTATGTGGGATCTTTTTGAGTTACCTACATTGCGTGATACAGCCTCAGACATATGGGCTGTTAAAACCACTAGCAGTCTCGAACGACCCCGCTACATCATTATAGGTTTCCAAAATAATGATTGCTCCAACGATAGAACAAAGGATATCACACAGTTTATCCATGCAGATGTTAACAATATTCGCCTGTATTTAAACTCTGAAGTATTTCCATATGAGCGTTGGAATTTGGATTTCGATAAGAAGCTCGATTCTGCAGCCTACTATGCGTATGAAAACTTCCAACGTAGTTATTATGACAGAGATATGAGTGAACCAATGATGGATCTTGGAGAATTCCGAAAAAATCCATTGTTTGTCCTTGATTGCTCCCACCAACCAGATGCAATGAAATCATCCACTGTTGATATTAAAATTGAATTTGAAACACGCAAGACGAAGTTCCCCGAACAAACTCGAGTATATGCCCTCATCCTTCATGATGCATATTTAAGCTACAATGCCTTAGATGGCTCAGTTCAGAGTGGTTTTGTTGGCGCTAAGTGAAAAACTATTATGACCTCGTTAATGGATAAAGCTCCTATTTTAATAGTTGACATGCAAGGTTTTCAGTATAAGAATAATAAGTTTATATTAAAGGAATTGGCAGCTGTGTGTTGTAACACTAAACAACAAGCACATTACTTTTTCAAACCGCCACACCCATTTTCGTTACTAACGCAGGGTGAAAAAAGACAATATCGATGGCTGGAGAAAAATTATCATGGTGGTATAAGGTGGAGCGATGGAAATATTCAATTGTCAAAATTGCTAATGATACTACAACGGCTTTGCAAAAATGTAGTTAATAGCTATGAACACCATGTATTACCACAGGACGTTATAATCGTATGTAAAGGCAAGATGAAGAAGAATTTCCTATTATCGTATTTAGGTTGGAATAAAGTTATAGATTTGGATGAATATTTTCCCTCTCTACCAAGCATTAAATCAAGAAATATTCCAGGATGTTTGGAGCATTTTCTATATAATGATAGTCATTGTGCTCTAGCAAATGTTCACTTTATTAAAAAATGTATTGCTCATGTAGATATAAAATTGCAACAAATGTGTTCATTTATTTGACAGTGAAATTACTGATTTATATATTTAGTAATGCGGCCATATAGACCACAAAACATACGTAGTGTATCAATATACGTTTCATTAATGTAATTTTATGTATTAACCTGAAACTGAAATAAAAAATATATAAAATGTATTTCAGATTTTTATTGTTCGCTAATAATACACATTTTAGAGTGGACATGTCAAATAAGTTATATATTTAGATCAATTTAACCATCTGAATATTCAGCATCATCTTCTTCATCATCGGATTGATCTAAATCGTACTTTTTAATAATTTCCTTAGGTAAATATTTTTCTATTTCATATAGAAAACGTTTTAAATCCTTTTGAATCATTTGTTCACAAAACTCTTCTAAATTTAAAATACCACAGCTATATTTGTTACACATGTTTGAACCAGTATTATATTTTTCAGAATCCTCCATAAGGCGCTGAACTTCATCCTCATCATAACAATAATTTAGATCATAATTTGCGGCATGCAGTGATTCCATGCTTAGATCATATAATTGAGAAGATAGTCTTTTAATGGCGGAACCAATATCTTCAGCTTTTATCCATCCTTGAGCTGAATAATGCATCCACATATTCACTGCTTCTCTAGAAATTAAAGAAGTCACATAAAAAAGGCAAAAAATAAATCTTTTAATTTACTTACATGGATGATGATTGGTGGTTAGGCAGATTCAAAAATAAAGTTTATCTACTGCTATCATCTATCTGTTAGCTAGTAAGTGATCTAAAAATATTATATTTTATAATACTCATAGCATTCGTTCAATATATTCCATTTATTATCTAGTGAATAATTAAAACTAAAATACTATTGTAATTAATTATTACTTTCTGATTAAGAATTAAATATCGAATTTTATTAAAGCACTAGATTTTGCACCAGGATAAGCTGGGGGACGTTGACCCAAATATGTCAATGTATATCTACCACCTGATGAATTTATTTTATCGATAATATCCACACTTATAATTTCTGCAACCCGCTTTGGTAAAAATGATTTAAAAGTAGTAATTGTACTTTCCTCAAACAAATTTACTAAGATTGATTTTCCAAACCGCGTTTTGAGCATAGATATTTTTTTTATAATATATGGTTTATTTATAACTAAAGAACAAATAGGTTTTTGTTCTAAAACTTGTGTATCTTGATTAATAAGTTCATTAAGTGTTACTAAGTCGATCTCGGAAACTGCCATGCTTAAAATGGAGTTATACAATGAAAGAATTGCAATGAAGTAATATAAAATATTGCTCACTTGAATAATTGAGATCACTGTATAATGTTCACTTGTTGGTGGTAGGTGAATCACGGATATTATGATTTTCTTGATACCACTCCATCCTCTATATAACTGTAGAATTGCCCCCACCACACCAGTACTTAGAGTTAACACGTCACATCATTATACCCCCACCCATCCTATTACTACATACACTTACCTCTCGAGGTCAAGTGGTATGACGTCACTCAAGGTCATGCTGTGACGTCATAAAAAATGGTGGGGGCGGCGTCGGTGTGACGTCATCCAAGGTCACGCTGTGACGTCATATAAAGTGGTGGGGGGAGGCGTAGAACCGGCATAAGACCCCTACTCTTGCCTGTTAGAACTTTAGGCAAACAGTCTATTGAAGTAGTCGGATTTACTACATAATAGATACAGGTATCTTCTATTTGAGTACATAGTTAGTCTTCATAATGGTACCAAGTATTAATTAGGATAATTTCAGTTTTTTTTTGTATTAAAATTTAGGAATTAAGTGGAATGGGAATCAATCGGAAATAATCTTAAGATTTAATGTATAGTATCGGTACATGTATTCCAAACATTAATTTACTACCTTTTTTGGTAAAACTCAACACTGCAAAGTGAATAATAAGATTGCACATTATTGAAGTGTTGTAAGGATTCTTCGCCATAAATTTGTCTTATTTGTTTAATTATTAATTCAAATTCTTTTACAGGTAACAGTGAACTATGTAAAGTTTGTAATTTAGCAAATAATATTGAATTCTCTAATATATCTTGAGCATGCGGGATGTCTGCAATTTGCATTGAGAAGATTTAAACTTAAAATCTAAAATCTTAAAAGTTCGTTTTAACTTGTCGGTTACTTTTGAAATGTTGGTAACTTGTTTTGTTATATACTGTTGATTTATTATTACATTTTCATCATGAAAATAGTCACTCCCAATGATCAAATCGGAACTAACATAACAATCTTCTATGACTATCACTACAAACCATGTTATTATTATTATTATTATTATTAAGATACCCACAAAACATTTTAGTTATATTTTGTTCTCCTGATTTTGTATAACTATTGAATTCGCTTTTCGAGTTTTACCATAATTTTGTAATTGTGAAATTGCTTACTATTCAATAAAAATTTTATTTTTTGACCATTAACTACAACGGCTGTATGAAAAATGTTTTAGGCATCGTCAGCTATCATAATTTTATTTACAGCACGCTTATTTTTTGTTAATATTGCAATGAGTTTGAACAGGACCTAATCTCTTACATAGTTTACATTCTACACTTGGTCTTGTACAGTCCCGAACTCGATGATTTCTGCCACAATTAAAACATGAAATTTATCGAGATACGTTACAAGTGGTATTAGTTCCGCTCTCTACATTCTAAAAATCATGTTTATTTTGCATACTAGTGCTTAGTTTCGTCACTAATGTTGATGCCAAGGTACTTCATTTTGATGCAGAAATACCACTCAAATAATTGGCTAAGCTTCCAACAGTTTAGAAGGTCGCAGCTTTCCCGGCTAGTGAAATCTTCTTGTCATTGACCTCTTCTATAATGCTGTCTACGATATATTCTTCAGAAATCGCGTGGTTTATTTGTTAAGTTTGGCCGATTTTTCATAAGAGTAATTACCCAAATTTTGACCTAGGGTGGGATTGTAACAAGCTACTTGAACATTCCTAATCGTATTGGTGTTGGACAGATTTGAATAAGTAAGTTTCTCATTTCTCGCCAATCTACACATGGATTGGTCAAGGAATCATATCATTTACGGGCATTACCACGCAACCTATTAGTAGCTAATTTTAATGTTATTTCTTATGTCCACCTATGAAATACTTTCAATTCATCAATTTTTCGTACCCAGTTTACCGCAGTTTGGGTATCAACACCTGGGTTAAATAAAGATATAACAGTCTCATCAAGATTAACATTGGAACATGTACTTACAGTTTGTCGTAGTCTATTTAATTCCTTTTTTAAGGTCTTAATTTTCTTACGTGCAGCATCATCGTCGCGTGGGGGTGGCGTCATGCTAGGCGATGAATTACTGAAACACCTAGATTGTGATATGTGCGAATGGGAGCGGTATTTTCTTTTCTCAGATTGGCCCATCGTTCAATGATCACGAAAACTACACGTTACCCAGAAGTAGACACTTTCCACCACCACAACCACAACCACCACCTAATTTTAGTTTTATTGCCAACTGTTTTTTTTTCTTTTTCACCCCACTAAGAAAACCAGACTTCTGTGACAATTTGGCAGTAGCACAGAACAACTGTCTTTAGATTTGTTCCAAAACCCATCTAAAACCATACATTGACGGTTCAACGCATGCGTTATATGTATTTGGCTTACTGCGACTTCTGGTACCAGAAGCCGCAGTAAGCAGTTATCTGTTAGAACCTGAAGATGGCAGATGAGATTCTGCCGAAACGTCGTTCAGACAACCACGGTCCCTCTCGGGGCCTATCACCTACGTGGGAGTATACCCGGAAAACGAATTTAACATTCACCACCCGCGAAAACCTGAAAAACAACATAATATATATATATATATATATATATATATATATATATATATATATATATATATATATATATATATATATATATATATATATATATATATATATATATTAATTATTTATCTTATAATATTATAAGAGAAAATTTATAACATGGATACCCATGTATTTATTTTTTCAGTTATTTATAATACATGACAGCATAATAAATAAATAATCTATATGCATTTAATTTGATTACAGGAATATTACAAGAGATGTGAAATAAAAAACAATGTGGGAGTAGGTACGATATTTATTTACATGCAAAAACTTAGTTTAACTTAATAATATAATAACTAATAACTTAATAACTATAATAACAATAACTTAATAACTTTAACTAACAACTTTAACTTAATAACTTATAATAAATAATTATTCCCTCACTTTAAATGTCTTGTTTCCATTTACCCCACCTGACCCTACATAACTACAGTCAGAATTTCTATTGTCCATTAAATAAAATGAATTTTGTTAAATGACTTCGCACAGGATCAATTTGTTCACTTTTCTGTTTGCTTATGAAGTGAATTCTTATGTTTAAATATTTTAGACAAACAGCTTTCATCAAGTAAAAGACATGATTCACTTCATTTTGTAAGACATGATTATTAAAGCAGTGGAACAAACTTTCTTGTAAACAATCAAACATAATTTTGTTTGTTAAATTTGCTACGAAATTTCGTTTATGCAAATCATCTGCCCTCTGTGTTAAACGTAATTGATGTTCCGATATTCTACAAATTGTTATCACATCCTCAGATGGATAAGCAAGCCCCCCCACGATTTTTTTGTGTTATTAAAGAATGGAGGAAATCTGATTTATTTCCAATCAATGTTGCTACACATTCCTCATATTTGATTGTTTTCTGTAATTACCTCGAAACAAATCCTGCTATGTATGTGACAATCTGAAGAGAACATTCGGTTATAATATGATCGTTCATAATATAATAGTGATCTCCTAAAATGGATTGAAGTGGCTCTTCTGCTTCATGCTCAAATAATTGCGAAGAACTCATATTTGAGCCTCAGGATTTGAGCTATCGACTCTACTTGAAACTACCAATACAGGAATTTGTTCCAAAGGTACACAATTACCTACACCCCCCTCCCGAATTTCTGCTCTTATCAACAGTCTTTTGAAAGATCCCATGAACTGACGGGCTGTAGGGTTATTATTCCAACCACCTCTAGAACGAATTGATGAAAAAATAGTTCCAAGTGGTCTTGGCTTTTCTTATAAACTGGCAAATATAATAAATGTTGTTCTGATATTGAAGCATTAAATAGGTGTAAAGCACTTTTTAATGAAATTATTAAACCAATGAAAAGTGTTTCTCTTTTGGAAAACAAAACTAGTTCGTTATTTGCAAATTTTAAATCCGAAATATATTTAATTGCATTATTATTTACAAAAGATGTTATATTAACAAGATTTTTTTGGCATAATGCTTTTTTGTAACCAGGTGCTTTCAGAGTACAGTTATTTAAAATAAAATATATTATTCATGATTTGTATAAATTTCACTATCGCCTGACAGTCTTTGAATTCTGCAAGTCCTAATTCATTTTCACAGTACTCTAATGCATCAGCTACAGATGCGCTCAGCAGTTGCACAGCAAGGCGTACTTTCATTTTTGTTTAAAAAAATTAATATGTGCCTTACGTAATTTGTTTCCTAAATGCAGACCTTATTTTTCTTGTTTTTTTCACGACTTTTTCTCAAAGCCTGAAATAATCGCCGTCGTAACTTCTTCTTTCTAGGAGTATCATCAACTCTCGGTGTTGTATCTGCTGTCATCAAGCTGGACGGTTGTGGTTCGGGGGTCCGTAATCGTTTAGTTCCCTACAGTAAAATAAACACTACTTAAATCAACCCGTCTCTGTTTCATTTATCAAAATATGGAATGCTAACAGATATTTAATGTTTTCGGTACTTTCATTCTTGAAATTATACTAGAATACAAAATATCAATACCTTTTTTGGTAGCAAATAACTTGGAAGCTCCTGAAATATTGTAGGAATGGCTTCATTCAATAATTTTACTTTCATGTTGGTTTTATACAAAAAGCGTTCCTCAAAATGCTTCGAACAAATCCTGTCAGTGGTTAATGGTGTCCAGTCTGCAATTTTCATATTCTTCACCCATGTATTACATTTCTCCTTATCTTTTGGAAACCTAAAAAGTGTGAATAATTTTTAAAACTTTAGGTGAGGTTAGGTCAAAATATAATTTTTCATTTTTATTCAGAAACGAGCCCAGGCTGCAGATAACTACGTAACGTATTTTCCAATTTATGGTTCCAAATTACAATAAATCCGCCAATTTTTGTAAAGTAAATAAAATGGTACCTACGCCAATGGAAACATGACGGCTTTACGGTAAACAATACACATTCCAACAGCAAATCATAAATGAAAATAACTGAATATTATATATATTACATTAACGTCGTATACGTTTAACTGTGTAGAATTAGCTAATTGAGTGTCAGTGTCCACCGTAAGTTCATTATGAAGATATAAAATTTTAATTAACTCTGTGTCAAATGTATTATTTTATTTCTTACCTGTGAAACGATATTTCTGGTTCTTTTTTTGTCACTTCGGCTTTTGCAGCCGTAAGCTGAACAATTCACCATTGTAATAAACACACTTTCACTTTAAAAAAGTCAATAAAATTTTATTTAATTCTTCAAAAATGTCCTGTAAGCTATAAAAGTTGTTTGCCACCAATGTAATGGCTGCCATAAAATTTCGGTAACAACTCAGATGTATGCGCAGAAGGACGTTAGGAATCCTCACTCTTTCCTTATCTAAGGGTTAGGTAACCTAAAAATATTGTTTGTATTTTGAATGTTCGATTGTGTGTGCCAATCCAAAATGATGAGTGATGAAGGTGACAGCTATTTGCTCACTGATGGTGAAAGCAGTGAAGACGATCTGGAGGATCTCTTGCCAAATGAGCCAAGAGTAAAAAATAGTAATTATTTAGGTAGAACTATTTTAAAACTTTATCAGCAAGATTCGAAAATTCGCATTTTAATTTACTTTCAGAGGAGACGGTATCAGAATATAGTGACGCAGTTTTTTTTTAACACTACCGAATTTCGAGAGGGGTTGTAAATGATATCTCTCGAAGGTACGAAGAAAGTAATTATTATAACAACAAAATTGGGCAATATGGAAATATTCCTGCTTCACATCAAGTAAATAGAAATTATTGGTTATTTTTTTATTGTTTCAATATATTTTGTTCATGTTGTAGGTTCTCATATATTTGTGGTATATTGGTCACCAAACAGCGAGTTTCTGGGATGTAGCTGATCGCTTTGATATAAGCTTAAGTTCAGTCAATAGAATAATATGTCGTGTAACTCTCTTTTTAAGTAATTTGTCTCCCCAAATTATTAAGTGGCCTACAGAAGATGAAAAAAGAACTATAGAAGGACACTTTAGAGAAAGTGGATTTCCTAATATAATAGGAACAATTGATGGGTGCCATATAAAAGTTGATAAGCCAGAAAATGATCCAGACTCGTACATTAATAGGAAAGGTTACTACTCAATTCAGGTAAAAATAAATTTAATTGATCACTTCATTATTTGAGTCTACAGTGATTATATTACAGATGCAAGCTGTTTGTGACCATAGACGAAAAATATTGGATGTATATATTGGATATCCTGGTTCAGTGCATGATAGCAGAGTATTTTGAAACTCTCCTTTAGGAAATAATTTGGAAGGAAAATGCGGCAGATACTATCTTCTTGCAGATAGTGGCTACCCCTTGAGAAGAAACATGTTAACTCCTAATAAGGATAGGGGTAACTTAACAAGGAGGAAACAAAATTATAACATTAAACTCGCCAAAAATCGTTATAAAATAGAGCATTGTTTTGGTATGCTAAAGCAAAAGTCCGCCAGTTATATCACGTCAAATTAAGAAATATTCGATTGATTGCACATTTGATCAGAGCAGCGTGTGTCCTACATAACATTTCGTTAGAAGATGATTTCAACGTTGCAGAAGAAATAGTAGCCAATTTGGAAGCTCTTGTACCGGCTGAAAATGAGGAAAATAAAGATCATGAAGTCGAAAATGTAAATGCTAATATTGTCAGAGATCAAATTGCAAATTCTTTACAAATATAAAATGTTTGGTATATTTCTCTTAATAAATTTTATAATTAAATATTTTCTTTTTAATTTGTTTTTAGTTGATGAAACTGTTTCGAAGAAAAGATGCTAAAAGTGTTCGCATTCTTGTAATAGTTCCTAATTATAGTTTTCAAATAATGCCTTTCTTTCCTTTTTCCAGTTTCACCTTTTTTAATTCCATTTTTATATCTTAAAAAAATAACCCCTCAAAGTGAACCTAAATATCTCAAATTTCTAATGAATAAAGTGTAAAGTTTGATTGTGGTAAAGAAGTAAGATAAACTTTCAATGAAAATATTTTATTTATAACATAAATAATATAATTGTAGTTTTTTCAACATATTACATAAAATTACTGAAATAAATTTTTTTATAGGTTAATATAAATAACCGCATCACAAGAACATTACAAGACATTCCTATATAGAACTTGCAATATAATATTTTATTTATAACAAATAAATATTTTCTAACACATATAACAAAAATAAACATTTTATTCGTAACAAGAATAAATCAGGGTGATTCGATTAGAAACTTTGGCAACTTACAGATAACAAAAAATTCAAAGTATTTTCTGAATCATAAATATTTTTCAGTTACATTTACAATTTTTATCTCTTAAAATCCTATTTCGTTCTTCTATTAGTGTATTTCTTTTTCTTAGCTCTTCCAATTTTTCCTTTTCGATTTTCAAACGCTCCTCATAATACACTTTTCTGTCTTCCCGCATCCGTTCTAAGCAAGTTTTCTTTTTTTAATTGTTCTCTTTTTTACATTCGAACTCCTCTTTACTTGACTGTTTTCTTTATTAGCTTCCACAACTGGTTTTTCGACTTCTGTATTTTCCAAATTGTCTGCACTATTAGGTGTCAATTCTACAACATCGCAATCTAAATTGTCTACCATCTGTTCATTACACAATAATAACTCCGGATGAACAGTCTTTTTGCCTCCAAATATTAATTCCATTTCCTCGGTATATTCGAAAAATTTTCTTCCCCTTCCTGTGGATGTTTCATTATCTACATATTTTTTATAATTGCGTTCTAGTACCCGCCAGCGATTGTGGCAATTTTCTGCTGTGACGTTAATGTTTAGTTCTTCCTTTAATGTTTCCGCTATTATGTGCCACATTTGCTTCTGGGTTCTAACCGCGAGAGTGCCTATTTTCCTTTTGTACACCTCGAATAAGTCTAATAGTCTTTTTGTCTGATGAACGTTCCACTTAAATTCAGATTTTTGTTTCACTTCTTCAGGTTGCTGGCTAAATGTGATAACGTTCGAGGAAACGCTGGGCATCAAGATATCATTGGTATCAAGTGTTGAATTTGGCGTTAATAAAAGAAATTCTTCCAATACTAAAACATTGTTACTTTTATCTCTAAGAAAAAAATATATCTATACACTTACCGTTACTTTCATCCATTGTTCAAAATTTAGATAAAGCAAAACTACACAGCAAAAATAGGTTAGATATGGAGTGGTTGCTTTGTGGTCAGATAACAGCTTTGATTAATCATCCACCATTGCCAATCTTAGAATACATTTCACAGAAAGCGCATGTCAGTTAGTAAACAATACAGAATTCGTTCCAACTGAACTTCAGTCATCAAACAGTACACAAGTAACGCCTGCGCAGTAGTCGGTCGTGAATTGATTCAGGAATGATTCGTCAACGGTACAAAACTCCCATTTGGAACAAACCTTTTGTCGTCTACCAGCTTTATATTATTCCATCACTATCTACTACGTTAAACGCAGGTTTTAAATGAAATCGAGTTCAATAGTGTATGTGTGTGTATGTGTCATTCAAAAATTGAATTAAAAATAATCTGTTGTAAGTGAGCATAAGCTTAAATTGCTAAAACATATTTTATTGCCTGTCATAAAAGTCTTGTCGTGTGAGTTTAAATTATTTATGAAAAGTGAACTGCTTCGCTGAGATTTACAGTTGTTTTCTTGTAAGAACTGTTTAACGCTGCAATAAACATTGCGAAAGACTTTAGTTCGTCTACCTTTACTTGTTGTGACTGACAGGCTGCAGTTTATTTATGTTATGTAGGATCAAAAGGCGACTGTTTTATGTTATAATTTATGAGTAATTAGTCTAGTGAATGTGCAAGCGTGGGCTAAACTTAAATAATTATGTTTATTGTTGGTTTTGGAGTTGATATAACTTATAACAACTTTGGAATGTGTTTAAAATTACTATATGTAATTTACACTTGGCACTTTTAGTTTTCCTAATAAAAATAATATTTATTGCCACCTATAAACATTTTTAAGTTAATATAACTGAATTGAGGCTCTTAATTATTCGTTACAATACAATTACTTACCATAAAAACCATAAATTCAGTAATATAAATAATAATACATTAATAGACAAAACTTTTTTCTTTTTAAAATTACTTTTACGATTTAATTATTAGATTGCTGTTAAATTAAGATACCTAAATTGATATGTATACCAAAACCATTTTTCACAAACTTGATTTTGTATGAAATAAACATTATTTTAAAAATTATAAAGAAGTGTGTTGATAGTATATCGTGTCAAAAATTCATTTAAATTAAAAATTTGCGCGGGTAAATCAATATTTATAAAAATTCATAAGAAATGTATTTCTACAAAGAGGCAACCCGTTTGGGCAACGCTAATATTTAATCTCTCTTTATCTTTAAAAAATCAATGGGTATTGATTAATTGCAGTGAATACACAAGCATTTTTTATATTATTATAGCTATCACAACTTATTTTAGTTTTTTAAGTGACAAGCCATATTTTTTTATATCGATAACTTTTTTGTTCGGTTGATAAAAAAAAATACGTTCATTTTGCAAATATTTGACACCAAACAATGTATTCATGATATAAAAAAGAAGTTTATACTTGTGCTTTAATCATAGATGTTAAAAGTTGCATTTCACATTTCGAAAGGTTGAGTGTCAAAGTCTTTGGCTCATCATACATATTTTATTGAGGGACCCCCAAAACTTCAGGGTCCTGGTCAAAACTATACCCCTGACAAATTAGTTTAGATATAGTTATCCACCTACTTTGAAATATTTTTGCCTGAATAGCTTTTACAATATAATGTGGGTATATGTCCGGTTTCTCCAAGACGATGAATTTAAGATTGTGAAAGAATCAAGTATAAAAAAATTTGATAAGAACAATGTTAAATACAATCAAAAGTACTACGTTGAATGGAAAAATAATGAGTACCACCAAGCGCAGATAATTTATGTTAAAGGTAAAACCTCATAGTACCCAAATATGTTCGGTATAATTTAAATGAGTTTGGTTTTCAGAATCATTAGATGAATTACATAAAGTTATCGAGGCGAGAAGGGTGAAATTGCTTAGTAAACAATTATTAAATAGTGGGGATGAGAGTAGTAGCTGTTCCGAGGATGACACTCGCAAACAAACTGTTAGAAAGAGAGCAGTTGACTTCAAAAACTGGTAGTATTTACCTATTCATTTCATTACACAAAATTACACTTCCGAAAAAATTACCTAGAATTGAAATTATTTTGTTCTGGGTAGGCCATTGAAAATTCTAAAAAAAAAACAGAATGCAACATATTATCCAAACATGAATCAAATAGATCGGAAGAGTCAAAAGATATAGAACATAAAAATATAGAACTGGAAAAAACAAGAGCAGAGGTAATGTTACTGAGAAAAGAAGTTACTGGATTGAAAAGAAAATGTATAGAATTACAAGAATTAAATGTATCTCTTCAGAGGGATATAATTGATATCCACAAAGGTAAGATTTATAGGATGAATATTATTTTACACAGTCTTATTTTTTACAGTTTTTCAGGTTTTATAAAAATTCACTTAGTATTTTCCAACTTTATATTATACTCTTATTTTTGTTCTTTCAGATTTAGTTAACAAGTTACCTATTCAGATGGCCTCCAAATCACAGGATGAAAATGTTCCTGTGGGACAGTTTGTTGGAGATCAGGTAAATATACAGGCTATTTCGAAATTGTTTTTTCTAACAGTGTAAAGTATTTTTCAACTAATCCATTTTACTAAAAATTGCCTTAATATGTTAGTTGTAACTTTGCATGATCTTCAGGACTGCAATGATTGAAACGTACTTTTATTATTTTTCAGTGTTGCAAAAGAAGATATAAATGAATTGTCTCTTTGACCAGCCACATATTAAAAATTAAACTTTAATTTTGAGCATATGTCCTACATAGGTACTTGCAGTTTCATATGGAATATCACTATACAGACAATAATTTACTCGGATTGAATAAATACTTTTTTGTCAAACAAATTTTTAGTTCGATTAAAGTCAAAATTTATTTTGTTAGTATTTTCACATATTTTTTGGTTTTCACCACTCAAAAGTATATGTCTACAACGGAGTCAAATAACCATATAATAAATTTTATATTAATTTTGTATATGTGGTACAAACCTCGATTTGTCAACAATATACATGAATGATTTTTACTATGCATCACATTTTATATGCAGGTTGATAAGATCTGTTTATTTAGGTAATATATTTTTTTTACAGGTGCACATTGGACAAAACATATTTAAAAAAAAAATGACATACAACTCGTGTCTTGTTACCGATCTGCCTGAGGCACAATTTGTAAAAAATGTGGCAGTCGCCATATTTCGAATCGAAGAACTGAAAAACTTTTCAGTGACTGTCAAAAAAAGTAACCGAGTAAAAAAATATGATACCAGGCCACCTCTCGATCCAAATAAATTGCAGGCCATTAGAGGTAATTATGATTAGTAATTATTTTGCTCAAAGGATAATTATGATAGTTTCGATTTAGTAATTTTTCTAATCTGCTAATCAATATAAGATATTTACATTATTCTCTCCGTAAATATATACAAGCATTATCTGCTTCAAAAAGGCCAAAATGAAGTTAGCCTAGATTACGATTTAAGGAAAATTGGATTGTATCTGGCCTCAAAAATTTCTGATTCAAATCGGCCCAGTAAAGGTGAGTAACAGAATAATTATGACAATAACGTGTATTATTTATATGATTACTTAAGGCTTACCGAAGGCTTTCACTATAGCCATAAAGTTATAAAAGAAAGGTATTGGTCACTCACCATTTTTATGTATGTTTAGCGTTTTTACTAGTGATAAATGATAATGGTTTATCATAACCAATTTCTGCCCTCGTAAACAAAAATTCCTCAAGTCAACTTTTGACAACAAGAAAATTATTTGTGAATATTATGAATAATAATAGTATTATTAAATAAACAGCACAGTATGTATGTAAGCAATGTCTATACTTTTAATTTAGAAATGATATAGGCATGGTGTGGTCCGTAATAGCCCTCTTGGAACATTTTAGCGTGAAATATGTCGTTTTACATTCAGTTCAAGAGGGAATATTTTATAGTTATTGTGACATAAAAAATTAATATATCAGTCTGCTGTTGAATAACAAATTTAATACGGCACCCTTTATACCTTCTGGAGTGCTAAATTAAGAAACAGATCCTATTTATTACTGAATTTGCCCTATTCAGAAAAATAATTTTAATTTTTTCCAAGCAAAAAATCAACAACTGCGATTGATGTAGACACAAAAACTGATGTGTACATCTGCTAGATGAAAATGCACTAGAAGAGGGCAATCTGCAAGAATTATAGATGTACTGCACAAAGACAATGCATTGGGTTCGCAAGAAAGGGATGCAGAGAAATTGCAGGAAGATTCACTGCTGGAAAGTGATGAATATTCATTGCAGGAATATGATGCTGATGCACTGCTGGAAGAATTTGGCGACAAAAACAATAATGAAATATCTAAGTAGTGCAATTTAATTCGAGTTACAATTTTCATGAGTTAAACGATATCGTTAACTCTTACGACTACGCTTTCACCAGGTATCTAACATAAAACTGTACATTGCTGTTCAATTTTTGCTATTAACAATAAACAAAAATGAAAACAAATATCTCATTTTATTTATACAATGCACAATTACTAGGTAAAATTACAGTCAAAGAACCCCGCACATTTTTTATGGGAAATGGCTTTCGGTGGAATTGGCTTTAAAATCAATATATTGTAGTTTATATGATGCTGATCATAAGTTCCCATGGGCCCAACTTCATAGAATGAACCGTTTCTCCTGTAAAACGCAATTTAAGTACACATATTGTGAGTGCATGAATCTATTATTATTACCGATATAACTAGAAAAGTATGCGAGATAAAAAGAAAACGTTAAGAGACCTTGTTCGTAGAAAATTCTTTAGCAAATAGGTCTCTCAACATTTTCTCATATCTTGGCATAGTTTCGGAGATATATCGATAAATGCATATTTATTTTATTTTACTATCCTGTAGGTCATAACATCTGGAATTTTTTGTAGAAAAAGAAATATTAAAAATAGCCATATATTTAACCAATACAAAAAAAATTGTATTGGTTGACGTTGGTGACGTCGATGATGGTGAAGAAGACGACTATGATAATCATTAAGAGATAGCTACGAGTAAGAAATGGTCGTGGATCGGCAAAATATTGACCGTCCAGCGTATGTTCAAATCGTTCGGGCAATCTATGGATCTGACGACGATAGTGAGTCGGATGAAGAAGAACACATGAATGAACCAAGAGATGCAAGGGAAGAAGAAGAGGAAAGAAGAGATGAATTAAAAGAGCAAGAAAAAGCAGGACAAGAAATCGTAAGTTAGCCACGTGAAACGGAAGAAAGGGTGGAAGCCGGTTCAATTCAAAATATAGATGAACCAACCAGTTCTGGAATTCCTTCTTTAAAAAAGGAAGAAAACGTTTCGTATAAATATTGACTATATATTGATTACACCATTATTATTCTTATAATTTATGAAAATATAATTGTTCTGAAATAAAATTGATAACATTTCGTCCTTATATTATTTTGAATAATTTTTAAATAAACAAAACATGTAGTTTAAATTAATTTTTAATAGAATAAATAAAAATATAGTTACGGTATAACGGAATACGATTTTGAAGAATATTAATAAAAATACGTTTATAGTTTAAACTATTAGTGATATGGATATGATCAAAAGCTTATTCGGTAGATATTTAATCACTGAACAAAATTGTCTTGAAGGTCTATTACTGTATCTGCAATATTTAATAAGCTATAAGTCATAAAAAGATTCGAAAATGACAAAGAAACCTTAATTTTTTATAAATAAATAGCTGATTAACAATAGTTACAAACTAGGTGGTTAACTCATTTTAAAGATTAATTAATCCTTTATAAAAATATCCATTGTCGTATCTCTAATAGTTTAAAAGATACAGAGGTTAATAACTTAACAAAAGAAGCAGGCACTTTAATTTCTGTAGAGTAGCAAAATTGAAAATTCTATAAAAAATCTAAAAACAATTTTTTTGTATTGGTTAAATATACAGTTGTTTTTAGTATTTTTTTTTTTCTATAAAAAAAAATATTAATACATTCGACCATTGGTTATTACAAATTGTTTATTAAATAAACAAATAAATTTTAAGCGAAAAAATTTTTTTTTCACTTTGTAGAAAATTGCAAATGATAAATTTAGAAAAAAAAATCTTTTGTTAATCTATTATTTAAATAATGAAAAAAGTTAAAAAATGATTAACAACAAAAACATTTTTTTAAGAAATTTTTTTTTAAATCGTAATATCATTCCACTAATAATTTAATAAAAGAAATTTTTTTCTAAAATATGCAACTAATCCATTTGTTTATAACATTTTCTTAAATAAATACCACTAAAAATTTAAAAATTAAAAATCTAATAGTGTTTTGATACAAAAACAGTGATAATAACAAATACTGATAAAGGAAAAATTTTCACCTTTTTTATCGTTTATTAGTTTTTTTGTCAACGTAAAAGGTTAAACTAATGAACTATAACAATTAAAAATATCGTTATGTGATTATTTCATAAAGTATACTTGTCACAATGTATCCAGCATCGGTTATAATTTTCAGGTCTTTAGTTTAACAATTATCTGATTATAAACATAAACGTGACCTCCAAAAAAAAATTGTTAATTAACAATAGGCGCATTTTATGAAAAATGGATGAAAATTTTTTTTTTAGTGGATATTGTTTTTTTGGGATGTCTAGATGATCCGATAATTTTTTTGAAATTTTTTAATTAATATTTTATAGCATAAATTTTTTTTTTTTTGTTGCTGCGGTCGGATTCTGAGGTCTGCGGCAGCGTCGCGCTCGCCGCGCGGAGCACTATTTTCACCATTAAATTAAAATTATTAATAATGGAGGTATAGTTCCGGGAATTAGGACTTTTTTATCGGAAATTTCGTCCTCTTTAAGAATCTTTTTTTTTTTAATTTCTGAATTATTAATAGTTTCTGAATTATATGCGAAAAACTAAATGCCTTTTGTTTATCTTAATTTGTTAATAACTTTTGCAATTTTTTATGTGTTGGTAAACAATTTTTACACATTTTTCTAGACGTTATTCCGAATCCAATGAGTTATCGCCCTTATTTTTACGACTTTTATCACTAATTATCACCGTTTTTAACTTGTGAACTAGACTAAATCACTTACAACCAACAGAACTTTTATGTTCTTCTGTTCTTACTAGTGAATACCAAATAAGAAAAAGATTAAGAGTTAATAATACAAAACTTGTATGTACTTTCATAAATCGCATACTGCAACTTCTATTTTGTACATGCATTTATCGATATATCTCCGAAACTATGCAAAATATGAGGACATTTGTAGAGAATTTAATTTTCTACAAAGAAGGTCTCTTAATGTTTTCTCATATCTCGCATACTTTTCTAGTTATATCGGTAAAAATAATAGATACACGTCCTCACAATATATGTACCTAAATCACGTTTTACAGGAGAAACAGCTCATTATTTGAAGTTGGGTCATGCCACTTTTTTCTCCACCTGAACTTTTTTTCGATTCACCGCTGGTAGATTCAAAAATACAATATGAATATTCTGTTTTATTTAGAAACTTCTTGGTCCCTTGTAGTTTTTCCGTATATGCGACCGTTAGCGAGAAAAAACTAAAAAACTATTTTCTGTAATTCGCTACTTAGGTGAAATTAAAATTTTTAGTAGTTTTTGTGGCAATGATTTATTACAATTCACTGGAGTTGTGTACACTAGAGATTTGAGATATCCCCATAGGAAGAAATCTAGGCTATTTAAATCAGAGGACCTAGGGGGCCAGGACTGAGGACCACCCCGTCCTATCCATTTGTGCTCATACACTTCATTTAAATAATTCCGAGCCAAAATAGAAAAATGTGCTGGGGCGCCATCGTGCATTCACCACATCTGGTTTCTCGGCAAACGAGGTAAGCCGTCGAGTAATAAAGGCAATTCGTGTTGGAAAAATGCCTATATGATTGACCAGTAAGTCGACCAGGTAAAAAGAAAGGACCAATCAAATGATCCCCAATTATTCCACCCCATACATTTAATGAGAACTGCTCTTGAAAATGCGTTTGTACAATTCCATGTGGATTTTCTTCAGCCCACATGTGGTTACAATTGAATTCCTTGAAAAATTGGCTTCGTCGGTAAAAAGAATTTTACAATCAAAATTGGGGTTTACTGCTGGCCTATTAAGGTACCACTGACAAAAATTAATCCTTAAAGGGAAATCTCGAGGAAGGAGCGCATGCACCCTTTGAATGTGGTAAGGGTATAGCAGATAATCACGCAGGATACGCTAAACAACTTGATGACTAATATTTAAATGTTCACTGATTTTTCTGGTGCTAGTGTCTGAATTTACTTCTATTTCATTTAGAAGAGCTTCTTCGATCTGTGGTGTTCTAACAGTACGTGGTCTACCTGCATCGATGGTGTTCTTCTTAAAAGTTCCAGTTTTTGAAAGACGCCTATGAATATTCGAGAATATTCGATGATCAGGTATCATTCTATTGGGATAGCGATCCATGTACAGACGTCTGGCTTCTCTTGCATTTCCATTCGCAAGACCATAGATGAAATTTCAGCCATTTCAGAATTCGTAAAATATGGCATTTTTACGAGATTATAACGAATATTTAAAACACATATGTAGACACAAGTTACGATTTCAAATGCGACCTGTCAAAATTAATAACAACAACAGATTATTCAAATAAAACTGGAGACTACTAGACCATTTTAAAAATTTTCAATTTTATCTAGCGAATTACAGAAAATGGTTTTTTACGTTTTTTCGCGGTAACGGTCGCATATACGGAAAAACTACGAGAGACCAAAAAGTTTCTAAATAAAACAGATAATTCATATTGTGTTTTAGAATTTACCAGCGACGCATCGAAAAAAGTTCAGGGGGGAGAAAAAGGGGCATGACCCCTGAAAGAAATCTCTCTGTAGATTCTCACAACCATTTGGTATGCCTAACGATGTAACCCCTACACCTATATTCCAAATTTGAGCTAAATATCTCAAAAACTGCAGGAGCTATAAAGAAAAAAATCTTCAAATTTCAACACCCTGTAGATCAGTAAAGAAGCGTTTGCGGACCTATGATTATATAAACTTTCAATCATAAAATAAGCCAAAGAATTATCCTCTTGCGTTTGTACATGATATTTAGGAACACCCTGTATATATATATATATATATATATATATATATATATATATATATATATATATATATATATATATATATATATATATATATATATATATATATATATATATATATATATATATATATATATATATATATATATATATATATATATTGTTATATAATATCTACGCCACTGTATATTAACTTATACACGACCTTGGCTTCACTTTACATTATCTTAGAGTATCATATTACACCTACGCTTCAGATAACAAATTCTGTCTTAGAATTACAAATTGCTTATTTAGCACTTGTTTCAAGTCTGGGAACTGGTGTAAATGCTTATCCAGCATAAACCAGACATGTTATAAATTAGCTCACCACATTTGTCAGTTCAGTTTTATACTCACTATGTTACAATAAACATTTTTACATTTCAATTAATTTAATTTCTTCAAGAGTCAACGTTGACTCTAATCAAATAAAAAAAGTTTTTAAAAAGTTATTTATGTAAATAAAAATATAAGAATTGGCACAGTCGGTAGGATCCGTAAACACCCCAGAACAAGAAGCCTAACCAGTAGTGAAGCCTAATAGAACAAGGAGAACACCGCGAGGTGCCTAACTAGTGAAAGTTAACTTCTGGAACAAAGAGCCCTTCCTCACTGTGGTGGCGGATCCCAGTCCCTTGACGGAAGAACCACATGAAGAAAACAATTACGTAAGACATTTAAGAATCATCTCGTTAGCATTTTTTTAAAATTTTTTCAAGTAACAAACAGTTTTATTTTATTTTTATTTTTATTTTATTTTTTTTTTTTGATTTGGCTCTTTTCTAACTGTATCCACTCGCTACATATACGTGTGTAGAGGTGAGCGTGAGGTACAGTTCGACTTGCAGACCAAACATTTTATTTTTACATATTAGTTGGCTGATATTTTAAACTGTATCCACTCGCTACATACACGTGTGTAGAGGTGAGCATGAAGTACAGTTCGACTTAAAGACCACACTAATTTTTTTATGTAAGTGCATAATTTATTTCTATTATCCAACTTCCATATTATATTGCAAACTAAATATCTACCACAATCTATATTAATACTACGAAACATATTTTTATAGCAAACTAAATATTATTTTAATCTTTTTATTTTTATTTTTACTTAATTTTATATCGATAACATCTAAATATCTAGCAACATGTCTCTCACAACCGAAAGTACTAGTATCGAACCCTACAAATTAAGTGAAATTTTTTCGATTGTACTAGAATTCGACGGCAATCCTATATTTCTGCAAACCTTTATAAACGCCTGCATTCATGCCCAGGGCATGACCATAGACGATCAACGCATTTTATTAACCTTGCACATAAAAAATACACTTCGCGGTAAAGCTGCAGAAATAGTAAATTCACGCAACCCAAATACATGGGGCGAAATAAAGGCATTACTTAATGCTCATTTTGGCGATCCACGCGATTTGACCGCCTTAATACAAGACTTACAGCGTATTCACCAACTAACTAACGAAACCGCTTTAACTTTTATTTCGAGATAGCAAACTCACAACGCAAAAATGCATGCTGCTGTGCAAAAAAGAAAAAACCGCGCAATCTAATTTAATTGAAAATATGACATTAACTACACTATTAACCGGATTAGAACCAAAAATAGGACAAACTGTAAGAGCCGGAGACCCACGAAATATGTTGGATGCGATAAATCGTGTTAAAAGGGAACCTCAGTTATCTTATTTCGAATCTCAAAAATTTACAAATGAAACTGTAAATAGACCAATGCAAAATTTACCAAAGCCATCTAATTTTAATAATCAAAAGTTCTGTTCTTATTGTAAGCGAAATGATCACTCCTTTAACGAGTGCCGTACACGGTAACAATTTACTCCACAAAACCAAAATTTCAGACCTACGTACGCGAGTCAACCAAAACCCAATTTTCAAAATTTTTCTAATCCTCAAAGAAATTTTTCGCCACAACAAAATTTCCAACAACCAAGCTCATCTCAACAAAATAGACCTCCTGTAATGAGGCCTAATTCAAATTTTCAAAACAGACCTTTCAATCAACCGAATAGTAATTTTAATCAATTTAACCCACAAAGGATGCATCATGTAAACCTTAACGATTATTATAATCAACAACAATTTAAAAATTTCGATTTTTACAATCAATATGATAATTATAACGACCAACAATTCGAAGACTATCCCTAAAATTACCATTCAAATTTAGATCTTTCTGTTAACCAGCAAGAGAATTATACTGCTAATTCTCAAGAATTGTAAGAGAATTATACTGCTAATTCTCAAACTTTGCATGACAGCTGTACAGCTAACCCTCAAAATTTATGTGAGGATTATACTTACTGCCAATCCTCAGGATTTTCGGACAGGTCCGGAGTATCCCACGGGTACTCCAACACAAATCGAATAAATGTCCCACCAAATACAAGATATGAATCTACGGGACTCTGACGAAGAACAATGCTTCACACCGCAATTTCAAAAATCTTATATTATATTAAAGACTCTAACAACAATTTCAAAATTTTGATAGATACCGGTGCTGGAATATCCATTTTTAAACCAAATCAAAAAAGATACCGAGAAAATGTTTTAATTCAAGGCATAACTGATCAAAAATTAATTATTAAAGAATCAATTTTAATTCCGGTTATACACAGCGATCCCCATAAAGTTTACATTTATAATTTGGACATAGAATTTGATGGACTATTAGGTTCCGACTTTGTGGGACATTACAAATGTGTCGTTGATTTTAAAAATAAACGATCAATAACCAATTTCAAAACTTATCAACTTTTTAAAGTATCAGAAAACTCAGAACCCGTAATTCCCAAGTTATGTCAAAATAAATGTAAAAATTCTATCCGAAACGTAATTTCGATCGAACCTCGTACTGAGAAAGTATGCAAATTAAAATGTAACTTAGTTAACACTGACGCTATACTGCAAGCTCAGGAAATTGAAAAGGTACGCTTACCTAATGCTCTGGTAAAAGTAGACAAAAAAAGGCGAATTTGTAACAACAGTAATTAACGCAAACGCGGTTAGTAAAACTATCATTTTTTTTCAATTTAAACCTCGAACCAGTTCAAAATTTTAAAGCAATTTTTAATTTAAATACTCAAAATTCTGACCCATACATAGAGACAGACAGAAATTTCCAAAAAAAAAATGAATTACGCTTGGACCATCTAAACGAGGAAGAAGCCGAAATAATAAATGGCGCGTTGTAGTTGACTATCGGAAAATCAACTAAGTAACAGTCGGAGATAAATATCCTTTGCCTAACATATCGGATCTTTTAGACCAGCTTGGAAAATGTCAATATTTTACCACTTTAGATTTGGCATCTGGTTTCAATCATTCGAAATTAATCCCGAGGACGTTCAAAAAACTGCTTTTACGGTTGAGAATGGACACTATGAATTCGCACGCATGCCCCTCGGTTTAAGGAACGCTCCATCGACATTTCAAAGAGTGATGGACAATATTTTACTCGGAAATCAAAATGAGAGATGTCTTGTCTATATGGACGACATTATCGTTTATTCACCTACCTTTCACGAACATATTTCTCGCTTAACCGAGGTATTCAAACGACTTCAAAAAGCTAATTTAAAAATACAACCCGATAAATGTGAATTTCTACGAAAAGAAGTCGCATATTTAGGACATTTAATAACAAAGGACGGTGTAAAACCTAACCCGAGTAAAGCTGACGCTATTCTAAACTTTCCACAACCTACAGATCAAAAAAGAATTAAATCGTTTTTAGGACTTGAAGGTTATTATCGAAGATTTATTCCAAATTTCTCTAAAGTCACTAAACCAATGACGAAACTTTTACAGAAAGACGTCCCCTTCAACTTTGATAACGATTGCCAAAATTCATTTGCCGAACTTAAACAAACATTAACCACATCACCCATTTTAATTTATTCAAATTTCGATGAACCTTTCGTGTTAACTACGGACGCAAGCGCGTTCGCGATCGGCTCAGTACTCTCGCAGGGACCTATCGGTAAAGATTTACCCATTGTTTATGTTTCTCTAATTTTATGCAATGCCGAAACCAGGTATTCAACCATTGAAAGGGAGCTTTTCGCAATAGTATGGTCAGTTAAGTACTTTAGGCCATACCTATTCGGTAGAAAGTTCAAACTAATCACAGACCATCGACCACTCACCTGGTTATTTTCCATAAAAGACCCAGGAAGTAGATTAGCACGCTGGCGTTTGAAACTCGAAGAGTACGATTACGAAATCATTTATAAACCTGGTAAAATTAACAAAAATGCAGACGCTTTATCTAGGATAAAAGTAAATCATTTTTCAGATTGTTCCAAATTTAATTCGAAAATCTTAGCCGCAAATGAAGATGACACAGACGATGAAGAGCACACTAATGACATTACAGACGAACAGATCGCCCATGAATTCGACACCTTTGTTAATTTATATAAAACAAAATCACTTATCGATTATTCCAAAATCAATTTTCTTTAATTCAATTCAATTATATTCTTTCAACAAAATAAATTGGAAGATCTTCATTATAAAATAATCGAAGATATTTTTGAGGAACGCCCTGATAACATCCAAAATAACACTATTTCAAGTAAAACAGTCCGGAAACGGAAATATTTTATCATTCCTTTACCTTTCGATCCGGAATCTGTTAATAACATTTTATTCTTTACGTTATTTAAATATCAAAATGAATTCGACCTTACGCAAATATATCACGTTGAAAATAATCTAGACTTGCCAATATTGGAAATGCTCTCATTCATTTTTGCAGAAAAGAATTTAAAATTAGTAATCTGTTAAAATACGGTACAAGTCCCAGACGATGATCAAATTCCAATTATATTAGACTAAAACCATTCTGGAAAAAAATAATTTACACCGTGGAATAAATGAGACTACTCGAAGAATTACGCAAAAGATATAATTGGCGAGGCTTATCTAAAGACGTCGAGAATTTTATAAAAATTTGTGAAATTTGTCAAAAGACCAAAGTTTGTCGCAAAAATTTAAATAATCCATTAGTAATCACTGAAACTCCACGAACACCATTCGAGAGAATTAACATCGACATATCACCCACACCAAATCACGCCCTTACTATTCGCGACGAATTAACAAAATTTACGCAAGCTTATGCACTTCCGGATAAAACCGCTAAATCCGTTGTCAATACTTTGTTACTATATTTCCAACACTATGGTACACCCCTCAGGATACATTGCGATTATGGTCGTAAATTTGACAATAGCTTATTAAAAGATCTTTGTACGGTATACGACATAAAATTAACTTTTTCAAGTGTAGAACATCCGCAATCTAACGGCTCATTAGAAGGGTTTCATGCAACATTAGCCGAAATGATTAGAGTCCACAAAACTGAGAACCCTAACGAACATCCGTTTACCATTACCATTACTGCATATGGCAAATGCAGTAATTTGTTACAACAATTCGACAAACAAATCGCATGGTTTTACTCCATACGAATTAGTTTTTGGTCACACATCAAACCGACCTCCTGAAACTTTGTACAACCAAAAGGAGCTAATAACGAAATATGTCCGAGATTTAAATAATAAAATATCACATTATTACAAAATAGCGCGTAGCCGCATTCAGAACAAGGAGAAGGCTAAAATTCGTTTTGATAAACACGTCCCTGAAAATCGCTATGAATATCGGCGATAAAGTATATTACATTTTTCAAGTCGTACCTACATAATAGGACTCAATATGTAATATTTAATGGGTTCAAGTCTGTTGAATACTTAGCAACATCAGGTGTCCCCCAAGGGTCCATCCTTGGACCCTTGTTATTCATAATTTTTATAAATTATATTGTAAACGTTTTGGACGTGAATTGCCTCCTTTATGCCGATGATTTAAAAATGTACTCAGTTGTTAACAGTTTTAGTGATTGCCTCCACCTTCAGAGTAATCTAAATAATGTAAATATCTGGTGTCAAGAAAACAAATTGCCTTTAAATATTAACAAATGCAACATAATGTCATTTTCAACGAAGCCAACACATATTATCTTCGATTATAATCTTGATAATATCACCCTAAATCGTCCAGTAACATTCCATGATCTTGATGTTATCTTTGACAATAAACTTGCCTTTGTTACACATATGGACTCCATAGTCTTAGAAGCAGGAAGGACGTATGGATTTATAGCTCGAAATTGTCGTGATTTCACCAACATAAACACAATTAAATTATTATATTTTACATTTGTCAGAACTAAGCTTGAGTATGCTTCTCTTGTATGGTCCCCTCACTACGGTGCACACATCGATATTTTGGAATCTGTTCAACGTCGAGTTTTAAAACTTTTAAGCTTTAAAGCTGACGGTACTTACCCTCCCATTGGCTTTCCTCAAGGTGAGTTATTAGAAAAACATTCTCTGGCAAGTCTTGATACAAGGCGTAAATATTTCTCTCAGGTATTTTTGTTTAAGATTATTCACAATATTACCGATTGTCAAGATATTTTATCTAAATTAAACTTTATTGTGCCTAGAATAACCTCTAGAGATAACTTAACATTCTATCTCCCGACACCTCGTACAAATATTCAAAAATATTCTCCGCTACATACTATTTGTAATAACTGTAATGCCGCTGGCATCCATTTAGATATATTTAATTGCAGCCTTAATAACATAAAAATGTTGTATCTCTAAGTAATGACTTGTTTTTCCCTATAATCATTGTATATTTTTCAAAATCCTTAAGGCCATTTTGGTTTATCAGGTTAATTGTGTTCTTTCCTTCTCTTTTCCCCTTTTATTTTGTTTTTATTTATCTTAGTTTTTTGTAATTATTATTTTATAATTAGTATTTTGTAATTAGTATTTTGTAATTATCTTAGTACCTATGAACATATTATATTTGTCTATCTGTATTTTTTTCCTACTCTCCTGTTCTGTAATTGGGTTATTTACCTGTTGAACTGTGTAATCTAAATAAAATAAAAATAAATAAAATAAAATATGTAAAAGAATCACAAATTAAGGACAAATTACAAAATAAATTTAACGGTCCTTTTGAAATAACCGAAATTTTTCAAAATTCAACAACCTTGCATAATCCCAATACTAACCAAACATCTAAAGTAAATTTCGACAGAATGAAACCATGTTCTGAAAGCTAACCTTGATTTCAGGTTAATCCTGCTGTTCGAATCAGCTACACTAGCAGTCACCCAGTATAAAATTACACCCATAAATAATACTATAGGAATTTACTACCATGAAAGATTAGACATAGTAGTGACGAAAAATAAATGGACATTATTGGTACACAAAAACGTATCATCCTTAAAACGAGCTTTTGACAAAAATGACAAGATTCTAGACACCATCCTAAATACCCTTGACCCTGCTTATGATAATATGCATATCTTTTTAAGCGAAGTTAAAACCCATCTTAGTCTCTTAACACAAATTTCTAAAAACATACAATCAAAATTTAATTTAAAAGTCTATCTTGACACAAAACGGTACAAACGCGGAATCCTAAACGGTATAAGTACAATTTTTAAATCAATTTCCGGAAATCTAGACGCCGAAGATGGTGAATATTATTCTAACTGCATAAATAAATTAAATAAAGACAAACATGAACTAGAAAACTTGTTGAACAACCAAATTTCAGTAACAACGTCAGTCATTAGAAATTTTAACTTGACCATTCAAAAATTACAAATCGATGAACAAACATTTAACGATGATATCAAGGAAATTGAGGACGCTATCCTAAGTGCACAACATGATATACAAATAGTTAATTCAAAACTAAAATTTCTTGAAATTTGTGAACAATTAAAGGCTAGTTATTTGTACATTGAAAACGATCTCAATGATATTCTAAATTCAATAACATTTGTGCACGCTTAAAAATTATTCATACTTCTATCATTATGCCAGAACACTTAATTAATTCATTACAAGAAATTTCACAAAATTTGCAGAAAAGTAATTTGCCACTTCCTATAAAACTATAAAAATTTGCTCAATACTTGGATATTATCGAGCTCCGTGCATTTCAAACTGACTCAAGCTTAATTTTTGTTTTAAACATACCATTGGTAGATCCCCAAACCTATATAGCCTATCAATTATATCTCATTCCGATCCTGGATAATAGAACTGGGTTGCACCACATCTTATCAGTTTCTCAAAAATATATCGCGAGAGATGATGATTCCCTGATGTCCATACCCATCCCGGATTTAAAAGAATGTCGACAACTCAACATTGGAACCAAATTATGCTCAAAATTGTTCACCTACCCGATAGACAACAACAACAAAAATCTACGGGTTCTACCCGAAAACTGCCAAACTTCGTTTATTATAAGTCAAGGCTACAATGTTCAAAAACTTCAGGAAAACACGTGGTTAGTCATCAATGCAGAACCTGTGCATGTTACCATCATCTGTCCAAAGAGAAATTAAAAAACTGACATCATTACCAAAAATTCCATTTTAAAATTACAACCCAATTGTTATGCTTTCATTGGGATAACCAAAATCCAAGTCAGCTCAAACAAAATACTAGATGTTAAAGAGAGCATTCACCCTATTCAAATTCCATATGAATGCTGTAACGAACTTCCAGACAAAACTAAATTACCAAAATTAAAACCCTTAAAACTAAACAATCTAAACACCGAAGACCTCGAGATTGCCAAACATAAATTGAATCAATACTCGAAAGACTTGGATGATTTAATCAATGAACCATTTATTACCAAACACATCTCCTGGTTCGCATATTTCATAATAACACTAATTTTTGGACTACTAATTCTCTACATATTTTGTAAATGCAAAACAAGAAGACGCAGATTAGCCATCGACGTAACTACATCAGCTCCACCTCCGCCAGGATCTAGTAGAACCCTTAGAAGTTTCATCAACATAATCCCCACAAGGAAACGACCCCCGATTCGTGACGAAGAGGAAAATGAAGCCCTGGAAATTAAAAAATACTCTGTGCATTCTGTGTTTTATCGTGGACCTCAATAACTCATTGTGAATCCTATTGACTCCAGTGAATGTTATCACATTAAAAAAAAATAATTATTCACTTTTATTTTTATAACGTTTTGTATTGTATACTAACGTTTTGCATTTTTACCTTTTATATTTAATTTTACTATGTTTTACACTTTTACCTTTTACATTTTATATTTTACGTTTCACATTTTACACTTTGCATTTTGTATTTTACATTTGCATTTTACATTTTACATTATTTGATAGTGCATTTTACATATTTGACCTATGTATTTCATTTTCGTCACAGTCGCTCCAATCACGTATTACATTGCATAAAAGTGATTGTAGAAACGGCAAACTCTCATGTGCATTAGCAGACCACTCAATGGCTACTGGACATAAGATAAATTTTAACCAACCAAAAATCTTAAATGTAGAAACTAATCTAACAAAAAGACTTTTCCTTGAAATGGTAGAAATTAACAAGGAAAATAATACAATGAATAGGAGAACTGATATAGATAGTTTAAGTAGTATTTATTCATATTTGCTTCACATCAACAATTAATTAAACCACATTTTCAAATTAGGTTTTGCCATTTTGAGATGTTTGTCCCTGGTAGGTCTGTTGTCAGGGATGAATTTCAACGTCATCCTTGATTGTATTTCGACTTGAGGACTTGAGTCCCAATATGACAAAACTAAGGGGGTAAAAATAATCCATAATCTCAAATCAGTTTCCATCAGTGCGGGATGTTTGTTCTTGGTAGGTTTGTTGTCAGGGATGAACTCAGTGACAACAAATAGGGAGGTCATCATTGATTATACTCCTGTCTGGAGACTTGGGTTCCACAATGATGAAACCAATAGGGGAGGGGGAACAAAATGGTTAATCATTTAATTTTGACAATTTACTAATAAATTTAAAACATTTTTTAACTTTTGTTGCCTTTGGGTGGTGCAGTGGAGTGTCACTCTGAATAGGGGATCAGTGACAATTCACTACTCAGGGTGGAATTCCTACTGTAATCCAACCTTGCCTCTTATAGGCAATTGTGATACTTTCTCGGAACTGGTTCCACAGAAAAATGTATAGTATATTTCTCTTCGTGGTCTGAACTTAATTTATCAATTAATAAGTGAATTAAAATAATATGGATAGGTTTCGCTAAAATCGGTGTTGCTGTCCTTACCACTCGACGTGATGTTGGGAATTAACCTCGTGACAATCATTGGGGGGTGTAATCCCAACAGGAAGTCTGGTCAGGAGCCGCGATACCGAGTTCAGGGAGAACTAACCTAACGAACAACAAATGGGGAAGATAATTCTATTTTACATTATTTTAACTAGATACATAGGGGAAGAGGAAGCATAATATATTTTACTTCTGCGTTTGAAAGAAAATAAAAGGTGAAAGACACGTTAAGGGGGGTACGCAAGGGGCAAAAAAAGACCCAGTGACAATTATAGGGGGTTGAATACACCTTTTGATTTATTTCCAACAACGAAGGCTTCACCTTTTAGTTGAATAAATTAAGTTACTGACAGTTTTTCCGTTTCGGTTCGTTGTTTCAGTCTTGGTTTCAGCGTATTGCTGGGAATTAACCCTGTGACAATCAATGGGGGGTGGTCCTTTACAATACGTTCGATTCGGAGACCGTAACACCGATCCTAAGGGAAAAAACTGGCCAAGTTTACATTGCAAATTCACAAATTAAATCAGATCGAGGGTTGGTTCTATGGAGAGTGTTCTCAGGAACTAGATAACTTAGTGACAACATAGGAGGTTTTTTAGCCCCGTGAGTGGACTCCACCTAGTTCAAGCACAACTGTCTGAAGGAAAATTTGAATAAATTCAAACTTTTCATAAAATGTAGGATTTTGAAAATGCCCGCGGTTTTTTAGTTATATTTTGGTTGGATTGTTTGGTGAGTTGGTATGAAATATTTCTGGTGTAGAGTAACTCGCATTTGAACCAATTACCAGTTGACATGTACTAGAGTAGTATAGCACATCCACTATGGGGTTGAATCCCCCTGTGCATTATTCGATTAATTTGGTCATTATGCAGCAATTAAAATGTATTAAATAACATAATAACATTGCATAGTGAAAAAATTTTAATGTGTAACGTGATGTTAGTTTTAACTTATAACCTCAACATACTGGCATAAGGTAAAAAAAATGTTTTTTTATAATTTTTTTACATGTAATTATGAACCTTTTTTATCTTCTTTTGTAGTCTTGAGAAAGAAAATAAAACATTTTCGAAAGCTTGGCAAAGTAGAAAAGAGTATTCTTTATTAACCCAACAAAATTTGGACCGCATCCTCATTAATAAAAAATAAGCTGTTTGTTTTTTAACTAGTTGTCCACTACGTCTACCAGTTTTTTTTAAATATATATATATATATATATATATATATATATATATATATATATATATATATATATATATATATATATATATATATATATATATATATATATATATATATATATATATATATATATATATATATATATATATATATATATACATATATATATATATATATATATATATATATATATATATATATATATATAGTTGTGATAATAAGGATTGTTGTATTGTTGTATTTTTATTTATTTATATAATTTGTAAAAATTTTTGACTTGTTTTATTAAACTGTTGTAAAATTGAAAATTCTGTGATTTATTAAAATTTATGAAAATTGGCGCCTTTATTTTAAATTTGTATTTGTTTTTATTTATGCCCTTGTATACCCAAACTAGCTCAGATTTAATTTTACAAGTTTTTACTTACTGTTTTATTTTCTTTTGCTCTTTCACAGGATGCAGGTTCACTATGTTTCTATGAATAGTATAATTTCAAATTTAAATACACAAAATCAGTACACATCCATAAAAAAAAAACTAAACACTTTCAGAAAACAATAAAGGAGTTGTTTTAATTTAATATATTTTTTTTAAATTTTAACAAATAAAATTACAATCTTAACTTAAATTACTCAACCAAATTTTAAATCTCGAGATTTTACCTTATGTTTTCTATCCTTGCAGTTGGCCAAACTGTGTCGTTTCTTAGTTCTGTTTCAGCTGTTACCACGCTTTAATGTTCAGATATGGCCGCTCCAATTTCCTACTATACTTGTGTAGTTTATTTACTTTATTTTTGTGATTTGTCCCCAGCTGGATTTCTTATAACAGGTAAGTACTTACAAAATTTTCCACTGTTTCTTTATTTTTCTGGCTTGAATTCGTATTTTAAACCCTTTTACTTACAACACTTTACTTTCTAACCTTGATTTTCTTTATACATTTCTTATTTTATTTTCTTCGATCCGCAAAATTTTCAAAACTTTTTTCAACTCTCCAATTTTTTTATCAATAACCACCAACTATCAATTTTTTTCCTGCTTACTTTAATTTTGTATATAGTAAAATCCCCAAATTTCAAAAATGACTACTTGTGACAAATTATTTTTTTATGTCAAATATTTTTTACTTTTGAAAATAAAAACTTCTATACTACCTTTTTGTTGCCCTTTTTAATACAATATTCTTTTCTTGATACTTTCCTGAGCATTTTCTGTAAATTAGCATGTGTTACGTTCAGTTAAAAGTTTTTATCTTTCACATCTCATTTTTAAAAATTTTTCTTAACGAGTGCCCTATACTTTTAAACAAACTCCTTTTTATATATCTAGAACTTATTAACTACTCATAACAAATCTTTTCATATTTAGATTAACATATCTTTGCTAAAAAACTAATATCTTTGTTTCTACAGTTTTGTAGGCTGTCGAAATTGGTTTCACCCCTTTTTACCACACTTTAACACGGTGTCTTGAGCTACCCCCATTCACACACGAAGCACTGAGTGTCTTCTTTGTCCAAATGGCATGTCTTTGCACATCGATGGATTTCCTGTTAAGTTTTTTGATGAAAATATAGTTCAACTATGCTGTTACACATACAAAAATCAAGAAATGTTGCATTCATCTAAACATATTACTGCACCCCTGTTTGGTAAGTTTTATTTCAGTTTATATTCACTTTTACAGACCATGCACTTTTTATGTTTCGTTATGAAAGTTTTTTAGATAATTTACAATATTTTCCCCTGTTTATTGAATGTTGCTTTCTTAACTTTTATCTAAAGTTCAATTACATTGACTCTATACTAGATATTTCATAAATTTCCCCTTTTAAAAGTTTATACTATAACAATTGTCTCTTTTATAGGTGAAATCTTTCCCCTGAAATTATGCAACTTTTGATACTACTGGAGTTGATTGAAGTGAAATTTTTATATGGGACTACATTGGTGACACCTTTTCGATGGCAGGAAATACACAATAGGTCTCTCGTCAGCTCTGCCAGTGAAAATCTAGGACTTCGACTTGACACCTTTTTCTTGTTTTTTATTTGTTTTTCATTAATTTTTATGGCCAATTTGGCTTTGCAAATACCTTATAACTAACTACATTTTTGATATGAACAATAAATACTTAATTCTACTACTAATATGTTAAAAACTAAATTAAAATTATTTTCTGAAATTGGTCATTCTTAAATGTATGCATGCTACTGTATTTATTAAACATTTTATTTTTACTGCATGTTTGCACTCTATTTTTGTACCTCTATTTATCTGCATTTTATTATTCTAATGAAAATAATTAAAAACCTTTTAAAATAATTTATAATATTGCTACATGTGATAATATATATATATATATATATATATATATATATATATATATATATATATATATATATATATATATATATATATATATATATATATATATATATATATATATATATATATATATATATATATATATATATATATATATATATATATATATATATATATATATATATATATATATATATATATATATATATATATATATATATATATATATATATATATATATATATATATATATATATATATATATATATATATATATATATATATATATATATATATATATATATATATATATATATATATATATATATATATATATATATATATATATATATATATATATATATATATATATATATATATATATATATATATATATATATATATATATATATACACACACACACATATATATATATATAGGTACAGAGCAAGAGTTTAAACGCGGGTTTATTTACATTACAGTAAAAAATAAATGAAATTAACGTGTAACGCCCGCAAAAAGATAAAAAAAATGCACGGTGGATAATGCAAAAATTGCAAATGCAGAAAGATGCAAAACCGTGGACACGTGTTTCTGACTAATTGGTCTTCATCAGCACGGTGTAGCTGAGTTAAAAATGATGGATAAACTCAGAAAAGACACAAAAGGAAAACCACTGACAGGGAGCCAGTCGCACCTTTGTGGCTTCCACTTGGATGACTCCGGTATGGGAGCATCGTCCAAGCATCGCACACGCGGGCAACTATAGCCACCTGCATGGGATTCCTGGACCCAGGAAAATGAATAGGTATAGAGCAAGAGTTTAAACGCGGGTTTATTTACCTTACAGTAAAAATAAATGAAATTAACGGGTAACGCCCGCAAAAAGAAAAAAATTGAACGGTGGATAATGCAAAAATTGCAAATGGCAGAAAGATGCAAACCGTGGACACGTGTCTCTACTAATTGGTCTTCATCGGCACGGTGTAGCTGAGTTAAAATAATGGATAAAACTCAGAAAAGACACAAAAGGAAAACCACTGACAGGGAGCCAGTCGCACGGCTTCCACTTGGATGACTCCGGTATGGGAATCGTCCAAGCATCGCACACGCGGGCAACTATAGCACCTGCGTGGGATTCCGGACCCAGGAAAATGAATAGTTACAGAGCAAGAGTTTAAACGCGGGTTTATTTACATTACAATAAAAAATAAATGAAATTAACGGGTAACGCTCGGAAAAAAAATTGCCATTGGCAATTTTTGCATTATCCACCGTGCAATTTTTTTTTTTTTTTGCGAGCGTTACCCGTTAATTTCATTTATTTTTTTACTGTAATGTAAATAAACCCGCGTTTAAACTCTTGCTCTGTACCTATTCATTTTCCTGGGTCCGGAATCCCACGCAGGTTGCTATAGTTGCCCGCGTGTGCGATGCTTGACGATGCTCCCATACCGGAGTCATCCAAGTGGAAGCCACAAAGGTGCGACTGGGCTCCCTGTCAGTGGTTTTCCTTTGCATCTTTTCTGAGTTTTATCCATCATTTTAACTCAGCTACACCGTGCTGATGAAGACCAATTAGTCAGAAACACGTGTCCACGGTTTGCATCTTTCTGCCATTTGCAATTTTTGCATTATCCACCGTGCAAATTTTTTTTTATTTTTGCGGGCGTTACCCGTTAATTTCATTTATTTTTTACTATAATGTAAATTAACCCGCGTTTAAACTCTTGCTCTGTACCTATTCATTTTCCTGGGTCCGGGAATCCCACGCAGGTTGCTATAGTTGCCCGCGTGTGCGATGCTTGGACGATGCTCAAATACCGGAGTCATCCAAGTGGAAGCCACAAAGGTGCGACTGGCTCCCTGTCAGTGGTTTTCCTTTGTGTCTTTTTCTGAGTTTTATCCATCATTTTAACTCAGCTACACCGTGCTGATGAAGACCAATTAGTCAGAACCACGTGTCCACGGTTTGCATCTTTCTGCCATTTGCAATTTTTTGCATTATCCACCGTGCAATTTTTTTTTTTTTTCTTTTTGCGGGCGTTACCCGTTAATTTCTTTTATTTTTTACTATATATATATATATATATATATATATATATATATATATATATATATATATATATATATATATATATATATATATATATATATATATATATATATAAATTATTAAAATAAAGTTTATTCATTCTAATTTCTTTATTACCACTATTTATTTATTATTAGAAGTTTTCAGTTAATATTCGAGGAAAGTTTCCGATTTAGAAAGTTTTCAATTGCTTGTCTAGAGAATCGATAATGAACATATGAAATCAAACATTTTGTTTTTTGTTCAAATTGCCTGAAGTTTTGTATTACATTTTTAGAATCTTGAGAAAATTCTGATATGATCATACCGGTTTGATAAGTTTCCATGCCTACTTAATATTTTTAAAACAGTTCATTTCTAAATCTAAGGTGGTTAGTTTTGAATTGTGGTATATCATTGAATTACTTTAGAACATTTATATCACATATTCCAGTGCTTCTGGTATCATTTGGAAAACAAATTGTCATACCATTTCCTCAAAATCAAGTCCATCATTATATTTACAGAATCATCTTATTTTAATTTCTTTGGTGTTCTCTTTGGTCCATGACCATGACAGTGCTTTAACCAATGTCTGTTAGATTTAAGAATTAAATTTACAAAAAAAAAATCAAGTACACTTTTAAACTTAACCAACCGTTATATTTAGAATTTCCTTAGGATGCTAGAAATGTAAAAATATACATTGGGACTCAAAAAGTTGTGGCAGTTTGTGCCGGAAGTTAAAAAAAATAAATTGATACGTTAAAATATTCAATTTAAGATATTCGTTACTTATACAGAATTTCATTTCGCCAGCTTAATTAAGCTGTAAAAAGAGGCTATAGTGCTAGGATTTTTTAATTTTTTTTTTTTTTTTTAAGTTTCAATTCATACTTAGAATTTTTAAAGAAAAATGTACTCTACCAAATATTGAATTCAATATTATGGAAAATATATATATATATATATATATATATATATATATATATATATATATATATATATATATATATATATATATATATATATATATATATATATATATATATATATATGTATATATATATATATATATATATATATATATATATATATATATATATATATATATATATATATATATATATATATATATATATATATATATATATATATATATATATATATATACTATATATATATGTATATGTGTATATATATATATATATATATATATATATATATATATATATATATATATATATATATATATATATATATATATATATATATATATATATATATATATATATATATATATATATATATATATATATATATATATATATATATATATATATATATATATATATATATATATATATATATATATGTATATATATATATATATATATATGTATATATATATATATATATATATATATAAAATATACATATATATATATATATATATATATATATATATATATATATATATATATATATGTATATATATATATATATATATACATATATGATTTTTTTATTTATTATTTGATTTATGTATGGTAAATTTCTTATTTAATAATTGGTAAGTAGAGGTAAGAAGACCATTAATTAATCATACACATCGTTTTCTCTGTCATAATTGAATAGGTTTTGAAAATAATGGATTGACCAAGCGGCAATCAGAATTTAAAATTGTTTAATTTATTGATTAACTTTTCCAAAGCTACAATGTGTTAAAGATTACTCTTCCACATATATATATATATATATATATATATCATATGTTATAGTGACTTCAGAGAGAGCAACTACTAAAATACGATAAAGTGGACAACGATATGCCCAACTCCAGACGATTAGGATTTCTTAATTACCATTAAAGGAACTGACATAATTTCATAGATTTCGCTTTTTAAATCACAGGTAGATCCTCATTTATACCATTTTGTGACCATAGCAAGCTTCATATATCTATAGGCAAATTCGTCTGTAGTTTCTGCATATAATCTCGTAGGATCTCATAATTAGCAATAATATATTGAGCTGATATAATCGCAAAGAATCAGATCATTTCTGTTTCAATTACCAGATACATCTTCATACATACTATTTTGGAACCATGTCAGGTCTCATAGATCATAGATGCAGATCATGTGGCTTCGATTCCCAGGTAGATCTTCATACATACATACATTTTGAGGTCGCGTTAAGGCTCATATATCCATTCAAATTTCATTTTAGTTTTCGCATATATTCTCATAGAATATTCTAACTACCATTAAAGGTACTATTACAGAGTCTCACAGATTCGGATAATGCCCCATTTTGGAAACATATCAATTCTCATATATTCCATGGGGTTTCATATACATTCTCACAGTATCTTATAATTACCAAGAAACGAAACTTATTCACTTGCATAGATCCATATCATTTAAGTTCCCAGATAAACTATCATTCATACCATTTTGAGACCACATGAAGTCTCATAAATACCAGCCAATTCCATTGTTTTTCCTCATACATTCTCAAACAATCTCATAATTACCATTTACATATTTTTGGGGAACCACATTTAGTCTCATAAATACAAATGGTTTGTCAATAAGAAAAGTCCAATAAACAACAGAATTAGTTTATCTGGATTTCCTGTTGCTTTTACATCAAAATCTATGCGAAATTGCGGATTTCCTGTCCATCAGTTAACTTATACAGACTTACAGCAATCATTCATGGAATTACCATGTTAAACTGATTAAAGATGTACATGCAAAGCCTATTAAAAACTGGTAAATTTCAATGAGAAGTCTTATGAAATTACGGTTTCACTATCCAACACAAATCTTATAGATTCTTGTATATGTTTTTTAAAGGAGTTTCTATGAGACATTTTTGGTAGAGTACCTACCCACATTTTTTCATATATTGGAAAAAGAAAGTCCTTATCTCGATTTTTATAAGATTCAACGTCCAATGTCATTAGCTTATTTAATTCGTATAAATGCCAAGTAGAAAAAAAGCGGGTTATAACCATCTGTGAATAGTTTATTGAGTTTAGTGTCTAGTCAATGGTAATTCGTTTTCGAAACCCGCCATTTCTATTTCATGATTTCACTTTAAAGTTTTCATTTGAATTCAAAAGTCACCAACTGCAGCAATCATTCAAGTACGCACAACGCCAAGTTGCTTTTAACCAATGCATGCACTGCAGAGTATCACGTGATCCGTTCATTGCGATGTTTGTTCGTTCTGCTGACTAGTTAATAACACAGTTAATAACTTAATATATTTATATGAATAAAGTAACGCATTCAAGACAGTGTTTAAATTTGTAAATACAATATAAAATTGCAGGTAAGTGTTGCAGGTCGTCACTTACTTTAGTATGATGGAAATGAAGGCGGCTTACGAGTTGGGTGTGAAAGCGCTCGATGATGGATTGCCAGTTAGTGACCTTCCCTTGGCATCTCCAATCTCTTGTGTATGATGGATCACCTGAACGCGTCATAGGCTCATTCATCATCATGTCTTCTGCCTACAGGTTTGCACGCCACTGCACGTCAGTTAATTGAAACTATGCTATTAATGTACTGTTCTCTCTCCCTCTCTCTATCTATAGTACATATATATATATATATATATATATATATATATATATATATATATATATATATATATATATATATATATATATATATATATATATATATATATATATATATATATATATATATATATATATATATATATATATATATATATATATATATATATATATATATATATATATATATATATATATATATATATATATATATATATATATATATATATATATATTAGTATATATATATATTTCTTGAACCTCGTTTCTATATGTTTTCTTGTTGTTTTTTTCTTGGAAATATGGTTCTGTTTTAATAATTAATTTTTTAGATTGTGATGGAATTCATTTATTTTTTTTTTTCAATAATAATTTCGTTGAATATTCCGCACCAAACATTTTCTGAGAGTATTGTCTTGTACAGTTTATTACAAAATTAGGATTATCTTGTGCCCACCATCTGCAGTTCTGTGAGGAAACAATACCATTCGTAATAATTAATAAATGTTGCTTCGTCACTGAAAAAAAAATTATTTTCTTAAGGAAATTGGTGTCATTTAAATAATTTCCTTGTGCCCATTAGCAAAACTCCAACCTTCTTAGTTCTTAGTTCAAGTGTATATACTTAGGTTTATAGGTTTTTAATTTGTGATGTTTGAGACATCTCCACACTTTATTTCTGGAAACATTTAATTGCAAACCTAATTTTCCGACACTTACTTTGAGATTAGCATACAATGTTTTACTATCATTTCATTAATCACTGGATCAATCTGTTTATTATTTAAATGAATTGGTCTTGACTTAGAAACACTTCCAGTATTATTAAAAGTAAAACAAGATAGATTTATTGGGGTTCAAAATAAAACAAAGAAGGTTTAGTGCCATATCCCCAAAAAGAAACAATTATGCAGCTACGGACACGTGTTTCGGAGTTATTGCCCCTCATCAGGTAGCTTAGCTAAGGAATTGGATCTAGGATAGAATAGATCAGGAACAAGAACTAAAATAAGGCTGGAAAGTACAGTACACAGTACTCAATTAGTGTCTTCATGTTCCCATGTGCCACATTTGGGGCCTCGATGAGCACAGTCAACACACAGAGCCCTATGTGTACTTATATTCGACATTTCCAGTTTCCAGAAATTTATCGAGAAGGTTTTGGAAGCTGCTAACATCAGAAAGCCTTCTTTCAGGATAACGTTGGTGATAAATTCTATTGGCAAGTAAACTATTTCTGTCTGACTCGCCCAAAACAAAAGTCATGTCTACAAGTTCCGCTTTATTAAAATTCATATTGTAAAATTCCAAATATTTTAAATTCAATACAAATTGTAACTAACGACCGATAAGTGTGATAAATGCTCCTTTGTACAAGACAATTTATACCAAACTGAGGTTTTATTGCTTGTCGAATAACAAAAACAGCAAAAAAATTTACAAAAACCATTACCGTAAAGGACTGGTTAAATACTATTTACTCATTTCAATGGAAATGGTCCCACTAAATGGCCTCATTTCAAAATTGCATAAAGACGTGTGTCAATCAAAATGGGCAACACGTCGAACACCTATTATAAATTTTTCTAATGAATTATTTGAGGGAACCTCTTTTTTTAAGTTTATTCTTGAATTTGACACTTATTTATTTATAAAACGAAAGTGGTTGCAATTAGCCATAGGGAAGTACTTACAAAAAATGTTCATTTTTCATTTCTACATCACATCGTCGAAAAATATACCGGGTGTTTCATTTGAAAAAATTGAGAAAATTCAATTTAAAAAGTTCTTAATTGAAAAATAAACATTTATTTATTTATAAAACGAAAATGGTTGCAATTAGCCATAGGGAAGTACTTACAAAAAATATTCGTTTTTCATTTGAAAAAATTGAGAAAATTCAATTTAAAAAGTTCTTAATTGAATACTAATTTTTTGGCCACCCTGTACATGTTTAGGAAATGAAAATGATTCAAAAACATTAATTAGATGTCTCATAACTAGTATTCACATAAGTTTTTCTTAAAACCCATAATTGTGACTGTGGTGATTTTTTTAATATCCATCTGCAGATGACATTATTTCAACAAAAAAATTCATTACATCAAAGTGGTTGGGAGATAGCCAATAATAATACAGGAATAAATAGAGCCTAGAAAGAGGCTTCGAAAAAATGTACTGATATACATAGCATTCCATTTAAAAAAAAGGCACTTGGTCCTGTAATTTCGTCTTGGCTCGCCCTGTATGTTCGAAAATAATTTCCAGTTATAGACTTTTTTTATCTAGTTTACTTGCAATATTTTAAAAAATTTCTAGCTATCGTAGAACTCGAGATATCGAAGTCCGACGCACTATTGCCCCACCCTGTATAATATTATTTCTGCAAATGAAAGATCTTTAAGAAATATTTTATTTTATTTTATTATAACTTATTTTAACCCATTTCTATATTCCTGCCTCGTTTGTTATAAGCAGTGTTGGTGAAAGAAATCAAAAGATAAACAGAAATAAATGGAGTTCTTCGAAATACTAACAAGAATTTAAGTATTTGCAGTATTTTATTTTATGACCACGACTTTATCGATTATAGTCCTATCTGAAAATGTGGCTGTGGATGATTTCACACCGGTCGGATTCTTCAGGTTTTTCTTATAAAATTAAAATTGTTATCTTTAGCTGGCACGATATGTCTAAATTATTTCTGTTTTTATAAATACAATTTTTAACAGTCTATAGTTTTAAAACAAAGCGGTTTATGTCACGTTCATAGGAATAATCTTGAGAAACAAAATAAACACAGTTTAATTCAAAAAAATAGTAAAATTATCTGAAAGGAAATGTTTATAATGATTTGTTTAGTTTTATATTTTCTTAAATTCTATCCATATTCTATTATTTATATTTTCTTAAATTCTATCCAGGTGTATTGTATGGGATAATTACCAAGAAAAATAACTTATTGAGCTGGGTAAACTATATTTTCCGTACGTCCTCTAACCTGAGGATTTTTTTTGAATTTCGTTTTATAGCAGCATACTGAAAATGGACCGTTATTCTTGTTAATTATTTTCAAAATGTCCCAAGCAGAGCGCAAAATTCCGATAACATAACTATTCATTTTAAGAAAAATGTTACAGGAAAGAAAATGTTTTAATCTGATAGGTTTCTGCTTCCTTAATTTTAATTAAAGTATACAGGGTTTGCATGATTTAAGAAAAGGATATTTTGATAGGTTTCTGCTTCCTTAATTTTAATTAAAGTATACAGGGTTTGCATGATTTAAGAAAAGGATATTTTCACACGCCCTCTTAAAAAGTAAAAAGAAAAAGTTTCTTAAACTTTAATTTTATAGCAGTATGCCTCAGTATCTTATCTTTTTTAATTATTTTTCAACATTTTGTTTCAAAAAATGCACAGGCATGTCAAATATGTCGCTTTTAAGTTGGCACAATGAAATAGTCTTCTTCATATAGTGATACTGTATTTCGTTTAAAATAAGAAAACTAGTAAATTCGGTATATCCCTAACAAATGTAGATGATTTTGTGGTGTAAAAACAACTTGGGAGATAAACACGGACTGGCCAATTTACAGAAATATTTTCTTCTGACTTTGGACTTCCAAAGAACATTTTCACGGAAATAACACCTGTTGATATTCTGATGCCTGAAACAATATTTCTACACCGTATTATAGGGATTATTCACACAAAGACTAATAAATTAACGTCCAGATGATATGCCAGCCACTGCACATAAAAAGTGTAGCTTAGAGCTAATTTCCGTACACTTGACGGTTGCTCGTATACAACTCACTCCAAAATAAATTGTTTTTATGTTTTCCAAGGTGTTTGATAAAATATGACGTCAAAGCCTATTAAATAAGTTGCCATCCTATATTACTTGTCAGCACAGTTGTTCTTGTGGATATCAAATTTCCTCTTTAACCGCTCGTCATAAAAGTTCTCTATCAACTCTGGTGTTCCACAAAGATCTGTCTTAAACCCACCCTATTTCTTCTTCATGTTAACGATTTACTACTATTTAAAATTAAATCCCGTCCAAAGTTTGCTGATGACAATACTTTTAGCATACAAAAACTGTAATAGTATATATTATTATAAAGATGTACGTACGACTTCATCAATTCGGGAATGTCTGAAATTATTGGGATTCAAAAAACTGGCTCACTTTAATCCATTTAAAACATAGGCATATATATTCTCTAGAATATGTAACAAAAATGGATCAAATATCATATCATATCAGCGTCAAGTAAGATTTAGGGTTCCTCGATTTCTATGTTTAGATTAACCATCTGCGATAATATTTTCTGTTACTAAAGAAAATTAAGTTGCTGCAAAAAAATCTTTGTTTGCTTTTTCATAGTTAAGAGCTAAACATCTTGGACTCCATCCAAAACCAAAAATCATACAAATGGTTGAAATTTAGCCTTTACGAGTTCACTCTTTAGAACATCGTCACATTGGTAAGAGTCTTTAGGGATATATTTTAGGATACTGAGTATATTTTTTGTATATGTCAAATTCCTAACTTATTTTCACTATTTCTAATTATTAATACGTTTAAAAATGGTAGTTGTCCAGAGTTTTCAAATTCATATGTGAATTTAAATAAGGTAGAATATACAGAAAAGATATCACCACTCTAAGATATATCCCTAAGGACGCTCAGCACAAAACGGCAAGTTTAATTTTCTAGTCCATCGTCTGTTAAGCTTCCCCCTCAATAAGGAGAGGTTTGAAAACGAGAATGCATTGATTATGGATATAGCTGCGAGTAATGGATATTCTGCAAGTTAAGGTAATTAGGAAACGAGGATTTAAAGACTCGCGCGAAAATCCTTGACCTTTCAAAATGAAAGAGAAAATCCGAAATTTGTATCGATTCGATTCGATCTTCGATTCACCGGTGGTATTGGTAAGATTTTTAAAGATGTAGGTATGACAGTGGTTCATTCATCGGGAAACAAACTACAACAACTTTTAAACAATCCAAAAGACAAAATTGAAACAAACGAAAACTCGGGGATTTACGAAATGTATGAATAGTGACAGAGGGCCTATCACAAATAGCCCGCTTTATTGGTTAGTGGGTTACGGTTCACCAAACCATGACAATAGTTTGGGTATAAATAGGGTAGATTGTTAGCATAACTTTAGTTTTAACTATCTCCAGATGATGCCAACTTGGTTGGCGAAATGCGCGTAGTGTACAGTATATAGTGTTTTGGTGTTTTGTGGAAAACTACGTCAGTGTTATCATCACATCAAAGGTTCCAACCCATTCCAGGAATAGATCTGATGTATAATCATTTTTCATAAATAACAAATAACTTTTTTGTGAAGTCAAAAATAAAATATTTGGGGTCCCTTAAACCATTAGGCCTATTTTTCTCTCAACGAAATCACTCTTTCTCTTGGCCTTTTGAACGCATGTGTCACGTTTGACAGCATTATATTATGCCTTCTCTCTGTCTGTGTGTATCGTGATAGCAGCAATAGTTTTATATTTTCTTGGAAATCTTGAGCAATTGTTCAAGATAACGTATACTTTGAAAATACCTCTTGTAAATTTCTCGTCAGATTACCCATTATCAAGAAAAACGAAATCAATAAAATATAAGAATAAAATTAAATCAACAGGTTTAATGAAATTTGTCTATAACCTTAATTAAACTTCCTATAGGCATTATATTTTGACCTTTTTAACTAATACCTATTGAAATTTTAAGAACTATTTTTAACACATTTATTAAACTACTTTTTGTTTCGATAATGATAAAAAGGTATTAACCCTAAACATGAACACTCTTCGGCAGAGTAAAATACACAATTTTCAAAAATAAGCTCATTTAATTTAACGTAAAAAATTAAGAAGAAATTGTACCAGTTCAATAGATAAGTTCAATAGGTGGAATATCACCGTAGTTGTAATTTTGTGTTTTTTTCATTATTTTTATACGCCATATGCCCCCATACCACAGTTGTTCTTGTGGATATCAAATGTCCTTTTTCACCATTCGTCTTTTGGACTCGAGCCAAAATCAAGCTCTACCAAGATTCATACCAATGGTTGAAATTCAGCCTTTACGAATTTGCTTTTTAAAACGTCGTCGCATTTGATCATGGATCATATTCCATAGAAACAATTGTTAAAACGATCGTTTCTGTCCCGGTTTATATAGTATTTGCTCCACGATGTGGTACAACTCACCCTTAATCTTATTTATCTTTAATTCCACGAGATGCCGCTTCGTAATAATAATAATAAAGAACCCCTCAATAAAATAGCAACTACACTTTCTTCACGTCCATGATAAAATAATCAAAATAATCATTTTTTAGAACTAAATTTATAATAATCTCGAATTATGGTACCTACACCATAAATTTAATAGATTTAATATGTTTAAAAATTTTAGCCAAACATTGTAAAACTATGTTAATTTTAAGGCGTTAACCACTCGGGGAATACATGTACAGAAACAGGTGGCATAGTGGCGTGCCTAAGGAGGGGCTAGGGAAGGCGCAAGCCCCCGCCCCTGTTTATATTGCCGCCCAAGCGCCCCAAACATTTCGTGAAAATTCGACGAATAATTATGAAAATAACACTAATGTTGCTTTTCTGCAAAACATCAAAACACCATATACTGCACTGGAAGTGCATTTTTGTTCAACAAGTTGGCGTCATCTGGAAATGACTAAAACACAGTTTTAATCGTCTTCAGATGATGCCAACTTGCTGGAGAAACGCGCTTCGAGTGCAGTATATGGCGTTTTGGTGTTTTGTGGAAGGCCACGTCAGTGTTAGCTTCATATCAAAGGTTCCAACCCACTTTAGGTATAGGAAATAAATCGTTTCTTTCTTGAATGTTTAATGACCTGCAATATATTAATTATACAACTCAGTGGAAGTAGGTCGATTAAAACGAACTACTTTTTTTAATTTAATCGACGTTTCGCTGTAGTAATTAGTATCCTCAGGACCAATTAAATTAAGTTTTAGTTTAGTAAACAAATTATATAACAAATGTACAAAATTTTGAGCAGTAGTTAACCCCTCGATTAATTTATAAACTAAACAACTGTTATTTTCTAAACTCAAAAGTTAGGTCACAGGGGCGTAATATAATATTTACACGCATGTTACAATTTCTTCAAAAAAATAAACATAAATCTAGAATTGCAATACCAAAAATAGTTTTTATCAGTTTTATCATATTGTGTCAACATGTCTGTATCATATCCTTAAAACATACATCTAAAATAAACTAAAAATATTTAGTGAAAAAAAGATTTATTATTATTTATCGAAAAAACTATTTACCTATTGTATTTTAAAATAAGAAGCCACAAATTATAAGATTCTTGATCTTGATCCATTAAACATATTTAAATTATTTAGGTGCTATTTTTAAAGGTTATGGTTATGATGTAGAAAATAACATTACTGGCAGCATTATAAATCCGATAAAAATTTTTAGATTTGCTTTAAAAAAAATAACATATAATGGTTTTTCATTTTCAAAACTAATATTTTCCGTATTTTTAATGTATGCCCTATAATTTTTCTTGGGCTGTTTTTCAAAAAAAAAAAAATTCTACATACATGCGACCAGTAATCTTGTTTATGTAATTTTAAGAAATGCCTGAATTCGTTATTTTTTCTATTAATTGTGCTGAAATTGTAGTTTTCTTATCAATAAACAAATTGTTCTAAATTTTTGCGCACCCTATTCCTAATTAAAATTAAGGAAATGAAAACCCAAGAAAAATATTTGTTCTTCTAACTTTTGTCGAAAGTGACTAATTTTTATATTACAGAGCTGTTGCAGAGACTATTGCACTTTTTTTTTTGAAGACATTTTTAAAACTAATAATCATGATAATAAATTTTCACATGCTGTTATAAAATTTATTACTAAGAAAATGTTTCCTTTGACTATTTTTGATACAAATTGAACTCTTTTTAATTTTCGCGCACTCTATATACATACCTGAATTAAAAAAAAAAGGAAATAGCTAAGGGACCAAGTCGGTTAAAATATGTTCATTCCGAGGTTTATTCCTATTTTTTTTTTTTTTTTTTTATTAAAATGAGTGATTTTCATTGTATTCTCTTTTCATTTTATTTTCTGTTCACTTTTTGTGGCAACATTTTGAAAAATAGTTAACATACGATTAACGATCCAGACTTCGATATGCTGCCATAAAATTAAAATTTAAGAAACTTTTACCTTCAGAGTTCCCACCAATTCTTCAAAATTCAAGTCCATGAGTTCTCATGACTAATGATAAAAGATTTTTAAATTAACAAAGCATTAATTCAAGAAAAAGAACACACCACGAATAGATTGGCGAATAAAGAAAAGTTGTTCTAAATTAATTTTACATTTTACCTAGGCAGTAAATTTTAAAAAATATGTCTTTTGAAAAGGGAAAACTGAACAAGCAATAAAACACGAACATTTTAGGAGAAATAGAAATTATTATACATCGACTTTTTGAATTTTCCGAGGAGTTTTTGTTTAAAAATCAAGAAAATATGTCCCTTTTCTCTATAAATCCATGATTTTTAGGTTATGATTTAAAATCCGTGTCCTTTTCCATGACTTTAAATTAAGAAATGAAAAATCAAGAACAACTCAATATAAACATTTTCATTCCGATAAATTTTTTTTAAACGGAATGTTGTCACTTTACCGGGGTATTTTTTGAGACACATTTGAAACAAATATTTTGTTATACTTACTTAACGAAAATTTATGAAAAAATATATCTAATTTTTACTATTCTATTAGCAGTTAATAAATAGGTTCAAGTTGATTATCAGAAATTCATTTATTGGTTTTAAAACTATTCTAGAGGACAGTTATTTTCGATATTATTTTATTTTTATGTTACTATTACTTATTTTTCATTTGAAAGAACATCACAAATAATAACGAAATATTTTGCAAAAAAACATTTTTTATTTGGTAAAATGTGGACCCAGAGTGGAACCTATTTCCGAATAATTTCGTGGTTAACTCATATCGTGGTAGCTGTCGTATAGTCCAATACAAGAAACAGAAAAGCCGAGCTATAAATTTAAATGAAGTACAATTAACTTGCGGCAATTGAAACAAAGGTACCTCAGGCTATTTATCTATGTATTTTCTTCATCGATAGCGACATACTGAAAAAGGAAATAGGTAAATAACCGGAGGTACATTTGTTACAAGTGTCGCAAATCGTCCATGTTAACCAGTTGTTGTGTTGAACTATATGTATTCAATCTCTCAAAGAAAATATTTAAATATATTAATAACAATAACTTTGTCCTAAGTATATCTAACAGCCTCTTTAGATACAAATTGAAGACAAATCTTGTTTCATAATCTACAGAAAATTCTATTTACACGGTATTTATTAGGTAGTTCAAGTTAAAAATTGTCTTTGTGACTTGAAGGATACTACTGTAGATTTTTCTATACTATAAATGGCTAAAAATGGCAAATACGTTAGTATTTTGTTGGTATTTTTATTTATTTCTAAAGCAATAATCGTCCTGATCTAAAACAGATTTAGTTTATTTTGAAATAACTTATAAAACCAATATTTTTTTCATATTTACCCGTATCTCAAATAGAATAAAATAAGCTTATTTCATTGAACTTGAATATTATTATATTTTATAAATTAAATTGATCAAATAATCGTTGGTTTTCATAAACACAAAAAGTTAACTAACTGTATTACTTACCTCACTAACGTATTTTCCATATAAAATTGTCAGCCATTTATGATTTTGATTAAATAATAAGTATAATGTATTTGATTATTTTGATATAGTTAATATGCGTATGTAGTAAATTATTAGGTACTTGTAGTGTAACGTGTATCTACTAGGTAAAATTTAAAAACATTTTGTTTAAATTAATGGGATTTAAATTAATTTTACACAATCCGCTAAAAAATTTTTTAATTTTTATCCAATGAATTCCATTAAATATTTCATTATGCTGTAACGTATAAATACACTTTTAAACTTTTAACCCATCTAACAAAATGATTAAGGTATGAAAACTCACATAACATTCCAAAAAGTGTAATAAATCATATAGTGTTTTAATTTTTAATCATTGATACATTTTTTAAAAATACCTTATTAAAAAAACAATAGTTGACAACCGAAGTTGATTATAATATTTAGTATTATTTAATTTATTTTGAGATATAAATGTGTTGAAAATGTATACTTATAATTTTTTATTTAAGGATAATACTTTAAAGATATAAACATTGTATTGATAGGATTGAAAATAAAATCAAAATATTGACAAAAAATAATGTACATAATCTACTGAAGAAAAGTTTATTTTTCCTGGTTTTTTTCAAAACAGATATCTTGCCGAAACATCTAATATCTCTTATTTTTAGTTTATATACTTATTACAAGGTAGAAACAGCATAACCTCAATTTACGTTATTATATAACAAATTTATTTTTACCAATAATTTCTCAAGAGAAAAATTATTCATGTAGACAGATCATTTGGCTACTAATAGATATACAATTGTTTGTCCATATGAATTCTGTTGCATCCGCAAAGATATATATATATATATATATATATATATATATATATATATATATATATATATATATATATATATATATATATATATATATATATATATATATATATATATATATATATATATATATATATATATATATATATATATATATATATATATATATATATATATATATATATATATATATATATATATATATATATATATATATATATATATATATATATATATATATATATATATATATATATATATATATATATATATATATATATATATATATGTATATATATATATATATATAGATATGTAGATATATATATATATATATATATATATATATATATATATATATATATATATATATATATATATATATATATATATATATATATATATATATATATATATATATAGATATATAAAAATTTGTAATTAAACGAAAAATCCATCTACAAACATTTTATTAAAGCATGATTGAAACTCAACATAAATAAGATCTATACAAATGTATTTTTAAGTAGTAAAGGAATAAAACTTACTATTATAACCGGACAGTTTCAAATTGGATTTTCCTAATATTAAGTTTTTAGATTGCACTTTATTTAGTTTTATCTTTGAAAATTTATTTACAAATTATCACAGTATACAAAAAATGGACAATCGCAGATTTTTTATATCTACGTCTTGCCACAGCACGATAATAAACACTACGGGTGAACTGCCGCGGCACCAAGACGTTGTCCGTACACTGAATATGCTGAATAATAAGGTCCTAACGCCGTTGGATTAAACGCACTATATGGTGAAGCCGCCAAAGTAGTCGGTAATGTAGGTTTTCCATAAGGGTGATATCTTGCAGCAGACAAGGGACTTAAGGGAGGGTTTGGATAACCAGGTCGATGTAAAGATGTTGATGAAAAAAGTGAATGAGCGTTCAGTAACGATGAAGCTGAGGAAGTCACTACAGAAGCAGCATCAGATCCACTTGTATGTGTACGGAGGTGCTGCAAAAGTTCTTCAGAAGTAACAAATCTTTTTCCACAATATGTGTCACCTGCAATCCAGTTACATACATATGGACGTCCAAGTTGTAGTTGTGTATACGCTAATGAAGATGTAGGCACAGATCCGGGAGAAACCAAAGACATTGCCATAGCTAAATTGTACTTTTGATGGTCACATTGAGTACAACCAGAAGGACATGGCCCAGTTACACCATTCATTAAGAGTTGTTGATTTTGCATACTAAATTGACATCCTGTGCAGTACGGATCTTTGCACACAGGCACTAGAGCTTCACCACCCGACGGAGTTTTCACTCGCGCGTAACTTAAATAAGGTCCAGTTGAGCTTCCAGGGTATCCGGCGGCAAACATAGCAGCATGTTGATGAGCACTGTACGTTGCCCCAGGAAAAGTGGGTCTAAATGCTGGATTTGTATGCTCAAGACCTGAGGGCAACACAAAGAACTTAAATGTCCGTTTAAGTTACTACCAAGTCCGGAAGATATAGCAACTGATTTATAACTACCAAGTTGTGTATCCTTTGAATGTCCTTGTAAAATTTCAATTCCCGATCCAATAACTGGGCTGGCACCCTCTCGCCGACGGTGTGGATTTTTCTTCTGGTGAATTTTTTTCAATTTCAGGATTTGGTGTTGTAGAAGAACTTGTAGGAGGCGATGACGTTTTCCTTCCAGGGCTCTGACTTCCCATTTTCTTGTTTTCTAAATTATTTTGAAAACTACATTTTGACGACGGACGATTCTCATCAGATTTCTTTGTCACTACATTATTTTCATATGGCTTAAAAGCGAGTTTATTCTCTGTGGGTGATAATCTCTGATGTGTTTTTTCACATTTCTCTCACTATTAGGCGACGAACGTATATTTTCATTTGCTGAGGATTTTTTTGATTTTTCCGAAGGGGAAATTAACGGTTTTGAAGAGGGAATATCAGCTCCCTATTTGACTGCAGGTTTGAGCAAGAAGCGCTAAGGGACTTTTCTTCGCATCAAGCTGAAACAACAAGAAATATATAAATACTTTAGTTAACTATACCTATACGTGATACAGATTTTTAAATAATGTACGCATACTTATATTTAAATAAATAATATTAGTTTAAACTTACCGTTGTAGGTAAAGGAGATAAGTAATCCGGCTGTAAATATTGATTACTGGCCGAGGACAGCATACTGCCACCTTCCAATACAACCATTTGGAAAGATAAACTGTAAATACTAAACCAACCACAAATATTTATAACGGTGAAACAAAACACACAAACAAGAGATCACACTACTTCCACGGTTAACTTTGATGTGAGACCAGGTTAAAACAGAGCTCCCTGTAAATTTGCTACATTGTGCGCATGGCAGGTTCCTTCTCCTCGTCGCTTCACCGCTGTAGCCATAGCATGACAAAGCGCTAATACCGCCACGTTTGGCCTGTCGGCTCCTACCACCCATGAAGCTGGTGACGATGACAGACCTCAGGATACTTTGAACTTGCCGACATTACAATATCTAAGAAGGTTCAAAGTAACCGTAGCATACAAAACATGAAATAGAATAACAAATACTAATGGAACAATACGATGATAGAAAGATAAAGAGCGCGGCATCAAGTTATTACAGACCGTCTATCATAAACTTGGTTTGGGTTATTGCCAGCTTTATTTATTTTATAGATATGTCCGTTATTCTTCTCATAAGTTATATAAACGTGCTGTCTATTTTGCCTTCCTTCTGTCAACAAAAATGTGTCACAAATTAAATTAAAATAAAAAAATAGGTATATATAAATTTGATGATGTGAATTTGAAACATTTATATGAATATTAGGTACCTTACCTATACATACATATATAATAAAGCAGTAAAGATTTATTGGCACATTTAGAACATAAATTATATGTTGATTAATTCATAAATCATTTCTCGATTCTTCTCCTTCATCATTGTTATGATAAAGAAGTATTTGACAATCAAATTCGTTCGAATTAATTATGTTGCCATTTAAAAAAATTATTAATTGAATTAATATTTTTAAATAAAAAAACTCTACCGTATTAAAATTTGTAGATGATCTCTATATAATACATAATATAATATAATGTATCCAATTTTTGTCATATATTATTACATTGTATATATATATATATATATATATATATATATATATATATATATATATATATATATATATATATATATATATATATATATATATATATATATATATATATATATATATATATATATATATATATAATGTAATAATATATGACAAAAAAATTGATACAATATGTTTTAGGCAGACAGTATTTCTCATTTTTCTCATGGGAATTTTCTCCATTCGGTTTACTTTACACTTATTACAATGAACCAAAATTCTTTAGAAAAATAAACCTTAAAAATTTGCCAAAATAAATTAAAATAACAAATTGAAATTGTTCTATTTATGGTTCAGTGCAGATATCCCAGACAACAAAATTATATTTTAAAGACATTTCCTTAACACGTTTCTTCCCAATTTTTGTAATATGCTAAAAAAGATTTTATACATCTGAAATATTGCAATACATATTAAGAAAATATTGTGTGGAGCCAGGAGATTTACATTAACATACTTACATTAACGTACTAAATATTTAATTCTATCTATTAAAATATTTTAAAAATGTTATCTAAACTAAGAACAAAATGTTTTAAAAATATGTTAGATAGGATAAATGAAATCTTAATGCGAATGGTGACAAAATTTAAAGAATACCAGATCTTGGAGTATAGGATCCAAACTAATTTCCATAATAGTACTAATAGAGTTTAATGGCCGCATATCAGGTGAGTTATATCATATCCTTTTCGATTCTCTTATAAAGAGGTCAGATAATGATATAACTATCTAGGCACAAAAGAATATAAAACAACTCGCCTAAAATTCCCTGGAACATAAAATATACAATTTCAAACTTATTTGCAACACAAAAAAACGTCGACTTCTTTGATCCCGTTACCGCCGTCAAAGAAGCCGATGTTTTTTATGTTGCAAATAAGTTTAAAATAATCTACACTTTGCACTATGCAATATAGCTATAGTTTGTTGTTTGGATCTTTGTGCGTACGTCACAATTACAAGCCGTATGAAGTAAATAAATTGAAGGTCAACTTTACTTTTGAGCAGAGGCGTGTACTGAGAACAGTATTTTTTATATATTCCAATACTGATATAGGGCATATCATAAATTTCACCGGTCGCCACTGAGTACTTGTAAATGCTCAAGGGTAATTTTGAATATATGTGATTGATTCATACAGCTACTAATATAATGTCAAAAATATTATGACGCCGCTGAATCAAGTGGCAAACTGGTCAATGAAGCTGACCCACTAAACTTATTAAAGTTCAATTAGGGAAGTGGTACCTGTGTAAGTCCATAATACTACGATTACTGGTTTAAATAATAGGTCCTTTATCTCACAAACTCTTTATTAATGCTACCGGTTTCGTGATATTTATACTAAAGTATTACCACATCTTCAGGCAACAAGACTAAAAATTGTTAGAAAACATTAGAAGAAAATAAATTGAAGAAAAAATTATATAAGGTTAAAATTGTAAATATGAAACTTACGTTAAAATACAAATATACAAAGATTTGTCCACATTTAAAAGCAATATACAGCCGAACAACAAAATACATCACTTTGAAAAAATTAATTTTAGACTGTAAAGTTAAAAAGTTAAAACAAGTTAAACTGTCTACAATATATTATCATGTGTTCATAGACTAGTGACAGGTGAATGTGGGGACCTCTATCTTAAAATACATATAAAGTGGTCTTTCAGTTTTATGTCACCATGTGAGTTTTCTTAGTACTATATTTAATAAGAATTAATTGAAAGTATATCTAAAATTCAAAAAAGTTTTTAGTTTTATCTTGTGCCATCGATAATTGTTTTACAATAAAACTAGCTCACCGGGACCGCGGTGGCCAACGCCTGGAATCCGGAACTTATTTTTTGCAAAAAGAAGAGTTTTTGGGGTTTGAGTGTTGGTTGTTGCGGTTTTGTTGAGCTATTTTTTGAATTTTAGATGTACTTTCAATTAATTCTTATTAAATATAGTACTAAGAAACCTCACATGGTGACATATAACTGAAAGACCACTTTATATGTATTTTAAGATAGAGGTCCCCACATTCACCTGTTACTAGTCTATGAACAGATGATAATATATTGTAGACAGTTTAATTAGTTTTAACTTTTAACTTTACAGTCTAAAATAAATTTTTTCAAAGTGATGTATTTTGTTGTTTGGCTGTATATTGCTTTTAAATGTGGACAAATCTTTGTATATTTGTATTTTAACATAAGCTTTATATTTACAATTTTAACCTTATATTCGTCAATTTTTTCTACAATTTATTTTTTTCTAATGTTTTCTAACAATTTTTAGTCTTGTTGCCTGAAGATGTGGTAATACTTTAGTATAAATATCACGAAACCGGTAGCATTAATAAAGAGTTTGTGAGATAAAGGACCTGTTATTTAAACCAGTAATCGTATTATTAAAGTTCCCAGAACGATGTTGAAAATTTAAAATGTGAAGTCTAAAGGTGCATATAAATTAGAGCGAACAGAAGCGAACGAATGAACAAATTCGTAGGTATTCGCTAGTTCGTTTGTTCTCTGCACACTTTCATTAAATGAATATTTGCATTCGTCAATGATCCATCTGCAAAATTAATCATGTCAGATACAGATGATGATATATGTAATAATTGACGCTGCTAGTTTTATAGTTAAAAAAATGTGGTGTTCTAATTTGTTGAAAAAACAGAAACACAACGGGGGCTAAAGCTATGTTAACGGATTTAACAACTGATGATTTTGGCCAAATAACAAATTTCTGTAGAATGTGTCTCTCGGATTTTGACTTTTTGTTTAATTTGATTGGACCTATCATTTCAAAAAAAGTTACGTTTCAAAGAAGCAATTACTGCAAAAGACAGAATGCTGTTAATACTTCGCTTCCTTACAACAGGTGATTCCTATGCCAGTCTTAAATATTTTTTTCAAAATTTCTACATCTTCAATATGTTACATCATTCCCGAGGTGTGCGCGGCAATAATTGATGCTTTGAAGAAATATGTGCAGGTAAGATAAACATTTTCGTTTTTCTTTATTACTGACAGAACAATTTTAACAGCGATTTAAAGCTATTCTGGCGACGAGGGAGTGCAAACGCCACCTTAATAAAATTCCATTCAGCACAAAGGAAAACAATTCACAAAGAATTCGCTCGCTACTAAACTGGTACTGTCTATATTGAGCACGAATTTCCTTTGATGATTCGTTAATTGACCGACACGCGTCGGAACATACATGAACACGAACGAGTTCGTTCGCTACCGCTTTGTTCTCTATTTAAATTACTCGAGCTTAAGCGAACGAATTCTGTTCGCTCTAATTTAAATAGATCTTAATGTTACGTTTGCAAGTTTAATTATGTTTTGTGAGATTTGCTCCTTGACGCCCTCAGCAACGTACAATATAAACTGTTAAAATATACAGTTGCTGTAAGTTGTGTGCACAGTTTAATATATTTTAAAGCATTCTACACTAAGTTTTCAAATGCAACTGTAATAAAGAGAATATTTGAAAATCTGAGTCATTGTAATATTGTATTTTTCAATAAAGCTTCAATAGAAATGTTGCGTACAGTTTACTTTAGAGACTTTAAATCTGAGTTGGGCAAAACAAGTTTAGAAGTAGCTTCGAAAATATATTTTAAATGTGCCTCAAGCCCGGCTAAATGGAATTGAAATAATTTTGAAAACTCTTTCAATACATTTTAACAGTGCTTGATGCACTTTTTAAAATGTACTTTCAAAACCACTTTTAAAAGTGCTTTGCCCAGCTCTGCCTTAAGTTATGTAATTATTTTATGAATGAAATTATATACTTTATATTTACCTTTTTTATAGGCATCCTGCTGTTTTCAAAGACCTACCAGCGACTCAGATTTTTCTGGTGGGCGAGGATAAAAAATACGTTGTTATTTAACAATTTGATAAATACACATAACTTTATTATTGCTAGGTTTTATTTGTGTACATTTTAGATAATCATTTTAAAAGTATAAAGCACTGTCTACTAGTATTTACGCTAGCAAAACAAATTTTAGAAGTGTCAAATTTTGTTTTGTTAAATAATTAAATTTTGTCAGCATTATGAAAACATTAAATCAGTCAAAATATATCCAACTACAGAAATATATGAGAAAGAAGCAATTGGTACCGTTTTTAGCAACAAATTTATAAATACTTACACTGAGGGAAATATCTGGCTTGAAATGACTAAGAAGCCTTAGTTTTTTCAATTTAATTTATATTTATTATTCTGCATTAAATTTAATTCAGACAAATAAATATTTTTCATAATTTTGTTATAATAAGCATATTTCGAAGATTGGATTAATTGACAAAACTAAATGATTTATTTCAGTAATTCTCTTGATATTTATTTTTTGTAATTAAATAATTATTTATAAGAAATAAATTTACTCATGAATAACACATTTGTATCTGCCACATTTATTCCATCATTATATTTATTTCATAGAAAGAAATATTTACTATTAAAGTTTATACTCTAATAGCGGAAATAATATTTAATTCTAATAAGAAATATTTATTCCTCATTAATAAATTTGTTTCTGGGAACTAAATGTTGGCCCTCTACCGGCGAAAACCGCGGTAGCGCATTAGACAAGATTCAACAAGACGCCATTGTTCCCTTTTTTCGCTTTGTGTTAAGTGTTCTGTCACTTTCGGTAGATGTATAGTTTATTAGAAGAATATGGGGGCTGGAAAGCCTCAAAGAAACTTTTAAATGTAAGTTTTTAATGTTTGTACGTGGTAATTTGTTTATCATAGCATATTAAAGTACCTAACCTAGCCAAAAACTGTTTAGTTGTGAAAATTTGTTCAGAGTTATTTATTTTTGTTATTTTTTTAATAAATATGTGTAAATGTTTTTCATATATTTAATTTTGTTTACCTTTAACACAGACATTTGTTTGTCTGTATCCTTACACATCAATTAAAAATTACAATAAACAAGTGGTAAAGAAAATTGAAAATTAATCTTTATTTGAACTTTCTACTATTATTTCTAAGTTAATAATAAACTCACTTATTTAGTATTTTTGAAAAGTTCCAGTTAAGCACATTACAGTCAAAATAAGAAAAGAATAAAAGGAAAATCTGTACTGAAATATATCGGTTTAGATTGTTCTTTTTTATTACTTTCTTTTTGCATAAAAATAAATAGATTATTTTTTTAACTAGGTGTTATTTAAAGACTGTATTATTTCATATTATTATTACCATACAATCTATAAGATATTTCGTAGTTATTTTCATTGTATTATTTTTTCTTGTTCGTTTACGTTTTATTTTAGAGATTATATCCTCGCATCAATTCAATACAAAACTTTTACTCGGGACAAGCGGTTATAACGGCTGCATTTCCTGGTATTTACAATTTTCCTGAATTTTCTCTTAAAATTGAACATGGAAATCCAGATTTATATAATAAATAAATTTGAGGTTTAACTAATTCTAATAAAACACATTAGTTAAAAAAAATTAGAACTTTATTAAGCATGAATACCTTAACAACTATGGAAGAAAAATTAACATAATAGATATATGTTTTAACGTCATCGTGTCTATGGAGATATTATGAAGTTATAGTTCATGAGAGTAATTGATTATACTGATAATGATATATTATGTATGTACCTACATCTACGCAAAATTATACTAAAAATTATATGATATCTACCCTATCATTTTTTAGAATATATTTTATTATAAACAACTCATGAAGCATATATGTTTTTAATATAAAATACATTTTAATTTCGCAAATATATAGCTACTATAACGTTGCTTCTTTAATGACAAAACATCGAATGTGCAAATTTGCCGGTTTCGACTTTTCTGTTGGAAAATAATATATTTTTTTCAGTCTGCAGTGCCAAAACCGCAAATGCGAATATTGAATATTTTTTAAATATTTTTATACTAGGAAACTTATACCTATAAATAAATTATCTTTGGATATTTAACAACAAATTGAACTTTATTTCCCTTCTGAAAAATTAGAAAAATGCACATTCGTTGTTTTGGCAGTGGACCGACGATATGCTTTACAACTTGTGAAAAAATATCTACTATAATTTTTAGCAAAATTGATTTTTTTAATACATCGTACTGTAGACAAATCGTCAGGCATACATTTTTTAATATAAATCAAATTTTAGTTTTGCAAATATAAACCAGGTAAGTAAAAATTTTTATACATATTTTTTTGAATAGAAATGTTTTTAATTTTCTATATTCATTTATTTGTTGTATCCGTATAATTTGTCTTCGAACCTTCTTTTGGGTATTAAGTCGCTATTCTATATAAATTGTTTATATATTTTTTAAATAAACCATGCGTAGCAAAAAGATTGTTCAGATTGTTTTTTCTCCAAAAACCAACCTTTGACACACTGAGAGAATGATTTAGTTGGGAGAAATAAATTTTATTTCAACCAAATAAATGATTTCTTTGTATTTGGCGAACTAAACATTTAATTGGGAGAATTAAGGCATTTATTTGATTAAAAGCCGAATATTTAATATTATCAATTAAATCAAAATACTTATTTGTAAGAAATATTTGTTTCTGAACATTAAATATTTATTTGTGAACATTAAACATTTGTTTCTGAACATTAAATATTTGTTTCTGAGCATTAAATATTTATTTCTCAGGAATAAGACTTTTTTCAGAAAATTGCGTGGATTTATTGTTGATGAATACATTAATTTCAGGAAAATTAATTCCGTTTTTAATTTATTTATAGTGAACAAATATTTATTTCTCAAAAACAATGAAAATTTCGTATATTCATTAATATTAAATAAATTGTTAATTTTTGTTAATAATGCTGTTTAATTTGTTTATAATAAAAAAACTATTTCTCCTCGCACCTGCTTTGGGTATCCACCATCTTATATATTATTTAAAGAATTTGTTAAATAAATCTCTGCGCCAAAAGGATGTCATAGGTTGGTTTTTTGGAGAAAAGACAATCTGAACAATCTTTTGCTACGCATGGTTTATTTAAAAAACATATAAACAATTTATATATAATAGCGATTTAATACCCAAAGAAGGTTCGAAGACAAATTATACGGATACAACAAATAAATGAATATAGAAAATTAAAAACATTTCTATTCAAAAAAATATATATAAAAATTTTACTTACCTGGTTTATATTTGCAAAACTAAAATTTGATTTATATTAAAAAATGTATGCCTGACGATTTGTCTACAGTACGATGTATTAAAAAATCAATTTTGCTAAAAAATTATAGTAGATATTTTTTCACAAGTTGTAAAGCATATCGTCGGTCCACTGCCAAAACAACGAATGTGCATTTTTCTAATTTTTCAGAAGGGAAATAAAGTTCAATTTGTTGTTAAATATCCAAAGATAATTTATTTATAGGTATAAGTTTCCTAGTATAAAAATATTTCAAAAATATTCAATATTCGCATTTGCGGTTTTGGCACTACAGACTAAAAAAATATATTACTTTCCAACAGAAAAGTCGAAACCGGCAAATTTGCACATTCGATATTTTGTCATTAAAGCAACGTTATGGTAGGTATATATTTGCGAAATTAAAATGTATTTTATATTAAAAACATATATGCCTCATGAGTTGTTTATAATAAAATATATTCTAAAAAATGATAGGGTAGATCATATAATTTTTTATATAATTTTGCGTAGATGTAGGTACATACATAATATATCACTATCAGTATAATCAATTACACTCATGAACTATAACTTCATAATATCTCCATAGACACGATGACGTTAAAACATATATCTATTATGTTAATTCTTCTTCCATAGTTGCTAAGGTATTCATGCTTAATAAAGTTCTAAATTTTTTTAAACTAATGTGTCTTATTAGAATTAGTTAAACCTCAAATTTATTATATATAAATCTGGATTTCCATGTCAAATTTTAAGAGAAAATTCAGGAAAATTGTAAATACCAGAAAATGCAGCCGTTATAACCGCTTATCCCGAGTAAAAGTTTTGCATTGAATTGATGCGAGGATGTAATCTTTAAAATAAAACGTAAACGAACAAGAAAAAATAATACAATGAAAATTACTACGAAATATCTTATAGATTGTATGGTAATAATAATATGAAATAATACAGTCTATAAATAACACCTAGTTAAAAAAATAATCTATTTATTTTTATGCAAAAAAAGAAAGTAATAAAAAAAGAACATTTTAAACCGATATATTTCAGTACAGATTTTCCTTTTATTCTTTTCTTATTTTGACTGTAATGTGCTTAACTGGAACTTTTCAAAAATACTAAATAAGTGAGTTTATTATTAACTTAGAAATAATAGTAGAAAGTTCAAATAAAGATTAATTTTCAATTTTCTTTACCGCTTGTTTATTGTAATTTTTAATTGATGTGTCAGGTTAAGGATACAGACATACAAATGTCTGTGTTAAAGGTAAACGAAATTAAATATATGAAAAATATTTACACACATTTATTAAAAAAAATAACAAAAATAAATAACTCTGAACAAATTTTCACAACTGAACAGTTTTTGGCTAGGTTAGGTACTTTAATATGCTATGATAAACAAATTACCACGTACAAACATTAAAAACTTACATTTAAAAGTTTCTTTCCAGCCCTCATATTCTTCTAATAAACTATACATCTACCGAAAGGGACACAACACTTAACACAAAGCGAAAAAGGGAACAATGGCGTCTTGTTGAATCTTGTCTAATGCGCTACCGCGGTTTCGCCGGTAGAGGGCCAACATTTAGTTCTCAGAAACAAATTTATTAATGAGGAATAAATATTTCTTATTAGAATTAAATATTTATTTCCGCTATTAGGGTATAAACTTTAATAGTAAATATTTCTTTCTATGAAATAAATATAATGATGGAATAAATGTGGCAGATACAAATGTGTTATTCATGAGTAAATTTATTTCTTATAAATAATTATTTAATTACAAGAAATAAATATCAAGAGAATTCCTGAAATAAATCATTTAGTTTTGTCAATTAATCCAATCTTCGAAATATGCTTATTATAACAAAATTATGAAAAATATTTATTTGTCTGAATTAAATTTAATGCAGAATAATAAATATTTATTAAATTGAAAAAACTAAGGCTTCTTAGGCATTTCAAGCCAGATATTTCCCTCAGTGCATCCTTTTGGCGCAGAGACTTATTTAACAAATTCTTTAAATAATATATAAGATGGTGGATACCCAAAGCAGGTGCGAGGAGAAATAGTTTTTTCATTATAAACAAATTAAACAGCATTATTAACAAAAATTAACAATTTATTTAATATTAATGAATATACGAAATTTTCATTGTTTTTGAGAAATAAATATTTGTTCACTATAAATAAATTAAAAACGGAATTGATTTTCCTGAAATTAATGTATTCATCAACAATAAATCCACGCAATTTTCTGAAAAAAAGTCTTATTCCTGAGAAATAAATATTTAATGCTCAGAAACAAATATTTAATGTTCAGAAACAAATGTTTAATGTTCACAAATAAATATTTAATGTTCAGAAACAAATATTTCTTACAAATAAGTATTTTGATTTAATTGATAATATTAAATATTCAGCTTTTAATCAAATAAATGCCTTAATTTTCCCAATTAAATGTTTAGTTCGCCAAATACAAAGAAATCATTTATTTGGTTGAAATAAAATTTATTTCTCCCAACTAAATCATTCTCTCAGTGTACCTACGTTGACACAGAACTCCGATTTTCTTAAATAAATAATACTAAAATAAAAACAATAATATATTACAGAAATTATCATAACCAACACTATAATTAATTTTACATTAAATGATTTAAAATGAATAACAAAACAAGAAGTATTTGATATGTTAAAATTTACAAAAATGTGGATTCAGAAAGGCAAAAAAAGTTATGAAAAAACTGTCATTTTTTCCATTTTTCTTGTCAAATATGTAAATCTATATTTAAATAAAAAAAATAATGAATGATTAGTAATACGAAGATTTGCTTATACTGATTAGAGAATTTCTATGCATATTACAGGCAGACGTACTAATACCTTAATCCTTGGATTTGGTAGGCTCGATCAATTCGCAGCATTGATTATTACGGTGATAAAATTAAAGAATTCAGGTAATTGGTCCTAGTTTTGGTAATCTTTTAAATATCTACATTGTCACAAAGTCAATACAAAATCTACAGCAAAACCCTTTTCTTGGTCTTTTTCATAGAAAGGAAATATTACAGTACTAAATAAATAAGTTGAAAATAAGTAAGCTTACAGTCAGAGAGAAATGAAACATAAATCTTGCTTGATTTGAAATTACACAATCATTTGGAAATGATATATTATTATTAATTTCAAATACTTTAATTAGGCAGCATCAGTAATTTTCTTGAAGAGAGTAGTATCTCTGGTGCTGCTAATGAATGAGTAATAAATACATTTTTTCAGTGGCTACACGCATTGCTTTATTAAGTATAATTACATACTTTTATTCAGATGATTAATCCATAATGTAACACTTAACTTTCACGCAAGATAATTAAAGAAAACCGTCATAATAATACAAACTTAACCAATATAACCAATTAGATTATTTATGTAAAATGGCTACTAGCACAAAAGAGATGACAAAGTTACTAGAATTACCACGCTTGCGCATCAATTGCATTATGGGTAGATATGCATTTTATTACAGTACAGATCATTTTATAAAAATGCAAGAACTATTCAATTTGATATTTCACGAATACTTTATTTGAAACTGTATAAAAAAAATGACATTTCTTTATGCTTCTATGTTAAACAAATACCACGAATACACTTTTTATGTCTATTGAAAAACTGATACTATACTTTGCCTCAGTTTTTTAGTATAAAAGTTAAAAATTGTACTTTAAAATTGAACAGAGTTTACATTTTATTATTTTAGGAATACTGCATTTGTAACAGACAGAACGTTAAAATTTTAGACTGCAGGAAGAGTGTATATAACTTTAGACATTAACATTACAAAATATAATTTACTGCTTACATGCCATGATCTAGTTTTTAAATACTCAAAATATTAATTGAAAAGACGTCTGCCCCTTGTTTTTTACCTAGTGTGTTAGTTTTATTATAATCGGGCCGGTGTACGATTGCAACTTTTTTTCAAAGAGTGGAAATCATAAATAGTTTTATTCGTTTCAATTGTCAGCAGTAGTTGTGCATAGGTATACACTTAAGCGACTTATTTACAACTACTTTGTTGGATGATTGTAGCGTGAGATTGGTGAACAGTGAATCTCAAACAGTAAATGAATATATTTGTCTTTTATTTTGAAATTCATTCAACCATTTATTTCGTGTTTTCAATTATTCCTAAAATTAACGTTACTAATTAGAATCATATGTAACGATATTATTAAAATTTTAATATACTGGATAAGACCTAAAAGTTCTAAGAAAATAATATACTCATATCCTTGCAAAAAAACATAAATAAATTCTTCAATTTACGTTTTGCTTAACTTAGAGCAGCCGAAGTGGTAACACGTATGCTAAAACCGTGAATTTGTTTATTCGAAAATATTCATCAATCGAAAGAAAACCATTTAACTTGAGATGACCATTAGTTTATACTAAAAGTGGAGAATTATTTCACCCGTGAAAAGGGAAATGGTGGACCCTTGTTTCCTGTTCGAGATGTACAACAGAGAATATCTGACTTCCGTGGAATTTCGAAAATAGTTGCATACTGCTTGAGTGTCGCTGACAATTAAACCGAATAACATTATTAATTGCTTTGACTCTAAGACGAAATTTGCAATCTTACAGCGGTCCAACTATAGTGATATTTTAAAACATTATACTCTGGAAAAACGGAACCAAATTCTTTTATGCTTAAGATTAATTTATTACAGTTTTTTGTCTATTTCGTAAAACTCTAATAATAATTAGTTGGCTTTATGAAGGTTCGACCTGAAACTTGGTGATCTTAAAGCATTTTAGATCTATAACCGGGCATTAACAACTACCCCAAGATAATTTCATAAAGCAATAATTATAAAACCACAACACGTCCTAAATTCTCTATAACACTCCTAACTTGGAATTAACAGCTATAAAGTTTTATTGAAGGCTTGATAAGTCAGTCATAAGCCAATATAGACTAAAAGATAATTTAATTTAGATATAACTCCTTGAAGACTCTTTTAAAACTTTCTTTAAGACAAAACTATCTTTAAGTGACCTTGACATTTAGGGCTGTCAAAAATGTTCCGTGAGACAGTGGCGTACGTGAAATTAACTAATGCGAGAAACAATAAACTGTTACAGTTTATAACACTGTATGTAAAACTTACCGTCTTAACTAGCTTGATGAACTAGCTTGCTTATCACAAACTGGAGAAGATGTGTAGCCATTTTGCAGCATCAGGTATGTTTCTATGGTTGTCTCCATGAGTGATGTTCGCTTTGGTGAAAATATATTCTTATATTTTAAAGACGACCATTCGACATCTACTGATGTAATACACGCATACGTAAAATAGTCTTTGAACGCACTTAACGGATCTGGGGCTGCACCATCACATATTTGTCTTAATTTGGTAAAACGGTGTCTTTATTTAACACATTTGCGAACTTTTCTTTAACGCGCTCATTTGTTGCGTCACCTATAGCCTGTAGCAGTAGATTTACATCGCCCACTATTTGCAGTGACTCCGACAGCGCACTGTTTTCTAATTTTTTTATGCTTTCATGTAATGGTTTATAGTTTTTCGCAATATTTTTTTAACCTGTTTCAGCGAAAATATCTTCGAATTTTGTCTGGCTCTCCTTAATAACTGCAGCCACATCTGGATTGAATTGTAGTATCACAGCTTTTATTTGTTGGAAATATTCAGCATAATAAAAAGCTGTCTGCAACCATGTTCCCCAACGTAAAAAGAATCGAATTGACAGTTCAGATTTTTCTAACGTCTCCAGCACTACCCAATTGTTTCACTAGTACACTGACTTAGTCTTTTGCTAGCTAGTAACAGTGGAACTGTCGGTTTAAGAGGATCCAGTACTCGTACTATAACATTTAAAATAGAATTTTTTTTACAATCTGTTGTCTCATCAACAGATAACCACAGCCGTGTATTCTTTTATTCACATTTCATCTTATTTACCATGTCTACGTGTACAGTTGGTAGATAGTTATATATCGTTGTGCGACTTGGTAACTTCATCTGGGCATTGTATTTATTCCAGAACTCTCGAAATGGTTGTTTATCGACTATGTGCAGCGGATCATCACAGGCAATCAGCATTAATAGTAAATCAAACATAAACTGTGTTGTCGAAGACACGCCATTTTTTTTAATTCTATGGTGTACACTATTTACGCGAAGTCCACAATCACGCTTGTCCCAGCACATCAAATCTTTCTCGCACACTTTACAAATTATTTTAGCACCATCATAGAATAAATCCGGGAATTCACCTATGAATTTATTCACTTTGTCAGCAAATTGCCGTTTTCTACCCCTGCGTACGTTTGCCATGCTTTATTATTAAATTAATATCAACAATACAGTACAACAAATAAAATAAAAACACAAAAACAATATGTAATACGCCCAAGTGACTTAACGTGTACACAACCCGAAAGCTAATAATTGACTGGACTGGAGAAAGAGTTTCGCGGTCAAGGTGAATGCCGGCGACAGTAAGTACATCTGTACCCTACGACCATGATACACAGAAACGATTTGCAGCTTTACATATAATATATCTGGCATAAGTCACTAGGTTATGAGCTGGCCACTATAAAGCACTGATCAAACCTGAATAAATCTAAAAGGTATTTAAACTGTTACTTGGGTGCGGACGCAGGTAGTAACTAATTTGATACACACGCAAAGATCCAAAAAACAAAGTATACCTAATGAATATTCACAGTAACAAAATGTACAGTTGAGGAACTGCTATAAACATTTTTGAACACTGCTAAAAATTAAATATATAAATAGGTAAAATTTCAGTACATGATCTAAATAAAACAGTAAAATTTTAAATGCTGATAAATTCTTATTTCGATTAGAGAAAATAATTCATTCAAATATAAACACCAAAGTATGGGCCTTTACTGGGCTTTCACAGGGCCTTTACTAGAAATGCTGGCCCAATAAAGGCGCCGTAAAGGTCCATACTTTGGTGTTTACTGGGATGATTGTTCCGGAGATCCTGAGGGATATTGGTTGGAATTAAAAAAGAACCTCCAAAGTTATTAGTAAAGATCGCGAGTAAATTGGACATTCCAAGTCCGTACATATCGTATCATACAACATGGTGAAAAATAGACATTTTTGTAGAAACACAATGTTAACCATTTCACTGCGGCGCTCGAATTCGCTATACACGGCTGCGCTAACCGCATGCGGCAATATCCGCTTTCCGCAGTAAACCTTTAAAACGGTGTTTGTTATTTCTCGTTTTTTTTTTGAACTTAGTTTAAGATTAAGATTATATTAACCAGAATAAACAAAAACAATTAATTCATAAAGTGCAAACTATTTTAAATTCCAAATTAAAAAATTTATTAAAAATAAACAATCCTGAATTTCGTACACTGTGTGTTATTGTGGATCTCCTTGTAGGTAAAGAGGTAGACTTTTCTCAACCCAATATAAACATGCCGTCCTCGAAAACATCATATATTTTAAATAATAATACGTTCATGTTGCCTCTGTAGACGTATTTGAATAGGGTAAATAATGATTTTGTGGCCATAAGTAGATCTTAATGACTTCAATCTGTTGAGACTAGTTAGGTTTAAATCAGATAATAACTAAAAAAAAAGTTTTAGGGGTGTTACAATCTTAAGTGAGACATACTGATGTATAAAAATTTAAAAGTTATACAGATTTTTTTTAAAATACTTATTAAAAAAAATTCTTATCTACCTCCTAAATGCCTACAAGATTAGCTATTAGGGTAATATTTAGGTAACTGCGACTACCCTCCGATCAAGAAAAAAATAACTATAGTGGCCTCCTGGGTCAAACCATTGCTTTTCTATGGTGCCTCTCCTACAGACATTACCAAAGTATGGGAGTAATTTAACGAGGAGAAAACTAATAGAGTAATAATTTCTTATTCTTGTTTTAATAACTGTTTCTGTTGCTGTTTTATATCATAGTCGCCTAGTTAGTAGAAAAATTAAAACTACGTATCAACAACAAACATGTTTTAGGAAACCAACTTACTGATCTTAACAAATGTGACAGTTTCAGTGTTTTAAATACTTTCTTCCCAATCTAACCTACCAAGCTATAGTAGACGACAAATCCATTCTAAATAATCTGATACATGATATTTATCGTAATTTCTTTAATAATGTTGCCTTCTATAAGAAACAGTTCTCTTGTCTAAAATAAATAAAAAATTTTGTAAATGCCATTAATCTCAAAAATAATAGGTTTATTCCAATAGTACGTCAAGTAAGTATTATCTGTCATGCATTTAAGTATTTTATAACCATCGTTATATCTGTTATTGTTACGAATTTACCTGATTGGAAACAAGAGATGGAACGATGAGATAATTACTGATTCCAGTACAATCTCAGATTGTGCACATTTCAATCGTGAATTTACGGGAAAGTAACGGGTTAATTATCGCCGTTCCTAGGTTCTATTAGCGTCAACTTTAGCTTAAAAATGTTACATATTTCTGAAAGAAAAAAAAATACGAAGCAATTATCACACTAGTACCTTAAATAATGTATTTGTAGACTTTGTATTTGTTGTTTCTCTTAATATATATATATAATTTATATGTTTGTTATACATCGACAGATGTAATTGGCGTATATTTAAAATACGTGAATTTTTCAGAGTCTTGTGTAGAAAAGTCTATTTCATTGCCATTTAAAAGGTCATCTCAGGTGTGACGAATAGATGTTAAATATGAAAAGTATAAACTGGCAAAACCAACAAGGCCTTATAACTCGTAAAGGAATGTAAATATTGAAAATATAAATGAAAAAACGTCCCCACTCTTATCCTTATCGACCTTTGCATGCTACTATCCTATGCAAAAGTCTCAGTCCCTTTGGACGAAAACAAAATAGTTTTGAAAAAGTTTTTTAAAGGATCGAGTAGATGTTAAACATGTAAAGCATAAACTGACAAAACCAAAAAGTCCTTATGACTCGTGAAGGGATGCAGATATCGAAAAAGAAATGAAAGAACACCCCACATTCCTGTCGACTTTGGCAACCTACTACTATGTACAAAGCCCTTTGAACGAAAAAGAAAGTTTTGAAAAAATTCATTAGGAGATTGATGTTAAAAATACAGAGCATATGACCACACGCACTAATGGGCTATCAGTTTGGGAATGTTTAGGTGTTTACAATAAAATATTCAGAGTCAGGATACTACGTCAGAATCCACGACCGGTAGCTACTACTGCTCATATGGTTGACAGAAGGACACACGTAGACAAATAAAACCAAAAGTATAAAATAAATAATGAAATACAATGGATATTGATACAATATGTTATTCAGAATGACTGAAGTCAGCCATCTCATTAGCATACATAGTCACGTCATAACTAATATTCGTTCAGCATCCGTAGCTGTTAAATTTGAGCGATTTGGTCTGTACATACGTTTGTACCAGGAAAATGAACGTTCCACATCTACCGAGGTTAATGGTGCAAATTCTGATTTTATCACATGGGGAAGGCACTGACAAAGCCGCGCAGATAATTTTTACGAATTTTACGCACATTGTTCTGTATTTTCAGGTTCCTAAGTAAAATATTTTTTAGTTTATTGTTAATAGCCCGACTTTTGCTGTCTGATAGTGACAAAGCCTTTTGAACACTCAAAATTCTTAGTATAACATTAACAACCTTATTACACAGAAAGACAGTTGTTTTATCCACGATCACCCACAAAAATTTATTTCGTACGTGGTAGATATGTTTTACGCAATATATGGCTACTAGGCAAATGAAAACTACATACACAGAACATGACACACAAATCATAAATAATCTTCTCTTGTAACTAACTATACCGGCAATATTTTGTTGATGGATAGCCGAATTTAAATGCCTTTCGCAATCACGGCCTTTATCAAATACACGTAACGTGTTGTTTTATAAAATAATACATTTTACTTGCATTTGTCTTTATACATTTCTAGAAAAGATAATAAAATAATTGTTGGGTATTATCCTTTCAAACCTAACATGATAATAATTATTAATACCTATAGTTTTTTCTATTTTATGGTGTCATTATTATCTGAAAGTGCTAGTATAAATATTTAGATAATTAAGTAAACACTTCCAATACATGTTAGATTTAAAAGAATGATTATGTTATATGAAATAATTATTTTATTATTATTTTTTAGAAATCTCTGTTGTCATTGTAGTTTTCAATCATTTTTTGTAGTTTATGCACAAACGGTAATGACGATGCCATTGCTAAGAGCATTTTATGTGACAAAGACCTTCAAACGCGCACCCGTACAGTTTCAGATTGCCACGATTATTAAACTAATACTAGGGACACCAACATCACCAGCGGACAGGCTGCTAAGCTCAACAAAATTAGGTACGAGAAGGTCTTTCATTGCCGTACAGTAGAGCACTTGTCTGCCTCTATCCTGGTTCCATTGTTTGCATATGTTATATAAATAATCACACCAGATGAATTTTTATGTGGCGTGTTTATTAATATCGATATTTGTTTTATAAGTACCGGCTCTGAAAAATAGAATACAAATCCGGGCCTTGATAATATTATATCTACGCAAAAGTCGTCTCTGGAATTTATCGCTGCTTCCCGATCTTGTGACTGATTGCTTTATATAGGTACCTATTTGTTGGCGTTATCCTACTTACAATTTAGGTCAAATGAAACTGTTATAAATGCAAAACGCTTAGTTACCTTACTTTTCTTTAGTAAAAATAGATGTTTAAAAATACGTATACTATTTTTTCTGCATCTGTGAAAGTAAAGGAAGTAGTAATGAATTGAAAAAGGTCAATGATCTTTTCTTCGTTGGGTTTTTCTACACCTTTACTATAAAAGGAATAAAACTAAATAACATTAACATTATGTATTATATTTTAACATTTTATTTATAATGAAGTTATCACAAGTGGAAACAGATTTCAAAATGTTTTATTAATTATTTAGAAAGTTTAAATCGAATATGTATATATTTTTATGTTTTAATAGCATTTTATAAATGAGCTTTAAAACGATGTTTTACTTGGACCTTTGACATATAAAATTTTAGGATTCCACCACTGCTCAAGGGTTAAAGTGGCGCGATCGGAAATACCCAATGAAGTGTTCCCCTTGAAAATAAAAAATCGACAGGTCTGAGCGTTTTTCGAAAAAATTAACTTAAATGCAAAAAAACGTATGATTCGTTTTGTAATTAAATTACTTCATTAAGTTCTTTAGTTCTACGATGTAATCTCGCAAACTATTAGTCCAAATTTAAAAATTGAAATACCATAAAGAGAATTTAACGAACTTTAAAAAGATGTGCTACTTAATTCGCTTGCTATTTAAAATTTTACGGATGGATTCCACCATTACACAATAAAAGTGTTGCCCTTGAAAATAAAATCGACAGGTCCTAATGTCTTACGGGAAAATGGGCATAAATGTAAAAACACGCCTGATTCGTTTTCGGCGGCCCACCGCTCGCCACTCGTGTGCAGATTTATCTTTGTCGCGTCTCTAAATATACCTTTAATATCCCTACTTTGCCACACTATTTAATGTTGTTGTAACTAAAAATTATACAGACATAAACTGTGACTGACAAAAATAAAATAAACACGTTCTTAAAAACTTAATTAGCTAGCACTTACGTAGTTTTCCACAGAACACCAAACTGCACTTGACGCGCGTTTCGCCAACCAAGTTGGCATCACCTAGAGATAATTAAAACATTAGAATTTTAGTCATCTCCAGATGACGCCAACATGGTTCGTGAAACGCGCGTAGAGTGCAGTATATGATGTTTTGGTGTTTTGTGGGAAACCACGTCAGAGTTATATTCACATCAAAGGTTCCAACCCACTTCTGGGTTAATTAATGTGGAATATGTGCTCCTAGAAATCGTAGAAGTGTTAGTTTTTTCAAAAAATTCAAAATAGTAATTTATTAAAACTAGTCTTTGCGCATTAGTTTCAGCTTTCTGACTCCACAGTTTATTAAGAGAGCAGTTTCCTCGCTTTGGTTTCAGAAAATTTGAGCAATGTTATTATTACATTGCTCAAATTGATTGTTTCGCATATTTCATGTTCTATGGATAGATAAAGTAGGACTGAGAGTCTCTCTTGACTCATGGAAGACCGTAGAGAGTTCTAAGTCACTTGTTCGTCAAAACAAAGTAGGTGCAATAGATAATGTGAATTCTTATTATTAAATATTAAAAGCTCCGGTACTGCCGAGTGCCGATAAAGGAATAAACCGACACGTACAAAAGGTAGGCAATAAATCCTTTATGCCTTTATATATATATATATATATATATATATATATATATATATATATATATATATATATATATATATATATATATATATACGATTTTGATATCAACTATCACAAACGTAGTTTTTTGGAAATGTGTCACATTTTCAAAGAACCAAATACTATTAATGCCAGAAAAGATATGGACAACTTAAGCATAAGTTGCAGGCAGACCCAAGATTTTGTGACGGGGCCGAACAAATCGAGATCGGCCTGGTTGCTGGGACGGAGTCGGAAAACTCTGAATTTCTTAATCGGTGTTCTGACAGGCCACTGCAGACTTAGGAGGCATCTATCATTGATAGGCATTGAGTAAGACTCTACATGTCCAAGATGCAGGAGTGATGAAGAGACATCTTACCACTTCCTCGGACAATGTGAAGCGTTTGGGCGCCTGAGACACAGTATCTTCGGTTCTGAGGCGCTTCTAAGGGAGGAGATGAGCTCCCTCGCAATGAGTGACATCCTGACTTTCATCAGAAGGTCGGAAAGATTCGATGAGGGAGCAAGAGAAGCACATGGCTGAGGGGACAGCTGGGGTTGGTAAAAAGGGCCCGTCTGTGGCCTACTTGCCAGGCGTCAGCCTCCCCCACCATTACCATTACCATTACCATTAAGCATAATTTATACTTACTACAGTTCAACCATAATGTCCACATTGATGAAAGCACCCTGTATAGTATAGAATAATAATGATTGTCCCAAAATATAAGACATATAGTTCTTGGCATCTACTGTCATTGTTCTTTTGTTTCACTCCAACAAATTTTTATATCCAAATTCTTTTTAAGTTATTTTTTTACCTCATAAAAATACAACTGATGTCTGTCATAATTCTAAGAATTTAAATTAATATGGATCCGTTGTCATCCATTCACAATGTTGTTATTTTTATACAGTTGTTGTAGTATATCATTAGCAGTTAATTATTAGTATTATTTTTTACAATTCGTCGAGATTTTGTAGTTTTTCAATGAATGTAACTTTAACTTTAACCTCACTTTCGTAAGTACTTTTCACTTTTTATTTACGTAACTTAGTTTAACTAATTATAATTTATTGTAGAGTTCTGATGTAGAAACAATAAAGGTTTCGAAAGCTTGAACAGAAAAAAGAGTTTTTCTTTTATTATCTGGTCACATGACTGCAATCTCCATTTAAAAATTAAAAATATTTGTTTTTAACATAGACATTCGTCTAATTCCTCTTTGAACTTATAGATAGTTATGGAGTTTTATCAAGAGTTTTACAATAGTTATGGCTACCATACGATGAGAAAACTCAAGATAGTGGCAAATATTAAAAAGTTGGCTTCGTTGAGAAATCGCAGAATTGTAGAAGAAAACACTTAATACCACTGCACATCCACAATGGATTAAAAGTTATCAACCTCACTGGAACACTAGGGAGGACACTTCACTCCCATATTGAATATTAACAACAGGTTAAGTACAAATATTCTCAATTTAGAAATTATAGTCACTCATGATAGTATTAATAATTTGGAAAAATCTCTTACTAAAACTAAAAACGAACTTAATAAGTTATTACCTTATTACATAATTGTTGATTTCTTTATGAAAACAATCTACTCGCTACAACAGACAGTTTCTCCAAATTAACCTAACATTAATAAATTTAATAGATTAAAACAGACTATATTATCAAAATTAAAAACTCCAGAACATTGGATGAAAGATCTTACTGACACAGAGATTCCACATGAGGTGTCACAATTTCTTAGCTTTAGGTCAAAATTTTGCATAAACCATATCTAAAAGACATGAATATACCAAAATGTTATCGGATGTGGATTATATTGTCAGTAAAATAAATGTAGATGAAAGAAACTTAATCTTAGCACAAACTACCAAATTAATAACAAACTGCTTAAAAATGATCCAAAGAATAATGATGTAATTTATAAAAGCTACATTAATTGTAAAAAAATTTCTCAAAGACAATCCAGAACTAAAAGTTATTCAGTCTGATAAGATGAAAGTCACTACTATTATTACCACTGAACAATATCACACACTTTCAACAGAAATTTTGGCTGAGAATTATTATTATGAAATACTAAATAGAGGTACAATTAGTAGATTCAACGAAAATCAAATAAAATCATCTCACAATTGAAACAGTAAAATAATTACACCTCAAAATTGTACTAAGTATAGATTACATAATGGCACTATCAACAAATTTTATGGATTACCAAAAATCGATAAACCAATTTTAACTTTACGTCCTATCATTTCTGGTGTTAATAGCCCTAATATAGGCATTGCACAATTATAGTCACTAACATTCTGACCATTGCTTATGATACACACAATAATTATTTTGTCAAAGATACTATTGAATTTCGCCGCTTTATCAATGAATTCCAACTACCAGATGATTATGTAATAGTCAGTTTAGATGTTAAAGCTCCTATTCAATAATATCACTTTATAAACAGCTTTAAATAGTATAGAAAATCACTGGGATGCAATACAGGCACATTGTGACATTTCCCAAAAATCAGTTTTTAAAATTAGTGGAATATTTGTTTGATACAACAGTGTTTAGTTACAATAACACAGTGTGCAAACAAAAACTTGGTATGCCTATGGGCAGTCCTGTGGCCCCATAATAGCACAGTATGTTATGGATGTTCTGTTGGACATTATGGTTGAACTGTAGTAAGTATAAATTATGCTTAATTTGTCCCATATCTTTTCTGGCAGTAATAGTATTTGGTTCTTTGAAACTGTGACACATTTCCAAAAAACTATGTTTGTGATAGCTTATATCAAAATCTAATATTTGGACGTTATTTATATGTATATATATATATATATACACACACACACACACACACACACACACACACACACACACACACTTACTCACGCACGCACGCACGTGCACGCACGCACGCACGCACTTACGCACGTACGCACATGTATATATATATATATATATATATATATATATATATATATATATATATATATATATATATATATATATATATATATATATATATATATATATATATATATATATATATATATATATATATATATATATATATATATATATATATATATATATATACATATATATATATATTTATATATATATATATATATATATGTATATATATATATATATATATATATATATATATATATATATATATATATATATATATATATATATATATATATATATATATATATATATAAACAAAACAGCTTCTTTTATTAATGAGGATGCAGTCCAAATTTTGTTGGGTTAATAAAGAATACTCTTTTCTACTATGCCAAGCTTTTCGAAAATATTTTATTTTCTTTCTCAAGAATACAAAAGAAGATAAAAAGGGTTCATAATTACATGTAAAAAAATTATAAAAAAGCATTTTTTTACCTTATGCCAGTAAGTTGAGGTTATAAGTTAAAACTAACATCACGTTACACATTAAAAAACTTTTCACTATGCAATGTTGACATCTACTTTATGTTTAATACATTTTAATTGCTGCATAATGACCAAATTAATCGAATAATGAATAGGGGGATTCAACCCCATAGTGGATGTACTCCACTACTCTAGTACATGTCAACTGGTAATTGGTTCAAATGCAAATTGCTCTACACCAGAAATATTTCATGCCAACTCACCAACAATTCAACCAAAATGTAACTAAAAACCGCGGCCATTTTCAAAATTCTACATTTTATGAAAAGTTTGAATTTATTCAAATTTTTCTTCAGACAGGAGTGCTTGTACTCGGTGGAGTCCACTCACGGGGCTAGAGAGCCTCCTATATTGTCACTAAGTTATCTAGTTCCTGAGTACACTCCCCCCGAATAGAATCAACCCTCGATCTGATTTAATTTGTGAATTTGTAATGTAAACTTGGTCAGTTTTTTCCCTTTGGATTGGTGCCACGGTCTCCGATTCGAACGTATTGTACAGGACCACTCCCCCATTTATTGTCACAGGGTTAATTCCCAGCAACACGTTGAAACCAAGACTGAAGCAACGAACCAAAACGGAAAAAAACTGTCCGTAACTCAATTTATTCAACTAAAAGGTGAAGTCTTCGTTGTCAGAAATGTCAAAAGGTGTATTCAACCCCTATAGTTGTCACTGGGTCTTTTTTGCCCTTGTATACTCCTATCAACGTGTCTTTCACTATTTATTTTCTTTCAAACACCGAAGTAAAATATATTACACTTCCTCTTCCCTATGTAACTAGTTAAAAGAATGTAAAATAGAATTTTCTTCCCTCTTTTCAGTTGTTTATTAGGTTAGTTTTCCCTTGAACCCGGTATTGCGGCTCCTGACCAGACGTCGTGTTGGAATTCAACCCCCCAATGATTGTCACAGGGTTGATTCCCAACATCACGTCATATGGTAAGGACAGCAACACCGAATTCAGCGACACCTATCCATATTATTTTACTTTAATTGTTAATTGATAAATTAAGTTAAGACCAAGAAGAAAAAATATACTATACTTCCTTCCGTGGACCAAGTTCCGAGAAAATATCACCATTGCCTATAAGAGGTATGGTTGGATTGCAGTAGAGATTCCACCCTGAGTAGTGAATTGTCACTTATCCCCTATTCAATGTGCCACTCTACTGCCCCCCTAAAGTAAAACAAAAGTTACAAAATGTTTTTTAAAAATTATTAGTAAATTGTCAAAATTAAATGATAACCATTATGTTCCCCATCCCCATTAGTTTCATCATTGTGGAACCCAAATCTCCAGACAGGAGTACAATCAAGGATGACCACCCTATTTTTTTTTGTCACTGAGTTCATCCTTGACAACAAACCTAACAAGAGACAAACGTCCCACACTCATGGAACCAGATTTAAAACTATGGATTATTTTTACCCCTTTAGTTTTGTCATTTTGGGACCCAAGTCCTCAAGTTGAAATACAATCAGGGATGATGTAAAAAACTTCATTTCTGACAACAGACCCACTAGGGACAGACATCCCAAGATGGCAAAACCTAATTTGAAAATGTGGTTTAATTGTTTATGTGAAGCAAATATGAATAAATACTACTCAAACTATCTATATCAGTTCTCCTATTCATTGTATTATTTTCCTTATTAATTTCTACCATTTCAAGGAAAAGTCTTTTTTTAAATTAGTTTCTACATTTAGAATTTTCGGTTGGTTAAAATTTATCTTATGTCCAGTAGCAATTGAGTGGTCTGCTAATGCACACGACAGTTTGCCATTTCTACAATCACTTTTGTGTAATGTAATACGTGATTGGAGCGACTGTGACGTTTGACCTATGTATTTCTTCTCGCAGTTGTGACAAGGAATACTATATACAACATTCGATTTTTTAAGAGCATCATCTTTGTGCTTCACCTTAGTATAAATAGTGCTGAGTGGTTTTGCTGTTTTTTGGGCAATTTTTATTGATGGTTCATGTGCGAAAATATTAATAATTTTCGAAGTTAAATCCTTGATATATGGTAAGGACCCATATCTCAATGTAATATGTCCGTCAGTATTATTATTACTATTATTATTGTTACCATTTACATGCAGTGTGTTGAAAAGTAACTTCTTCAATAGTTTTGGTGGGTACGAATTATCTAACAATAAATTGTATAAGATTTTGATATTCTTTTCTACCAGGGAGGGGTGTGAAATTTTTTTAATTCTATTTTTTAACGCCAGCACTAGGTTTATTTTCATTTTCTCATTGTGGTGAGATATGTAATTCATATATCTCCCAGAACTGGATGGTTTTCTATACCAGTCGAGGATGACAGTATTATCCTGTCTCCTTATAACATGTGTGTCCAGAAACGGAACTTTATTGTCTGTTTCTTTTTCAACAGTAAATTGAATGTGTGGGTTATAATTGTTAAAAATTTCAAGCACCCTGTCAATACTATCCTCTGGTAAAGCACAAATTATGTCATCCACGTATTTTTTTTAAAAACTCAAACCGAAACGGGAGATCTCTTAGACATTCGTCTAACAGGTCGTCCATAACATATTGAGCTATTATGGGCGAAACTGTTGCACCCATATATATATATATATATATATATATATATATATATATATATATATATATATATATATATATATATATATATATATATAGATAGATACAACATAGATAGTATACAATTTCTTGCTAATTAAATCAAATGCCAATACCGAGATATTGCAGCAATGCAAAACAAGTATATATTTTTTTATATTATGCGTTTTTTACATAATTTGTTTTTGTTTTATTCTACAAAAAGAAAAAATATTTTCTAGTATTCACTATGTAGAAACGTTCTGATGTATTTTGCTCCGCCCTCCCTTCCTGGAAATTTTGGTGACGACGCCCATGTGTAGTAATCTACGTCATAGACGCAAGTGCCATTTAAAATCCAGTTAATTAACCTATAAGATAGATTATATCAACCCTGCAACCTTACCCAAAAAATTATACTTTTTAGAAATAAAAACATTATGAGGGATAGATGCACCTTATAATAAAGGAGCACTGTACTTATTTGCCGAATATAACAAATATAGTGAAAAGAGTCTTCATTAAATCACATGAATTTGTGAACTGTAATAATGGGATTAATTCGACTGTTATTGAATAGAGAATTGTTAAAAATAATAACCTCCAAATTTTAAAATCAAAAACTATAAAAATTTCAATGAATAGCGCGTGAATACCTTAACCTATAAAGCATTTTCTGAATTTTAAATTCTCTCCCAGTCTAAATCTTCAGGATTCACCGCTGCACTAGAAGATAACTAAAGCCGTTGTAACCAATTGTCATAAATATAGACCGCATTTCAGGTACACATTTCAGTTACTTACATATTTTACAACTCTCTCTTGTACAACTAATAAAATGAAAATAAATATTGTGAAATGCAATAGTATATGATTTATTAGAAATTAATTACTTGCAAAATGCAACATTTATATACTCACGTAATCAATTGAAGCAGTGAAGAAACAAAAACTGTTTTAAATGTAGGTGCTCTCATGATACAAATATATACTGTATTGTCATCTTTTAAATATAAAATCAAAAAAGAGTCAAAAAACATGTAGGATACCCTATGCCTAAACCCAGCCGTTTCAGAGATATTTGACATTTTAAAAAAAATGTTGACAGGTATAATGGTTTACAATAATCTTTATAACTTTCTTTTGTGTAAAAGATACTCATTTGCTTTTTGGTATGCAGAAAGAGCATAAGGTGATCTACGATATACAGTTTAAAGAAATTTGACGTTATATTTTGTAAACCGCGAAAATTTGCTTAACTCAAATGGAACACCCAAGGCAAGAATTCAAAAGTGGAAGTCTATTGTTGATGACGAAGATGAAGAAATAGCAATTCTGGGATATTTTCATGCATATCCAATGAGGTCATTAAGACAAGCTACTCTGGAATCGGGACTATGCAAGGATTGAGTTCACAGAATCTTAATTACACATAAATTTCACTCTTTTTCATACCAAATGGTTCAACGATTAAAAGAAACAGATTTTCTAAGAAGAGAAAATTTTTGTGAATTTATTCTAATAAGGTCTGTAGGCGACTATTCTTATTTGGGAAATATTATATGGTCAGATGAAGCTAAATTTACCAAAAATAGACTCTTTTAATCGACACAATTCGCATTATTGGAGTGACTCGAATCCTCATGTGTTCAGGGAGCCAAATTTTCAAGACAGTTGGCAGTTTAATGTTTACTGTGCCATAAGAAACGATAGAGTGGTGGCATTCGAATTATATCAGGGAAAACTTAAACAGTAAGTTATAAAGATTTCTTCTTCTGCTAATATGTATAGTTAGTTTTTTTTGTTTTTGTTTTTTTCTAGGTGAAAGATATCTAAATACTTTACAAAATTTGAATAATAATTATTTAGAAAATTTACATCTCGCCGAACATAGAAACATTTTTTATCAGCACGACGGTGCTCCCCCACATAACGCGTATTTGGTAGCTAATTTTTTACAAGAAAATTTTGACGATCAATGGATCGCGAATGGACCTTTCCTATGGCCTCCTCGCTCGCCCGATTTATCAATTTTAGATTATTTTATTTGGGGAACTATTAAAAATAGTTTATGAGAGCCCATTAATAATTATTGAAAATTGTATGCAGAAAGTAAGAAATGCATTTCAAAACTTATCACAGGATTCAATTAGAAGAGCTAACCATGAAGAACTAATCCGAAGGTGCGAAAAATGTGTGGAGTTTCGAAGGCAGAATTTTGAACAATTATTAAATTAAAATGAAATCATGTTTTTAGTGGATTTTCATCTTAGCCATTTTAGTTTATGCAAAGTGTCTTCAATCCAATTAATAGGCATATTACAGTGTTTAATGTTATTTTCCGTTTTTGTGGATATCTAGTAACAAAAAAATGTACCACAAATTCTTGATATTACTTTATCACATTCTTCATAAATAATAAACAAATTCAAATAGTCTTCTTGGGTGTAATTTAAACACGGTGACATTTTTTGACATAAAAGAATGACTGATATTACTGACTGTTTCTAATCATGGCTAATTTGATAAAATTTTTTAATAAAAATTCTTGAATTTCTAAGAAAATCACAAATATTTCAAAAAGTTGTAACTTAAAACCCCACAACGCTTATATCAGAAAAAAAAGGAATTTAATTGTACATAACTTATATAAAAATATATGGTGTTCCATTTGACAAGTTTTCTCGGTTTGAAGTTTATAAAATGTAACGTCAAAAATGGAACACTTGGTATACCAAGTTACACTATTATCGAATTTCTTTAAACTGTATACCGTAGCTTACCTTATGGTCTTTCTGCGTGCCAAAAAAGCAAATGAGTATCTTTTACACGAAGTAAGTTATAAAGGTTATTGTACACCATTACACTTGTCAAACATTTTTTAAAATGTCAGACATGGCTCCGTGGTCTAGAGGTAACGTACTTGCCTCGAAACTTCAGGGTCCCGGGTTCGATTCCCGGTCGAGGAACTGGGATTTTTCTGTGAGAGAGATTAATCGTAGTATACTCGGATATTGGGTGTGTGTCCATTGTCGCTAAATGTGTAGCCCTCTCCCATACAAGGTCATTCCAGACCTTCAGGGGTAAAGGGGGTTGTATTTCATGTGGTGTTATTATCTCTGAAACGGCTGGATTTAGATAGCGTACATGTTTTTGGCTGAGTTTTATGCTCTTTTCGAAAACTCTAAAATATATAGGGTGTTCCAGTTATAATAAGCAAGTTGATATCGACTTCCAGTATAACCGGAAGTACCAGATGCTTGTAATTATTTTAGTTGGATTGACCACACTACCTTTAGTAATTTTCTGAATTTTAAAAATTTTCTGGTGCGTACTTTTCCCAATATCGATGCAATTCCTGGTGAGACACCGTGTATACAGATACCAATAATAATAATACAATAAAAATTTTGCATCTAAACTGTTCTGTATAATCAAATTTTATTAAATAAAATTACAACAATCTTAAATATACAGTTTTTTTATAAATTTTGTTTTTGCATTATTATATTTTTATGGAGGCTGAAAAACTTTCTTAGTAGATAAAATGTAATCTCTAATTTGCAATTAAACAAATTAGTGCCATGTTTTTTAGTTTACAATGGTAATGAGTTGGGCACCTGAATGTAAATATATAATGAAAGGGAGACATGTAGATTCTTTAAATTTCCAAAAGATGGGAAAGAGAGAATGAGGTGGAAGAAACTTGTTAGGTAGGTAATAGGTAGAATCATTGATTTTTAATAATTTAGTTTAATCCTCGGTTTAAATTTATGGGCATATTTTCTTTGTAGACGATCTCATGAACCTGGTCCTGGAGTGTTTTTATGTAGCTGTCATTTTGCAAATGAGAAAAAAGATAACAGTTCACAGCTTATTCAGCAGAATATAACAAAACGTTTTTGTTTTATATCACCAGGAAAAAAAAGCTAGAAAACTCCCCAAATTAATTTGTGATGATGTAGATGACACATTATCAAACATCACTAGTGCTCTATCAGATATACCTCAGGCAGAAATAGAAAGCTAGATTGTCCTATTCATAGAACTGTATGAAAATAATAATTTAAATAAATAATTTTAGGCGACATCTCCCATAACTTCAACTGAAGCAGCTGAAATCAATTATTTAAATCCTGAACCATTTACATCCAAAGCTGCAGATGACAATGACTGCTTCTCTACAACAGTGAAGATCTGCTTTCACATTTAAGAAAATTTGCCATTCTGATAGTTTAGTCTCCTTATATACTGGCCTACTTAATGCTGGAATTTTTGATATTCTTTATCAGTTGTTGGAAAACATTGAAATCAATTATTATTTTAAATGGAGTGTGGAAAATATTTCGAAGAAAGATCAATTTTTTAATGTGCTTATGAAATCAAGACAAAATTTTCCACACGAAGATCTTGTTCAAAGATTTGCAGTGTCCCAGGCTACAGTTTCAAATATTGTAATAACATGGATCCATGTTTTACATGAAATTTTATATAAACAGATGATGTCGTCCTTAGCATCACGAAATAAAAACAAAACTTGCCTTCCAAATTGTTTTAGTACGTTTACAAATTGCCGAATTATTCTTGATTGCACGGAAATAGCAACTATGGTGTCAAGAAGTTCCATGACTACAGAGAAAGCGACATACAGTACTACAAACATCGAAATACCTGGAAAATCATAAAATTCTAGAACAGATGGATGCTGGAAATTTAATTATAGCAGATAAGAGGTTTCTTTTGAAAGATGTTCTTCTGCCTGGCGTAAATTTGAATATCCCCTTTCTTGGTTACATTTCAGTTCACTTTTGAGCAAGTTTATCGAACTGAAACTATCGCAAGGACAAGAATTCATGTGGAAAGGGCTATACGACGTATGAAATGCTACAAAATTTTAGATTTCCTACCTTACAGTCTGCAGACTCATGCAAGCTGTGTTGTACAAGTAATAATTGGTGCTCTTACGAATTTACAACCTCCTCTGATTACAGAAGTCGCAAAATCATATTCTTCAAAAATTAACGATGTATGAATTTTTCAGCTTATGTAAATATGAAAATATAAACTCAATTGTAAAATCTGTTACTCTCATTTTGATTTATTTTAAAATGAGTGCATATATTTTTTATAATTAGTTTATTAATTTCTATCGATAACTTTTATCCTATAAGTACCAATTATGTACCTACCTGTTAATTAATCATGACATGACCAATAATAATCTTTAAATTCAGTTTTTCCTCTAATTCGTAATTATTACGTAAAAGCTTTTTTAAATTAATTTTACATTTTTCACTATTTTATTGTTTTTCAGTCACTTTTTTAAATCAAGTTATTTGTTTTCCAATGTTTAAGTTTATTCAATAATCTTATAACTACAACTATAATAAACCTAAGCGTTGGAAACCAAATAATTTTATTTAAGAAGTGTAAACCCAAGATAAAATATTGAAAATCTTAAATCAACTATCAAAAACAGAACATTATATTTAAGTGTCTAATTTTGGAAAACTTTATGGATAAGTATTTATTTATTTTATAATATAATAAATGTAATAAAACAACAGAAATATTTGATCGTAATTTATTTTAAGCTTTCAAATTTGTTATGTATAGAATGAAATTTTCCAAATAAAATGTTTTCAACATATTTATATCTTCTTTCCATTCTTTATGTTTCGTTATTTCGACAATTTCACACTCCGCTGGAGTCCACAATACCAGAAAACACTTTTCCTTATTGGTAATGTGTAATTGTCCCTGTATTTGATCCCAGTAAACATGTTTTGTATTTACTGTAATATCTCCTTCTTCATTTCTATATATCACATAGGTTTTGTCATTGCGTGCATCTTCTAACAAAACACTTTTGTATTTATACGGACACTTTACTTCAATGAGGGCATCCTCTCCTACAAAACCATCAGGACTGGCTCCTATATATCCACAATCCTCAAGCAATAATCCAGTTGGAAACACTTCCATGCCTGTTGCAACTTTAAATGTTTCAATGGTACTCGCCTCATTTTCTCTTCCCCACTGAACAGCTAATACAAAATTTAGCCTTCTAATAAGCTATTATATAAAGACCGTGGAAATCGATTCCTTTTGAAAGAAGCAAAAACTACACCAAAATGACTAGCAGTAAGCCTTTTCTAGCTATAAGCCAGTTTTCAATACTTGATTTTCCACGTGTAACCTCAGAAATTTGCTTAATATTTTCTTTTGATAACATACACTTTTCTTTAAAGTACTCGACTTTATTTTCACTAGCAATATATTCTGGTGAAAACACAATATTTTCTGCCTGGGGAACTAACAAAAGCAAAGTTTCTTTGGGATTTGCTTGCAACAGCCATGTAAAGCCTATGACAAAAGAATTTAACCTATTCTTAAAATCTGTCTCCTCGGCAAAGGTAGATTTTCTACTAACGGCACAGTAGTTTGGCTCTTTTGGAGGAAATATTTCATAAAGTGACTTTGTCTTCTCCATGTCGGAGTTCTTCTTAGGAGCATTCCATGCACAGGCCTTATCAGTGACACTAACATTATGTTGTGCATAAATACACAGTGTAGCCATATGGTGACATATAACGCCCCCCTTGGGCACGTACATTTTGCATCTGTGATACAATCTTCTAGATCGACAAATAACGAAAATTTAATTTGAAGTATTACATATGTACAAAACATTTAAAGTTAAATTTAAAGTCAAATGAAAACATAAAATCATTTACCTCAACATTAGCTAGCTTTTAAGTAAAACTGAGTTACACTAGGGTCAAACGACATCTTTATTACATTTCCACCAGAATAATAGTTTTCTCCACTTTCCAACTGCGCATTGTTTGCATTAAAAAAGCTGATACCATCGAAAATGTAATAACACGATTTTCAGGCATTTTAAGCCTAAAATTGAGAAAAATTTTAAACATTTTTAAAAAAGTTGTATCAGTTTGTTATAATATAATTGCTGGGGACTTAATTTTAAAACCAAAATACGTAGGTATGAAAATGTGCTATAAATTTATTTATAACACATTTATATTTATAAGTTATATTTAACAGTTCCGGTTTTTGGCAAAACTTTCGTATTTAAATAGAATTTCTGATATAATTTACCTACTTACATCCTAAAACTATTTTAATTATGGTAATTACACTAATTTTTATCACAAAACTGTTTTTACAATCCATAAAAGGAGAATATCAATATACATCACAAGTTAAATGTTTGTTTGGATAATGGACCTTGTCCTTGATGGTCGCTGACGTCATCACTAATGCGTCGTATTGGAATAAGGATCTCTTCTGGAGGGGGAAAGTGGCCACTATCAGAACCATCCCCTTAAGGTACATTTACAACCAATTCGCTACAGGCACAATTTACTAACGGATTGTGAATTGTGCCGAGATAAAACTTAGGTCATTTATAATGAGTTAGAAGCTGCCATCTTTTGAGATTTTTTAATATTACGTGTGTGCAAATTTAGTTTGATTAAATAATTACAATTATTTAACATAACTTCTAAAAACATCATATTTTCTAATACTAAAAGATCTAATCTTCCAATTTCAAATCACAAACCGAACTATAAACAATAAATTTGTGTCGTAGTACGCATGAGCAATTTGAAATTCGTGCCGCAATTGAATTGAGTATTTGCAGTTTGCAAGCATCCAATTCAAATCTAAAGTGCAATTCAAGGTCGTGCCGACTTAAAATTTTATTGTAAACAAATACATTCAACCAGATATGCTTAAAAGCCAATTTATGATCCACCAGCAGAATGTGCCTGTACCGAATTGGTTGTAAATGTACCCTTAGTCCTCACTAAGTAGCACTAGGTCTGACGTATTGAAGGAGTTTAAAAAGCTCCTGGTCTGTCAGCCATCTCCTTTGGGTCATCTTGACCTAAATAATTTATAAAATGGTTTAATTGTAACAGAAATAAAAAAAGTAAGGTTTGATTTACCTATAAATTTATGTTGCTGACTTTCAGCGTCTACTGTAGTGTACACACTTCAGTTGACAAATAGCACAGTCCTGGTTGATCCAAAACGCAACAAAAACATTAGGAAGTCGAAAAACGAACATTTATAAAATCAACATGTAGTTTCATCAACGACATTTACTTGAAATAAAATGTCCCTAGGAGATTACAGCAAGTGCTGATAATTTACATAACAGTGAATTTTTATTATTCAATCTGGATGGCAGCAATTAAAATACTGTTAATACATAGGGATTTAAAAAATATATATAAATGGATTTTTTTATATAATTTTTATTTTTTTTTGTATTGGAAAAAATTTTTACAATTGTAGCAACTGAATGAGAAACTTGACAGAATACTGAAAATTCAGCGTGTAAAAAAATTACAATTGTGATGTTTACTCTAGTGGATACCGTGAGCGAAAGGGTTAAATACACTTCAGTTACGCCTGTAAACCTGGAGTGGTTTCCAGACTACAAAATAAATGGATTTTTGATGACAAGCGCCGGAATCTAAATCCAGATCATTTATAACAGTTATAAATAATATTATGCTTTTATTCTAGTGCCAATAAATAATTGGCATAATAATGCAATAGTGTTTTTTGCTAAATGTTGAGCGTTCATCTAATTTTGATATAAAAAAACACTCGTCACAAGCGTAAGGTTTGGACACGCGCTCTTTCTGCACCTGATATTCACGAAATGACTACTTCAGATGCGGTCTCTAGTTACAAATAAGTAATCACTTTTGGATTTAGAATAAAACAAATATTTACGCACATGCAACTTAAATGAGTTTTCAGAATAAAACTCATATAACATAACTTTTTTTGTATTTACAAAGACTTACATCAACGGTTTACACATCATCTAAGACTGAGAGAATGATTTAGTTGGGAGAAATAAATTTTATTTCAACCAAATAAATGATCTCTTTGTATTTGGCGAACTAAACATTTAATTGGGAGAATTAAGGCATTTATTTGATTAAAGGCCGAATATTTAATATTATCAATTAAATCATTTTTTAAATAAACAAAGAAAGTTTGCTTTAAATGTTTCAAAATTGTATTTTCACTCTACATGTGTTTCGGCTTTTTTAGGCCCTTTTCAAGAGTACAGATGAGAGATACTAAATTATAATTTGTGTTTCTTGCTTATATATTGAATGTTACATCTGGCAACTTAATTCCGAAAAGAAAAGCAAAAAATTAAACTTACTAGAAATATTAGAAATTAAGAAAGCTTCCAAAAATAAAAAAACGATTACAAATGAACAACAAATATTCGCAGGTCACCACATTTTAGATAAAGTAATTTAACTTGTCTAAAAAATTCCAAAATCCTACAAACCATTTTTATTAGTATAAGTTGCCAGATGTAACATTCAATATATAAGCCAAGAAACACAAATTATAATTTAGTACCTCTCATCTGTACTCTTGAAAAGGGCCTAAAAGCCGAAACACGTGTAGAGTGAAAATACAGTTTTGAAACATTTAAATGTAAACTTTCTTTGTTTATTTAAAATATTTAATAATGATTCACAAGAAGCCAACCGTAGAATCAGTACAATGAATTAAATTATAATACTTATTTGTAAGAAATATTTGTTTCTGAATATTAAATATTTATTTGTGAACATTAAACATTTGTTTCTGAACATTAAATATTTGTTTCTGAGCATTAAATATTTATTTCTCAGGAATAAGACTTTTTACAGAAAATTGCGTGGATTTATTGTTGATGAATACATTAATTTCAGGAAAATTAATTCCGTTTGTAATTTATTTATAGTGAATTAAATATTTATTACTCAAAAACAATGAAATTTCGTATATTCATTAATATTAAATAAATTATTAATTTTTAATTATTAACGGTGTTTAATTTATTTATAATAAAAAACCTCGCACCTGCTTTGGGTATTCACCTCTTATAAATTATTTAAAGAATTTATTAAATAAATCTCTGTGCCAAAAGGATTAGTCATAGGTTGGTTTTTTGAGAAAAAAACAATCTGAACAATCCTTTTGCTGCCACGCATGGTTTATTTAAAATATATAAACAATTTATATAGAATAGCGACTTAATACCCAAAGAAGGTTCGAAGAAATTAATACGGATACAACAAATAAATAAATACAGAAAATTAAAAACATATATATAAAAATGTTTACTTACCTGGTTTATATTTGCGAAACTATAATTTGATTTATATTAAAAAAATGTATGCCTCACGATTTGTCTACAGTACGATGTATTAAAAAATCAATTTTGCTAAAAATTATAGTAGATATTTTTTTATTTTTTTCACAAGTTGTAAAGCATATCGTCGGTCCACTGCCAAAACAACGAATGTGCATTTTTCTAATTTTTCAGAAGAAGGATATAAAGTTCAATTTGTTGTTAAATATCCAAAGGTAATTTATTTATAGGTATGTTTCCTAGTATAAAAATATTTCAAAAATATTCAATATTCGCATTTGCGGTTTTGGCACTGCAGACTGAAAAAAATATATTATTTTCCAACAGAAAAGTCGAAACCGGCAAGGTTTGCACATTCGATGTTTTGTCATTAAAGCAACGTTATGGTAGGTATATATTTGCGAAATTAAAATGTATTTTATATTAAAACATGTATGCTTCACGAGTTGTTTGTAATAAAACATATTCTAAAAAATGATAGGGTAGATATCATATAATTTTTATATAATTTTATGTAGATGTAGGTACATAGATACTACTATCAGTATAATCAATTACTCTCGTAAACTATAACTTCATAATATCTCCATAGACACGATGACGTTAAAACATATATCTATTACATATGTTAATTCTTCTTCCATAGGTGTTAATAAAGTTATAAATTTTTTTTTAACTAATGTGTCTTATTAGAATCAGTTAAACCTCAAATTTATTATATATAAATTTGGATTTCCATGTCAAATTTTAAGAGAAAATTCAGAAAAATTGTAAATATCAGGAAATGCAGCCATTATAACCGCTTACACCGAGTAAAAGTTTTGCGTTGAATTGATGCGAGGATATAATCTTTAAAATAAAACGTAAACAAAACAAGAAAAAATAATAAATGAAAATTACTGCGAAATATCTTATAGATTGTATAGTAATAATAATATAAAATAATAGTTCTATAAATAACACCTAGTTAAAAAAATAATCTATTAATTTTTATGCAAGAAAGAAAGTAATAAAAAAGAACATTCTAAACCGATATATTTGAGTACAGATTTTCCTTTTATTCTTTTGTTATTTTCACTGTAATGTGCTTAACTGTAAATACCAAATGAGTGAGTTTTTTATTAACTTAGAAATAATAGTAGAAAGTTCAAATAAAGATTAATTTTCAATTTTCTTTACCGCTTGTTTATTGTAATTTTTAATTGATGTCAGGTTAAGGATACAGACAAACAAATGTCTGTGTTAAAGGTAAACAAAATTAAATATATGAAAAATATTTACACATATTTATTAAAGGAATAACAAAAATAAATAGCTCTGAAAAAATTTTCACAACTAAACAGTTTTTGGCTAGGTTAGGTACTTTAATATGCTATGATAAACAAATTACCACGTACAAACATTAAAAACTTACATTTAAAAGTTTCTTTGAGGCTTTCCAGCCCCAAATTCTTCTAATAAACTATACATCTACCGAAAGGACACAACACTTAACACAAAGCTTTTAATAAGAGAAAAAAGGGAACAATGGCGTCTTGTTGAGTCTTTTCTAATGCGCTACCGCGATTTCGCCGGTAGAGGGCCAACATTTAGTTCTCAGAAACAAATTTATTAATGAGGAATAAATATTTCTTACTAGAATTAAATATTTATTTCCGCTATTAGGGTATAAACTTTAATAGTAAATAGTTCTTTCTATGAAATAAATATAATGATGTACGTATATTTGGCAGATACAAATGTGTTATTAATGAGTAAATTTATTTCTTATAAACACATTTATTAATGAGGAATAAATCCTTCTTACTAGAATTAAATATATATTTTTCCGCTATTATTGTATAAACTTTAATAGTAAATATTTCTTTCTATGAAATAAACATAATGATGTAATAAATTTGGCAGATACAAATGTGTTATTCATGAGTAAATTTATTGCTTATAAATAATTATTTAATTACAAAAAATAAATACCAAGAGAATTCCTGAAATAAATCATTTAGTTTTTTTAATTAATCCAATCTTCGAAATATGCTTATTATAACAAAATTATGAAAAATAATTATTTGTCTGAATTAAATATAATGCAGAATAATAATTAAAAAAAAAAAAAATATATATATTTACATCCCACTATCCGTAGAGCGTCTGTACAGAAAACAGTCGTAAAGCGTCCGTTGTGAGATGAATGCATATATGAATAGAGCGAAAACGATATGTCTTATATATGCCGACTTCTCGGCGTATACATTTTGTACTTTTTTAAATGTTTTTCCAGTACCTTGAATCGTCCGTACATATAACCACCTCAGAGCGTCCACAGACGTGTATAAAATGCATACATTTACTACCCTAAAGCGTCATTTCGTGTATATCTTACATATGGAGCGACCTTAAAGCGTCTGACAGTGTTGCCATATTTTCGTTAGTAATTTGGAGGGGGAGGGGTATGAACATTATTTACCGTACGCTTGCAGCAAGTTTACTTTCGACTTCTTTCAATTCAAATAGCAAATACGTTCCACTTAAATTGAAACACTATAATATTTCTTACAGATTTTGGTCAAAATTAAGTTTGTTTTTTTATAAGATTGATGAAGTTTGTTATAAAATAAATAGGTAGATATCTACATTTTTATCATTTTCATAAGCTCATCGGTCCCAATAATCGATGTATTTGGAGGGATAAGGCCTACGATATTTTTGGAATTGAAGTTTCGGTGGCCACGTTAGGTAAAAAATATATCAAGTGTATTTTCAAGCAGTGTATGAGGTGAAATCTGTCTATATTTGTATTTTATTATGAAGGATAAATATGACATAGAATATGCACACTGAAATACACTATTGCAAAATCAAAAGTATAATTGAAAACATATTTCTGAATAATTTGATACGAATAGAGTCATAAATTATTTATTATGCAATTATACATTACATTACACTACACGTAGTGTGGAAATTAAGTAACGCATAAATTCCGTAACTCCGTTGATATTAATTTTTTGGAAAAAATCTCGAAGGGGTATAGCGATTTTAACTTCAGCAAATATTTTCAGTCTATTTTCAGTTTCTTACGTCATTTATTTTTTAAATTATGACGTCATCGACTTTTTTTTAAATGACAACCTATATTTTTTATTATTGATTTTGGTAGTAGTTTTGATTCCGGTTCCGATCGTATAAAATTTTCAATATATTATATTTGAAAACTCAAATCGAGAAAAACAATTTTCGGGGGCTATTTTGAAATTCAAATAACAAAACCCATCATTCCCTTTGTCTAGTTCGGTATATCACATTAGTTCTATTTTTTTTAAATATTAATTTTCAATATATATTTTGAAAAAAGTTTTAAAGTTCAAATAACAAAAATTCATTAAATCGGGAAAATTTATCTAGTTGTATAATTTGTATAATTTCAAAATAAAAACGAATGTTCCGTCGATAACTTTCCGTCAAACTTAGGCAACTAGATAAATTTTCTCAATTTAATGATTTTTGTTATTTGAACTTTAAGACTGTTTTTCTCGATTTTTTTCAAATATAACATATTAAAAATTTTATACGGTCAGAACCGGAATAAAAACTACTACCAAAATCAATAATAAAAAATATAGGTTGTCATTTAAAAAAGAAAGTCGATGACGTCATAACTTAAAAAATAAATGACATAAGAAACTGAAAATAGACTGAAAATATTTGCTGAAGTTAAAATCGCTATACCCCTTCGAGATTTTTTCCAAAAAAATTAATATCAACGGAATTACTGAATTTATGCGTTACTTAATTTCCACACTGTATAAGTAAACACAGAATATTTTTCAACATTTAAAGGCAAATAAAAAATATCGTATACTATTACTAATAATAGATTAGGTCTTATCGGCGCATAGTATAAGAAACTTTTCGGATTTAATTTTTTAAAAGATCATATTTAGGATGAAGCTCTAATTATGAAAGTGCATGTTGCCGGCCGGAAACCTGATTAGATATTGTTTAAATCAAAATTGTTTAAACAACTAAAAACCGTAATTTTTTTTGTGTCCAATTTTTTTTCATATCCTTTGTTCAAATTCCAACAGAAAATGTAGGATAGCTTTTGTTGCAAAGTAAACAGTTTTTGAGTTAGAAATGTTTGAAAGTTATTACGTGAATTTGTCCTTCAAACGTATATTAAAAAAAATAAATTTTTAATATAATTTTTTGCATTTTCATTCAACTATGTAATAACCTCGGCAAAAGCAGTTCGACAATTTTTCACTTTTAACCATTGTTTCTTAATTGTTTACAAAAGCTGCTTGCTAGTACATGAGAATAGTTTGAGCAAATCCAGGAGAATAGCGAGCGCGTGATGTAAACCATTAAGAAACAAGGGTTAAAAGTGAAAAACTTCAAAATGCTTTTGCAAAGATTATTATAGATTATAGTAACGTCCTGGCGGAGTTTAGCACATTGCCATTCCACCACTCAACCAGGACAGACACACACACAACAACCATTCCCTTCGACATTTGCCAGATGCCGCAGCTGAGACTCGAACTCAGAAGAGATAGACAGTGACTAGTCGTGTTTTGCCACACAACAACGCTCTAGCCTACCTACTATCTCGGTATTTTAAAAACGCCATTATACGTCTATGCCCTAGCCAGGAATCGAACACGGGACCCCTTGGTTTCAAGCCTAACGTGTAAGCACTGAGCCACTGAGCCGACATATTTATATTTTGTTTGTACAAAATTTTCTTGTCACTAAAACTCCCTTTAAGTTAAATGTCTCTTTAAAATGGTGATAATATCGGTCGTTAGAAATATTAAATAAATGATTAAAAAATGGCAGTGTTTAAATGAGGCATAGAAATTTAATTTTTACCTTATATTTCAACTGAAGAAAAATTTTAATGTTGAATAACTTTTAGACTGCCTTGTGATAATAAAATTGTCTGTTAAATGGGGGAGATTCCTCTTTACCATGAAAGGATTTACATTAATACATTTTTTAGTGACAAATATTTTAATTTAAGAAACAGTGTAAGAATTCATTAAAATTTCGCTATCCATAAATCAGTGACTATTTTTATTAGTACATACATTTTATTAATAATTTTAAAGTTAAATAATTTCAGATGAAATGTCTAATTTGACTCTATCTGGTCTCCAGAAAAAAACATTTCTATTTCACATTTTGATGTAAAACTAAAAATAACGGTACTTTTGCACTATTTTCACATTTTTGATTTTTTTGGGCACCTTGTACAAGAAATTAGAGATGCACCGGGAACAGTTTTTTTTTTGAAAAGCCGGGTACCGAATACCCGGCGCAACTTCTGTTTCGGGTACCGGGTACCCGGCCGCCTGGTGGTAAAAAAATATCTGTCAGTTTAGTGTCTAGTAAAATCTTGATTTTATTCAAAAATATTATTTAAAATATAAAATAAAACTAAAAGAGCGGTATTGTGTTATTGGTTATAGTTACGCGAGAAGCTAATTTAAATTTTGATGCATTTTTAACGTTATGAAACGCTCGGCGTGGCTCGGAATAAATCGCAATTGTTTACTGTTGGCACTATTCAGTGAATCACGTGCGACGTTAACAATCGTCTGGGAGTCCCTAAATTACACAGGTCCACAAAGAAAATTTTTTGTCTTGGTGCCGGAAGACTAAGCACTGATGTGAGATATTTTTGATGTGCTGAATCGAAAAGTATATCGAGGTTTTTTCGTAGGAGCTCTAGATTTTGAGATACAGTATGACAAATTTTGGTCTGATAAAATACAAAATTAATGAAATAATGGTGTATTCAGAGAACAAAATATTATTTTCTTACCTAAAATTATGGTCTAAATAGTCCTAATGGGTATTCCCCACGACCATGAAACCCAACACTCAACTACGTGATGCCCCCTACTAAAGAATTCATACTGACCGATAGTTGCCGGTGTCTACGCCCACATTCCACAGTTCAATTTCGTATTCAGTTTGGTATTGATTTTTCGTGGGGAATTGAGACGTTTATTGTAACATATGTGATGAGTATACTTTGAAAGAAAGCAGAAAACCCGTTTCTGACATTATGAAAAGGGCATATCTAGCTTATTTTGGCGTCCAGTTAAGGGACCAGGATAAATGTTGGACTCCACATTTCGTATGTAAAACATGCGTTGAATATTTGCAACAGTGGACAAATGGAAAGAGGAAGTGCCTAATGTTTGGAATACCAATGGTTTGGCGAGAACCAAAAAACCATTTTGATAACTGCTATTTTTGTCTCGTAAACATCATAGGCATCAATCGCAATAATCGGCACAAATGGATATATCCCGATTCAGCAAGGAGAACTCCACCGCATTCTGAAGAAATATCCGTTCTATCGTTCAGCAACCTGCCTATGCTCTCAGATATTGATACATCAACGTCTGAGACAGATCTGGAGAAAGCAACAGTGATTTTGAAGGAGCTTAAGCAAATCTCCTACTTTTCACTCAACAAGAGCTGTATGATCTCATTAGAGACCCAAGCCTTCCAAATTACTTGTCTCCAGATTAAATGAAAATATCCAACTCTATTCAAGTACTAATATTACATTTTATCGTAAGTGAGAAAACGATTTGCTGCCCTTTTTCTCTCAGGAAAATAACCTGATATTCTGTAATGATATAAATGGCCTCTTAGAGAAAATGAGTTTGTCAGAATACACACCTGGCAAATGGCGTCTTTTTATTGATAGTTCAAGCGAACTTTGAAATGTGTCTTTTTACACAATGGTAACAAATATGGCTCTATACCTATTGAACATTCTACCAGGAGTATAAGACAATATCGCTAGTTCTAAAAAAAAATCAAGTATGAAAACATCAGTGGGTGATTTATGTTGATCTAAAAATAGTAAGCTTCCTCCTTGGACAGCAAGGTGGTTATATTAAATATCCCTGTTTTTTGTCTTTGGGACAGCAAAGCTAAGAATGAGCACTGGATTAAGAGAATATGGCCTGCAAGGAAAGTTATGGTTGAAGGACCATACAACGGCATCAACGATCCATTGGTTGAGAGAGACAAAATCATCCTTTCACCCTTACATATCAAACTGGGGATTATGAAGTAAATGATGAAAACATTGAATCGAGATGAAACTTGTTTTGTGCTACTTGACTCATAAATTTCTTAGGATTAGCACGGAAAAAAGGCCGGAATCTTTGATGGTCCTCAGATACGGCAGCTTATAAAAAATCCACATTTCACAGAATCAATGAACGAGGTCTAATGCCTGGTGTTCGTTTGTTCAAGTAGTTAAAAATTTTCTTGGAAAGCATAAGGCAGAAAATTACGTTAAATTAGTGCAAGAGGTGCTCCAACTTGAATAAGCTCGGTTGCAACACGAGCATTAAGGTTTACTACCTCCACAGCAGCACAGATCGTTTTCCAGAAAACCTAGATGACTTTAGTAAAGAACGGGGGAAAGATTCAATTAGGATATAAAAACTATGGAAGAAAGATATCAAAGAAGATGAGATACCCACATGATGGCCGACTATTGCTGCAGACCTCAGTGAAACTGTTCTGGTAAACCTCATACAAGGAAGTCTTATAAAATAAAGTTTTTAAGTAATAATTGTTCAATGTATAGGTCTATTTTATGAAAAAAATGCTTTACTACGTATTTTTTGACTTCTTTTAGCAAGCAGTTGTAGTAAGTAGTATGAAATGTATATAGGTTAAAAAATGATATGATTTTATTATCTATTTTTCGATTAAAAAATTAGGGCTGATATAGTGCATCTCAGAATCTAGATCTAATAACGCAAATCTGACGGTATTCTTCACAGTCAACACACAGAGCTCTATGTGTACTGCCCGTTTCCATCTGGCAAATACAAACAAAATAATATAGACTTATTGGGGTCAAAATAAAATAAGAAGATTTAGTGCCATATCCCCAAAAAAACAACTTAGATCCTAGATCCAATTCTTTAATGAGGCGCAATAACTCCGAAACACGTGTCCGTAGCTGCATAGTTGTTTTTTGGGGGATATGGCACTAAACCTTCTTATGTTTATTATTTTTCTACTGCGTACTGGTCAGCTGTATACGCAACGCGTATCCACTTTTTCCCATAAGAAACAATTTTCTTCGAGATTAAATTGCGGCAAACTTAAACGACGTGGGTATCGCTCTTTTGGAATTCCAGAGCCAGGCTTCAAATTATCTTTTGAGGAATACGCTTTTCTACACTTATCATGAACAGTAACTTCATTAACATTTTCTATTTGATTCCATTTCTTATCCTCACGTTTCTTGCTGTTTTTTATAAACGATTCGATTCCCTTTTGTTTTACTGTTACAGTCTTGCCCATTTGCAGAGTTCCTTCACATATAAAACAATTTTCTTCTAGCGACATTTTTGATTGGTTTATTTTATATTAATCAACAGCACAACCACAATGATAATGTAAAAATTGCTCACAACCAGTACACTGTATAACTGCGTTATAACTGCGACGACTATTAGCATCAAACTGAACAGCTCATAACTTAATAATAATTTATCTTATAACTAATAATAATTTTCCAGGTCTTTGAGTATGCATAAAAGTATATAATAATTAATCTAGACCAAAAAAAGTGATAAATACATTTGCTAACGTTGTAAAAATAAGAAAATTATGAAAGATTTACAGCAAGTCTACTTTCAAATGTTCTGTGCAGGCGGCCATTACGCGGCATACGAGTCTGTTGATCGCGCATGCGCGTTACTTGTACAGCTGACTGATATACAGTAGAAAAATAATAAATATTTAACTCATTGTAACGCCTTAACTATTCATCGTAGAGATATGCCGTCGCGGACTTTTTTGAAGGGAATTTAACGCTCTATAAAAAATGTTCTGAGTAATTTTTCTCTATCTGTTGCCGTTTTCGCAGCGTTTGAAGTTGAACATTCAGAAACATCGATTTTCATCATTTTCACAACTTTAATTGTTTATAAATTAAATTCTTGCTCATATAACGTACGGCAAAATTGACCATGAGAATTCAAAAACATACTGAATCCAATGGTATTGGTCGGGAATGGTTGGAAATTATCGTTTTCAAAAACCCTTAATTTTACTGGTCTATAAAACATGCTGTTCTAAGTATTAAACCGTTCTCAGACAGCCATACGGGAGAAAAAATTTGTAATGTTTTATTTGAGATTTTAAATGAGTGGAATATTGGCACGGAAAAATTGCATTTACTTCTTCGGGATGGTGGAGCCAATATTAAAAAACCTGCAGAATACGTGAAAATTGATCACGAATCTTGTTTTATTCATACCCAACAATTGGTTGTGCTTGATGCAATTCGGTCACAAAGAAGCTTGTCTGATTTAATAGCAGTTGCTCGAAACATATTAACACATTTTAATCATTCTTCTGTTTCACGTGAAAAAACTTGAAAATATTCAAAAGGAATTAAATATGCCTGCCAAAAAATGTGTACAAGACGTCCAGATACGCTGGAACTCAACTTACTATTCACTAGAAAGGTTGTTTGAACAAAAAAGACCTATTAGTCTATTTATAGCTGATAACAATGTACCTGGATCTCTATTACAAAATCAATGGCAGCTGACTGAAAATATTTTACTATTGCTTAAACTTTCTTCAGTTCAACTAACTGCATCATATCTGAAGTTATTCCAACACTGGTCGCTCTCCAAAAGTATCTTTTACAAAACCCTGCTCATGGTTTAGGAACAATGAAAGATATACTTATATCTAATATAAATGAGAGATTCACTGGAATTGAATGTAATCTGCATTATGCATATGCAAGTTTTTTAGATCCACGGTTTAAATTCGTATTTATTTCTGACAATAACAAGGAAAAGCTTAAAGAAGAAATCTTGGCTTTGGTTACTAGTCAGAATTTGGGAATAACCGAGGAAATTTATAATGAAACAAATCAAGAAATCGACAGTTCTGATTCTGACGATCTGCCTTTAACGTTATTGGCTACTGCATCCAATAGAATGAGGACTGACACAGACACATCTGTGTTTGATATAATGTCAGAGATAGCGTCAACTTCTATATCTCATTCAGTTAATTTGTCAAATGAGAAAGATATAAAATTAGAAATTGACTTGTATTTAAAACAGAACATCATAAACAGGGACAAGTCACTTTTTGATTGGTGGGAAACTCACCAAAAAAACTTTTCCCACACTAGCTGCACTTGCTAAGCACTATCTATGTGCGCCAGCTACAACTGTGTTTAGCGAAAGATTATTTTTAGAAGCTGGAAATGTTTTCGAAACACATAGGAATCGCCTATTAGCCGAGAACGGCGAGAAATTAGTTTTTCTGCACATAACCTATCAAATTGTTAACTTTTTCCTATGAGACAAAATTTGTCTTATGTTTATTTTATAGTTTTTATATAGGACACCGGCTAGTTTAATAAAGTTTATTAAAATTTATTAATTTTTATTATAGTAGCCCCTACAATAAATGCGCTCACAATATCTACCACCCTGCGCCGGGTAATACAATACCCGGGTACCCGGCAAAACAGGCCGGGTACCAGGTACAGACCGGGTACCCGGTGCATCACTACAAGAAATCTTGTTTCTGTTAACGTCATTCTTATTTTTGATTAAACTGTTTATGAAGAATAACTTTTTTTTGTAATATTAAGAATAAAAAAGTTACTCCTCTTGTAAACTCAATTCGGGCACATACTGTATAAACACCACGGAAATTAGGCAAACCCCGAAATCCAAAACTGAAGCCGTCTAGAAGGAGGTTACAGTTCTAGTCACGTTTGCCTTCGTACGCTCCAATTAACTATGCCATCGAGCATTAATAGCAAACGTTCAATAGTGAAAACCATACTGCTGTAAATAAATACAACAAATGTATTCCAATACGTACTGACCGTTGAGCGTCCGCGACGTTGTCATGTTTACCGGGCGCTTCAAGGTCTGTGACTGAATGAGAACTTATATACATGGGAGTGACACCAGCGCCTCTGATGGTCAACTGGAAGAACTAAAATATACTAATTCTGTACATATTACCATCTTAGGGCGTCCACTGCAAATTTGTCCAATTACCTGGAGACCCTTTCCTTAACATCTGAAGCGAATTTCAATGGGTTGACCTTATAGCGTCCATATACATATTATATCCATTAGTAATAGTGTATTTTAAATAATAGTTTATTAAATTATAGTATATTTGTAACGTAGGTAGGTTGATCCCATATGAGTAATTATTCATGATAAATCAAAAAGAAAAATTCTCATAAAATTCCTTTATTACTGTGACCGGTTTCGTGAACAAATTAATTACTTCACATCATCAGACACAGGAATTTTTATAAATAAAAAACCAGGGTCGTCAAATTAAAATTAAAAAAAGTTTTGCAACATAGTCAAATAATCTGTAAATGTAAGATATAAAATTTTTTTTGGTACCTAATTAACTTTTTGATAAAAATTTTTTTCTAAAATTTTTTAACGTGCTTGTCCTTTTAAACAGTGTATGTATGTGTTTAAAAGGACAAGCACGTTAAAAAATAGTATATAAGCTGAGTTTGAATTTTTAAACGTCATTTTCTCCGAATAGATTGAGCGTTGCGCGTTGCCATTCCAAGGGGTGAACACCCTAAAGAAGTACAATTATTACACGAAGTCTCATCCCAAAATAAATTCCCAAGGTCGTGCCCTCTCTTTGTCAGATTTAAAGTGACACAGTGTAATTGGGATAGAGCACACTTTGCTGAGTACGCCCCCCAAACTTACCATTGAATGTTAACCGTTTTTGAGATACACGGTGTTTTATGGTTTTTAACTAAAACTGTAGTCGGACATATTTCTGGAACGGCTATAAATATTTGAAAAAATTTTGATACAAATATTTAATTCTTTTAGTCCAATTAAAATCATAATACGGTTTGGAAAAATTCCAGAACCGAACTCAATTTTCATAATGCTGTTCTCAATGCGGATAACATCACCCTATGTATATTTTTTTGATAAATATTAATAAACGTATAAATAGTCAATGGAATGGTGATTAACAAAATGTCATATTATTTGATGGAATGTTTAAGGTTATTCTCTCATAAATTTTCAAAAATATTGATTGACCACAATTTAATTTCTACAAATTAGGCATACAACTAACAAACGCCACTATCTTGTTAATTTTACTTAAATACCCTGCACTAATTAACCATCTTCATAGAGAGACATTATAAAAATTGAGTCCGGTCCTGGAATTTTTCTAAAGTGAATTTGAATGATATTGATTGGACTAAGAGAGTATAATCTTTGTACCAAATTTAATTCAAATATTTAAAGCCGTTCCAGAAATATAGCCTACTACGGTTTTAGTTAAAAGTCAAAAACAGTTAACATTCAAGAGTATCTTTGGGGGTGTTTTGAACTCAGCTAAATGTGCTCTGTCTCCCATTATACTATGTCACTTTAAATCTGGGACACTCTGTATAACTAATTTTCAATTCATTTCTAGTTTCTAAGAGCTTGTTTCGTTTCACTGTTTTTAGACCATTTTTTTCATTACGTTGAGAACAAAATGAAGTAAATAATAAAATGTAGAATGTAGAATTTTAAAAATTAGGTACTACATAGGTCATGCTATGCGTGACTTTTATTTCAATTTATAAAACTACAATTCAGTTACAATTATTTGTTGAGTTTATTATATTTTAAAGTGCCATGCACAGTAGCGCAGTTAAAGAGAGTTACTATGTTATGGTGTTTAATATAAAAAAAATAATTGAAATTTAAGGTTTATGGGCTTGACAATTTGTTCTGTGCTATTATTCTATGCATTTCTCCTGCCAATAAACAAATGTAAATAGCTTAGCTATTTATCGACCGATTTTAGTTTTTTAAAAAACATAATGTAGACGATTAATAATTCTACAAGCATAGTAAATAAAAATAGAGCTTTCCCCTCAAAATTAAAAAAAAAATGGTGGCGGCGTACATTCCATCTGGGTTATTTGGTAACATTTATTTATAGGACAAATAAAACACTTTACCTATAATAATACAACATAGGGACATTAATACACATATTTTAAAACGGAAATTTTTGTGGGTACAATTTCAAATTTACACACTTAATGGACTACTATATCTAGGTACAATTAAACACATTAAATTATTACGCCCATAATAGAGATATCTACTACATACATTTTTACATACTGAGCTATGATTGTGGGGACAAATAAACACAATTGCTTCTAAATATAAATTAAAGACATCAATACACATGCTTATTTAGCTATTAGTATGAGGTGTCCCCGCAACGTTTTAAATGTTTTATTAAAATTACACGGAGTGTATCGAAAACTTACGTGTATCTACACAATCAGCAGAATCTGACTAAAATTTCTATTGGTGTAACATCAATGTCCCACAGCAGGGTAAAATGCTGGCTGCCATAACTTAAATAAAACTTTTATAGGTGTCTGCGTGTGCGCCTACGTGTGTGCCTGAGTGTATCTCCATGTCTGTCTGTTTCTGTCTGTGCATGTGAGGCAAACTCGCACGCATACGCACATGTCTGCGTGTTCGTCTACATGTGCGTCTGCGTATGCAGTATGATTTTGCGAGTATGTCTACCTGTTCGTGTGCGCGAATATGAAGTGCTTAATCGTAAATATTTTGCTGCCATCATTTATTTAACATATTTGTGTCGTGACAAATTAAAATTTTGGATTATTTACAGGTGTAATACAACTGGATGTACCTACTTTTGATTGCAGATTTCGATATTATTAGTAACGTTTTGTGTCTGTTCGAACCTCATTATGATACAGTCTACAGTCCTCGAAAGTAGCTAGCTATGTCGGCTTAAAGCACTTTGATTGTTTATTCACCGCGGCTTCCATCACTGTCGAAGAACGTCTAATAAATCTGGCTCCTGGTTTCTCCATTGACGTGTACCGGGGATTATTTATACTATTCCATGTAGTTTCTTACAAACGGTATCTTATTCTATCCAATTATTGACGGTTTCTTTGAACACAACGGAGTATTCGATTAAACAAAATTCTGTTATATTGCTAATATATGCAGAATTTTTCTTATATAGTCAGATTCCAAATAGTTTCTAAATTTATTGATAATATGAATAATAAAACTGAAGGAACGTTGATAAAGGAATCATATATGAAACAATTTATTTTGAGGAAAACTAGTTGAGTTTATATAATCAAATTTTTTTTAAATTTTAATATTTTAAGGATTTTAGCAATAAACATGTACAGAAATAAAAATAATCCACTTAGGAAAATTTGTCTTTCTAATGAATCCATTATCAGTTCATAACTTTGTTAATTGACATCAAAAGACCTTGCAAACTTGTAGAAAAAAATATAATGCCTTAAAACCTCTTTCTGTCCGAAAATTTCGATTTAAAAAAAATTTTGCAGAACCATTATGTCTCAACTTCTAAGTAACATTTATTAAATGAAATGACAAAACATTCGGTACCAACGAAAAGTTCATTATAGAGATATTAGAAATATGAACACGCCATAAGTTAGCCGACAAAGATACCGAAAGATGCTGCCGAGCGGCAATTTGCCGGTGTTGGTGTTTTTACTTATTCTCTGCAATGAACCATATACGATACTCTTATTTAATGAGAACAAACAAAAATATTAATAAGGGAGAAAACTTTATTAAGTATAAGGAAACAATGTTTGAACTTCAATCTATCATAACGCCCTGAGTTGAAACTGAAAAACAATTTGCTTGTAATGTATTATCTGTATATCAGCCAATCGTTCCTTGTAAGTACAATAAAATATATTATTGTGATATTCCATTGAAAATAAGTTGCAAGAAAATTTCAATTATAATAATATCCACTCAGTTCTATTTTAGTATGAACCAAATGAGCATAGGGTTCACGCATTACTTACGTTTTCATTACGATTTTATATAAAAAATTTAGGAGTATGTATGAACACATCAAATATATTTCCCTTTAGAAAAATAGTTCAGCCCATAATTATTCTATTTCAGATTTCATTATGTATATTAGGTCTTCAAAATTGAATTTTTTGAAATATTCAAGATTACACAAAAATTATATATGTACACAGGGTGTTTCGCTTTTATTGTTACAAATTGAAACATGTGATAGAACATGTAATTTAAGACAAAAGTTTTCTATAAACATTTATCGAAAAATACTTCGTAAGAATATAAAGCAATGAATGCGTTTGTTTTTCCAAAAGTATATTTACGTTCATTGTACGACCACAAATATGGAGACAGCATCTACAGAAGTCTAAAACTCCCACAAGGGGAGAACAAGATCATGGGTACCAATACTTTTTAACTAGATGTACTACATAAATATTAGATTACAAGCCCATCCATCCATTACTGCTTATCTGCAGGTAAGACAGAGTGTAATGTATTATTGATTACCTGCTCTTGTCAATGGTAGTACTACCAAATCAAGAGAAGGAGTATCAGCGTGCTTGCTTTAATGTATAATACATTTGTACAAATGTAATTTGTTTTCTAATTAATTATTACTTCATAAAGCAAATATCTTCTCTTTTTACTGTTTTTTTATACGTAGTAGCCATAATATCGCAATGTTACGATTTATAAATAAAAATGAATATTTTCAATTTTCTAAGTCAAATACTATATCCAGCGTTTAAAATCTTAACGATTTCAGTGCTCTTTTTTCTGGTTATAAGCATTGTAAGTAGGTATGTGCGTGCACCTACAACTATCACTTGATCTTTCAAAGATTGCCTCTAGAGATGTACTATCTGTTAGGATGTCGGCATACGTACATATATCTTCCAAGTGCACCGTAAGGTTTTGTTTTGAAAAAGTTAATTATCAACATTCTCTTGGCCGATGTATGAATATACCTCTTTTCCGCCGCTGCGCTGCTAAGATTTGCTTTGCATATTTACTATAAGAAAGAATTTAAAAAAATTAGGCTGTAAAAATTTATATTATAATATATCAGTTTAGAATATAAAAACTATCTGTATTTTTATTCCATGGTACACATATTGTTTGGTCTTGTGTATTTCAGGATTAAACTTTTAACCCATATAAGTGTGTAATAAACAAAATCGGAATAACACAAAGTTTTCTTACCAAGATGACTAATATTACAACTTGTTTGAGTATGGAACACTCGTGAGAAAAAATCCTGTACAAAACTTAAAATAAGCTAAGTTAAGGACTTAAGAAACATTTATAGGAAGTCCAATTATCGTATTTATATACATTACAAATATAATAATAGATAACAATAATTTTATATCAAAGGCACAGGCATATACTGTGACGGCCCAACCCCCCTCGTATATTTGATTTATTTTATCCAGGTTACGGCACCAGTGTAACAACCCAACCCCCCTTGTATCATTTTGTATTTAATTTATTCCCCTTTTTCTAAGTTTCGCCCCAAATTTGTTGTGTTATTGTAACCTCACAGGTACGTTTATAAAGTTTAGTATTACTTTGTTTCATTTATGAGATTTAATTTGCTTTAATGTGATTACATAATTTTTACCAATTATTATGAACACTAATCTGCACTGCACTGATATATGTTTTAAAGAATGACTAGTATGAGTAAGATTTGGCTCTAGATTTATTATTACTAATTTGCTTAGAATTCACTTTTGTACCTGAAAGTAGAAATAAGTCAAGGAAACTCAAATAACGTTTTAACACATTTACTTCTATGCTTAGACAACTGTCTATAAGAAATATATTACAGAACTTGACATGAACAAAACCTTGTTATATGTACGGTGGACGACGGTCCACAAGAAATACATTGATATTTAGCTAGTTGAACCTGCTATGTAACCAAACCTGGTTACATGCGCGGAAACTTCCGCTTCGTAGTTTAAATGACATATGTAGAACTCTACATATGGGTGCAAGAGAAACCTCCCTTGTATGTGGCACCAGAGTGTCCCCTGTCACATGAGCCGGGCAGAGACCGACAACCATGCCTTGTTATTTAATTCGCTGGCTCGTGCTACCATATAACAGTACCATAAACACAACTGACGCTGGCCAACGAAGATTCGATGCATATGCGGAACTCCGACATATGACGAGCAACAGCCCGTATTGTTTTGGGTGTGTCGAATGCATGCCACCAATCAAGGTTTAAACCAACATGAAACGCACTACCCCGTAGATTTGTTAAAGAGTTTGGCAGACGTCACTTGTATTGCGGCAGGCTTATTGGAGCGATAGCCATAAATCATCGAGAGACAAGGTCCGTGGTCAGAGCACTCAGCGATTGGGGTGAACTGCATGTTTTTGTTATCGGCGCCTTACCGCACCCACCTGACCGTTACACTCTGATTCCCATACGGGTAGTGAAATTTGATAAAGTGACAGATATTGCAGATTCAACTGGACACTAATTCTTTTGTACATTATCTTATTTTGACCTAACTTGAAAAATGACTGAAAGTTCCAACTACTATTACTGATCCCAGCGGAATAATGAGCAGTGCATTATAACAGAAAAATCCTATCTGGAAATCACTTGGTACCACCGGTCAGATATTGTTAAAAACCGCGATACCCAGGCATATATCGTCGTACTTTGATTAGCGTTGCCATTTCACTCGTAATAATGAAATTGAATTAATTTAATGACTTTTAGTGAGCTAGGAGACGTCGAGAATGACAACGCAGTATAAAAATTATTTAAATGCCGTCCTTACCAATTCTCGGACACATGGAAAGTTCCATGAGGTTTTCTCCCTCGGGTTCCTGAGTAACCCCAGTGTTATTCGTCTCCATGCTGGCGGCGGCGTCGGTGGTGTACACGCCCTATTTCTAAGGCAGTGTACAGGTTCTCGGTCACAGAGACCAGGCCACAGAGGTTTCTGCCACCACTCGGGTGGATCGCTAATTAAGCGGGGCTCCCTTAAACGGCGGTTATGATAACCGGAGTCGTGATTTCTCTTTCACTTCCAGGCTCCAAAAAGTCAGCGACAAACACTAGGGTTGCCAAAGAGTTAACACGACGGTGACGGCAGTTATAAGCCGGGAGAGCGGTCTATCTTTGACTTCCAGGCCCCAAAGAGCCAGCGACAAGCACTAGGGTTGCCAAAGATCTTACCACGATCGTACGCTGCCACGCGTATCTATATGATTTCGCGTGAGTGAATTCGTTGTTCAAGACTCCAGCTTGACGGAGATAGCCAAACGCTAATTTGTGTTCTTTAAACTAAAATTTAACTCAAGATGCTTTAGGTGAGAAGTGATATAATGACTGTTTATTAGCCTTTGACCCTATTCTTAATAGAAACTCTTACAACCATATTTGTTTACGTCGGTTTGTTTATGTTAACATTCTCGGCTGGAAAATGCTTTGAAATTTTGTACAGTTTTGTCAACGTTTTAAAATATTAAATGAATACTGTGTGTTCTTTTACTTAGCTGAATAATTTAGATTCTATAGTTTGAATGCATACGTTTTCCAAGAAAATGGTTTAGCCTTTTTATGTAATAGTTAATTTGGAATTTAATGATATAAATGCTTGGAAATAATTTAGTTTTATGTAACAATTATAGGAAATTGTTTGCGATGAAGTAGCCCAGGGCTGGGGTGCTTCAATACTTTAACATGTCTTTAGCTCTTAATACTATCAACATGGATATTTTGTTGACGATAGCTTATACAGATGTCATGATAGCAATTTGTTAATGTCTACTAAATAATTTTTAACTAATATGTAAATAGTTGTAAAAGTAAATAATGTAAAAATATGGTTGCATCTCAAGGTTCGGTGGTGAGCGCACTACTGTTTTTAACACAATGACAATGCTTCTGAAACCTTAGAAAGTATTGCAAAATGTTTTTGTTTATTTGTTTTTAGACGACATATATAGCGAATTAAGAAAGAGAAAAAGTTTTAAAATGCTAACTTGTGCAGAAAAATGAAATAATTGTAAACATAGACAAACCAGTATCTATGATTATTTTGAAGAGAAAATACGCTATGTGCTTATTTTCTATTAGCAAATTCTCATATGCCATACAATACCACTAGAAAATGTTGCAATCAAAATCAAAGTCATTTTGTCAAGTAAATCTATGACTTTTTGTGTGATCAACTTTAATTTCTCGTTTCTTACCTTGGTTATAAAATACACCACATAAATTACAACCCCTTAAATCTAAAGCTGGAGGTGCACGGGCGATAAAGCTGTTAATATATTTGTGTATAATAGTGGCGGCTGGTGGATTTAGGTCAGTATTGGCTTAGTATTGGAGCATGGAACCCAAGCAATATTTGAAGGCACGACTATCAGTACTGATTGAGGAAGTTTTGCAGAAAAAAACTTAAAAAAAATTTGAGGAAAAAAAGTTACTAAAATGCACAGCATCCCCAGATTCTTTCTAGACCATCAGTAAAATCTTTGCAAACTATTTTTTTTTTCGTAATGAGTAGGAAAACTTATCACCCCGTTTTTTTTTTGTTTTTCGAAAATTTTGATTTTTTGTAAAGTTATGAACTTTGAAATTTACATAATGAAGAACTTAAATTTCAAAGTCATAACTTTACAAAAAAATCAAAATTTTCGAAAACAACAAAAAAAAAAACGGGGTGATAAATGTTCCTTCTGATTACGAAAAAAAAATAGTTTGCGAAGATTTTACTAAAGGTCTAGTTGGAATCTGGAGAGGCTGCGCATTTTTTGTAACTTTTTTTCTCAAATTTTTTTTCAATTTTTTTTTCTGTAAAACAGTACTGATAGTCGTGCCTTAAAATATTGCTTAGATTCATGCTCCAATATTGAGATACTGTATAACCTAAATCCACCAGCAGCCACTGGTGTATAAATGGAAAGAAAAAATAAATATATTATGTACAAAACATATTAAAATAAAAAAAATTGATGTTAAAAAGAATCCATAGGTAACAGCTGGCTTATTAAAATCTATAAATACAACTCATGATCTATACAAAAAAAGCACAAAAAAATCCAAATAATGAAGAAGTACAAATACGAGTACAAATCTTATAGATATAAATTAAATGGACTAATCAGTAAGGCTAAAATAAATTATTATAAAATACAAATAGATCAAAATAAAAATAGTTCCCAAAATATGTAGAAAAGGGATTAGGGACATTCAAAACCTTAATCATAAGTAAGCCTGGCCAAACGATGGTAGATTCAGAGTCGGGCGCAATACCAATGCCATCGTGCGCTTGTTTATGATGACGATGACACGACATACTTCAGTTGTTATCTGTCGGTCGATGCATAGAGTACTAATAAGTAATAAATATTGTTGAGCGTAAAGAGTAGAAAACGACCGTATGCTAATAAAGTGAATAAATTTATCGGTGAATTTCCGGGTTTATTCTATGATGGATGTAAAATAATTTGTAAAGTTTGTGATCAAGACTTAATGTGCTGGAATAAATACGGCTGCAAAATTCATGTCAATAGTAAGTAGTGTTCGTGAAGGCACTGTACATAGGATTAAAATGTGCATTAAAAAATATATGGCTGTGGTTATGTGTTGACGAGACGACAGATTGTAATAAAAATTCTATTTTATATGTTATAGTACGTGTACTCGACCCTGTTAAACCAACATTTCCACTTTTACTAGCTAGTAAAAGACTAACTGCGTATACTGGCGAAACAATTACGCGGGTGGTATTGGAGACTTTCGAAAAATTTGAATTGTCAACGAGTCAAGTATTGATGTTTGTGACCGACGGTGCTGCGACAATGCGTTTGGTGGGCCGTTTTCTTCAAAGAGACGATTGTAGGTTTTTACATGTTACGTGTAAAGTGCATGCGTTCCATCTTGTAGCAGAAACGATTCGAAAATGTTTTCCAGAGGTAGATGCATTAATAGCAAATACAAAAAAAAAGTATTTCTCAAATCTCCTAAATGGCTTCGAGCATTTCAGACACTGTGTCCTGGTATTCCGGAACCACCAGAGCCGATTCTTACACGTTGGTGAACGTGGTTGAAGGCAGCTTTTTATTATGCTGAATATTTTCAACAAATAAAAGCTGTGATACTACAGTTCAACCCTAACGAGGCTGCAGCTATTAAGGAAAGCCAGACAAGCTTTCAACATGTTTCCCTTGAAACAGATTTAAAAACTATTTATAACAATTCTAGAGGACTACACGACGCAATAGAAAAATTGCAAAATACTTCGTTTTCGTTAGTGGAATCGCTGCAAATAGTGGACGACGTAAATACACAGCTACAGACTATAAATGTCGCAAAAAATAAGCCCGTTATTGAAAAATTCGAGAGTGTATTACGGAAAGATCCTGATTTTACCAAATTAAGACAAATTTGTGATCGTGTATCTACAGCTGCGTCAAGTGAGTTCACAGAGTGTTTTATTTATGCCTGTATTACATCCGTAGATATCGAACGGTCTTTTTCAAAATACAAACATATTTTTTCACCACAGCGAACATCGCTTACTGAGACAACTGTAGAAACATATCTGATGCTACACAGTTATTATAGAAGTGCTCCAGTTTGTGATAACGACAACCAAGCTACTTCATAAATCTGCCTAAGAAGGTGAGTTTTGTACATATTTTTATATAGTGTACCAGTATTAATAAAATTCATTTCCATTTATTTTATTTATTTATTATTAATTATCACTTAGATATACAATGTACATGTGTGAACGTCATTTAACAGTTTAATAATAGTGTGCAGCACTAAGCTTACAAAATGTAAGGAAATACTTTGTTGCTGTAATCTAGCACTATGACGTCATGCATTCCTAAGACAAAGTGCAGTACGAGCCGCTCTCGTTCGTGCCAATCACATGTGAAAATAATCCAATAACAGGATTGGTGTATTTAAAAAAATTAGCGGCGTGATTGGCTTAAACTGAATATTCGAATCGTAAGTATTTAACGGTTTTTCTTAGTTATAATTTGTACTTTGTGGGTGTAGCAGTGTTTTTTTGGCTTTAATTGAGATTCCTTGTTTTTTAATAAACTTCTTTTAAGTCCTGTTTGCAACTATGATGCGTAATGTAAGCAAAAGAGTAACATTTTTAAATGCAATTTCTTAATTGATTATCAGAGAAAGAAGATAAATTTATTATTATTGTAAAACCATAATGCGTGGTCATTTCTGATTGTTGGTCTCACGAAAAAATATTTGATGTGGCCAACACATAACTTTCTTATATCCTGATGTAAAAAAATCATTCTACTTAATTCTTCACTTACCTCAATTAAATTTTAATAGCGTACCTTGAAATGTTTCATTACAATTTTTACATAATTAATTATCAGCGTCTTTCGATACTGTCAATAATAATTCATGTCATATATTTTAATAATTTTTTATTGACATTGACATTCTTATTGACATTGAAATTTGAAAGCTTTATCTTAGAAACTGTGGCTACTATCGCGATACTACAGACATGACGACAGATTTTTTTCCATAAAGTTGTTTTTTCATTATAATTCCAGAAGTGCAATAAAAAAATTTTTTTCCGAAATTGTACCTTTTTTCTTCTTTCAATCACTATGTCTCTGGTGGTACCACATTCACCAAATTTAATGTGCCACATAAAATGTTGTTGAAAATCTTAACTGGCAAATTTGGGAAGTCTCCCATTATTATTTTTTGAGTTATCGCGGTTACACACACGCACGCACCCACTCACCCACTAACCCACCCAGTCATAGCAAAATAAGGTAAAACTGCATTCTGATTTTACCATTACAACCTACATAAAGAGATTATAATTCCTTTCATGGGCATCATTATACCTTTTTTAATTCTTTACAGTGGTCTTCTAGTATCTTTTTAATCGTTTTTCTCGATGTTGTGTGTTCTTATCCAACTTGTCTCTTTCTATATTCAATTTTTGATCGTAATTTTTCAAATCTTTCTTCATATCTACGAGAATATCATTCCTTTTGTTATATGCAGTAGATTTTTTTCTATGTCGTCCTACTCGTCCTCTCGTTGCTGAACCTGATTGTTTTTCTGTCTCCACTAAATTCATCTTAACTTCGTTATTTGAAGTATTTTCAACCTGAGCATCAGGCTTAGATATGAGAACAATTTTCTTTATATGTTATATTTGCGTTATTACATTTGATGTACCTTCACTTTCTTTTCTTGGTATAATGCATTCATTACTAGACAACAATATTTTAGGTCTTATGTTGGCCTTTTTTCTAAACATTTCATAAAATTCATTTTCGAATTCAAAAACTTTTCTACCCCTTCTAGTTTTATTATTATTATCAATTTCCTTTTTATAGGTTCTTTCTAAAGCTTTACATTTATTTTCACATTTAACCGCACTTTTGTAATTTTGTATAAACTGGGCATTTCCCTTGCTATTAATTCCCACATTCTTTTTATATTCTTTACTTCGAATGTACCAATTTTGGTTTTGTATTTTTTATAAAAATTTATTAGGGTCGATGGTCGTTCTCTATTAAAAAATGTTTCTTCTGCAGAAGGTTCTCTTAAACAGATAAATTCATTTAATTCTTCCATACTTAAAAAAAACGTATTATTGTAAATTTGTTTCAAAAGTTGAGGTGGAATTGTTTCTTCAATAAGGAGGAGATAAAGAGAGGAGTGTACTTACTCATTGTGTTATTTTCTGAAAATTGAACTGAACTGATGTCCAGGTTTTTTGTTCTAATCTATAACAAATATAGTCAAATAAGAAATCTAGCAAACCAAAATATTTAAAATTGACAAACGACAGTATCAACACCCACAGAAGTTGTCCCTCTATAGGTGGACAGCGTAAATTAATTTGAAGCGTTCGGGTTTCTTGTAGAACGGTTCGTGGATCATTCAAAACTAAGAGAAGTGAGCACCAGGTTCTGCGCAATTTAAGTATAGTCTTAGAACTGTTCATATAAACTGTGTCACAGCAGCAAAGAATCTTGTCTCGCAGCTAAGAAGCTCAAGTTAGTTTAAACTTCTTGCATTGTAGCCGCAGGGGTGTGCTCAGATTAGACTCTCAAGGTTATGCAGTTACTATGGCGCTTTCATAAATGATCATTTAATTATATTTTTAAAGTCATTTTTGATATTTTGGACACAAAAAGGAACTAAATAGTCACTAATTATTTATGTAACTATTCATAATCACGGTATTATACTGTGCTTTCATATTCATAGTTTTGAAGTCAATTAGGTATTGAAACGGAACTAAATAGTCACGTGGTTTCATGAAAGCAAGTGTCGGAGGTAATACAAAAATTTCTCTAGATGGAAATGTATTTTTTTTTCATAGAGTTGAAATTAATTCGAAATGCAAAGCATTAGCTATATACACAAGCTCGCGACTTTAGCACTTCATGTTTATTAAGAATAACTCTAGTTTATAAAATGTAATGATCGTTTTCCTTTTATTTTATTAATACGTTATTTATTTAATTTTTCTCTTGGATTTTTTTATCTGAACAACACTTTTTTCAATTGTTTGAAAATTTAGTATAAATTTAGTTCTACTCAAATTGCATTATAGACCTTATTTTTGCTTAAAAATGTTGGTAAATCATTTATTTTATATACACTGTCTCCCAGGATTGATGCAACAAGAGAGATGTGTTGGACCAAACATTTTTGGATTTGAATGTTATATTTTGGGATAAAGCTCGTCTGATTTAAAACTAACTTTGAGTATGTTTTCGCTTTTGAAAATCAAGAGCACCTTGACAGCTAATAAGGAAACAATTTTTTCTACAACCGAGCGAAAAAGTGCAACTTTGCACTTCCAAAAGAAAGTGCAAAGTTGCATTTTTCCGAGGAGCGAGCGTTTTTTTACTTTGTCGCTCGCCGAGCGACAAAGTAAACGCTTAGTTACCATGGAAACCATAATAAAGAAACGTTTAGTGTATCTGCGACTTTTGACACAAAAGTAATCATTAAGGGCATTTGACAGTTCATATTCCAAAAACATTTAGATTTTGTTATACATAGATATAAATCATAAGATAACAGTATTTAAGTAAGTAATTAATAGGTACTAAAGCAATTTTTTATTTTTTATTTTATTTTGCAGTAAATACCATATTAACAAACATTTCTACAAAAACATGTGTAGCGCATATTGATGCTCACGTTTTGAAATCTGAACTGTCAAATTTGAGGTTATCAATAATTATTAATTTTTACCAAACATTTTGATGAAAACACCGGTTGTAGAAAGAATCCTGTGTGTAATTCGAACATAAAGTGACATTGCCGCTCTCGCTCAGAGCGACAATATATCACTTTACGCTCTTAATACACAAATAGCTATTTTCGACTGGTAACAGTTGTATAGATATGCAAGAATACATAGGGTCCTATGCAAAATGGCTAGCTGATTGACTTTGATTGAACCGTTGTTTTTCAGGTGATACGGTGTGTGCTCGAAATACTCAATGTAGCAGATCGATTGTCTCAAAATTATGCTTTACAACATGTAACTTTGCATCATACACCCTTATAAAACACAATTCCGTATTTCGAGTGGAGACGGTTTTATCAACGTAGGTGGATTTTTTCTGAAACAGGGACATCATTTTACATTCTGACAACTTTTCTTAATAACATTTTGCTATATTACGAACGAATATAAGGTATTTTATCTGACAAGAAAATAGTACTTTATTTAAAGATCCCCTTTCCAAAAAAACAAAAATAATCAGTTTTAAACCGCTTAATCCCAGAATATAAAATTCGAATCCAAAGTTTTATATCCGACACACCTCTATTACATCAACCCTGGGACAACACCGTTATAAATACGATGTTGGAAAAGCTAAGTAGAGAAACACTCAAATCGAAGGAGTTCAGCTGTGCTATGATCTAATCGTCATGCGGAATAGGAGTTTTCTATTCTGTTTAGTTGGTTTGTACGTGATTTACTGCTCATGCTTATTTGTTGATAATTATACTCTACGAGTTGAATTGTTTGTTCGTTATTATAGTTTACCTCAAATTTACTGGGCACATTAAAAATTGCGGCGTCTTTGATCTTTACCGTGCCATCAAACACGCCGACATTTTTTATGTGCCCAGTAAATCTGAGGTAAACTATACATGGCAGTGTATTGATATATTGAAAATCTGCCGATTTTAATTGATAATTTTTCAGACAATAAATTTGGAGTTGAAATATTTTGAAACATCGCCTTCTCTTCGTTACGTCGCCACCTTTAATCATTTTACTTTTGTCATAAAAGATATAGAGCTCTAAAGCAACACCATGCAAGAACGTAGACGTAATTGCTTTGACGTAAACGTGACAGAGATGATACGGTCGTGGCTTTAAAAGTAGAGTTATAAAGCATCGTTTGGAACGTAATAACGTAAATATACGGGCAGGACGCGCGAAGGTCGTTTATTGTTATTCTGTTGAACTATACACTACGTAGTTCACTATCTGTGCGTTTTAACTTAACCTCACTTTTTTGGATATTTATTAGAATTTTATTTAGAAAATGATAAGGTGCCTATAGGTATGGAAGAAATTGTTAACACCTTTGGATGAGGATAGTGATGATGATTATGTGGATGAAGCAGTGATCTTAATCTTTTTCGCATCCTGTGTTGTGAATGTCCCTTTTCTACTTTTAAATTCACTTATTATGTCAGCAATATTCCTAAAGTAAATCATCTAACTCATTTCAGTGCCCAATCTGTAAAGGCAATAAAATAACAAATAAAATTTATTGAAAGTATATATTTCCAAGTTTCAATGTGAATGTTATGACCATCTAAATGGAGTTCAATGGGAGTAGTGAATTCAATATTTTACATTTAAATAATTTATATCATAAACTTATTTGAACTGTTGGATTTTACCAAATTCTTGATTTTACGTTTTAAAGTTTTAATGAAAATTAATTTTCCCGTAATTTGTAAGTACATTATTTTTCATTTGGATTGAATTCCATCGTCCAGGGTTCTCGTATGGGTTATGGCACACGATGTAAATCGTTCTCACTTGTAAAATGAGTTCTTTTATCATTATTCATTACTTGTTTATATAATATAAATAACTTTATATAATACAAACAAGTAATGAATAATTATTGTTAGTCTTTGCTGTTACTTGCGTTTGGTTTCATATTTTGAAATTAACAGTTATTTGGGTCTAAGTGGATGTTTCCGAAGTCACACTCGGCTCGATATTACTACGTCTTTGCTATACGTACAATCACGCAAAGTTATGTCGGACGTACGCATGCATGCACGCACGCTCGCTCGCACGCACGCACAAGCACACGCACGCACGCACAAACACACACGCATGCACCCACGCACCCACGCACGCACGCACGCATCAATCAAAGTTTCGAGGTCGAGAAAAATCACGATTACTATACTTCCTTATATTAGGTATAAGAAAGTAAAAGGAACTAATCTTCAGGTATAAAGTGGATGAACATAAAATATTTCCTGCAGTTTTCGATATTGTGTTTAAAAAACTGTGAAGCTTATTTACTGATTTAATTTTCGATATTAAATTTAAGGAATATTATTTTTAAATTATCTAAGTAAAAGTATTATAGATATATACTTTCAAAATAAAGCAACGCCTTGAAGTGGAGATATGGATAGTTATTTTATAATAAGTTACTGCAGAAGTGCTATAAAGAGTTGCAGAGTATCTATAATGTGAATATCTAACAAGATGAACATCAAAAGACATGAATACTTGGTTCTACATTTCTATATATTTGCCATTGCCCCAAAGATATATATATATATATATATATATATATATATATATATATATATATATATATATATATATATATATATATATATATATATATATATATATATATATATATATATATATATATAACAGGGTGATTCAGCTAAAACTCCCCAGGCCGATTACTCGGAAACTAAGAAAGATATTGAATTTCTGTAAACTCTAATAAATAGATACTCCTAATGACTATATATTGAAGTTCAAACGACGTGCTTGCCGATTACGGTATGAGCGTCGCGACGCCGAGAAAAAATTTTTAGGTGACAGTAAGTTTGAAAATGTATATTTCTAATAGTACATTCAATTCTAAGGCTTTTTTGTCCTACGCACATTTTCATTTAAATAAGTAGTTTTTAAATTATAACAAATTTTAATGTCAAACGCCCATAATTTTTATAATCGCATTGAAACAAATTAACATAAGTTGACTTTTCTTACAATTTGACAAGTGTCAACAATATGTCACTGCAATACAAGTGACGAAATTTTTTATATTTTGTAATATTCACTTGTAAAAAAGGCAATATTATGGTTCAACACAATAATTCCGAAAAATTGGATATGATTACTATTTATGGTGAATGTGGCAGAAACTCGAGAGAGGCTGCAAGGCTTTACAGGCGACCTTACCCAGATCGAAAACAATCAGATCATAAAACGTTTTTAAATTTAAAGAAAAGTTTGCTACAATATGGAAGCTTCGATAAAGGCAGTATGTTGAAAACAATCCTCATATTTCAATAGGAAGTGTTGAAGAGGCTACTGGCATTTCATTTTCCTCTTGTCAAAGAATTCTTTCTGATAACAAATTTCATCCCTATAAAGTGCGTCTTGTTCATCATTTGCGTGCTGAGGATTCACAAAGAAGATTAGATTTTATTTCCCGCTTATCAATACTGTATGCGCAAGATAATACTAAAGCTGGGAATCGAATACGAATAGTTAGAGTATTCGAATACGAATTACTCTAATGGGAAATTATTCGAATATTCGAATAGGTACTCGAATATTCGAATATATTCGAGTATTCGAATATTCGATTATATCTGAGTAAATTTGAATATTAAAATATATTATTAAATTATGTACGAATAGGTATGCAGTTTGCGTCCAAGCAAAGTAGGTAGATAGTAGGTATAGGTAGTAGGTACCTATTCTAAAATCCAAATATATAAATAGACCACATTAGTGGCACGTTTTACTCCCAGTCAAACTATTCCATCTTTCTCGCCTCGACCTTATTCTTACTGTACTAAGGCAGGGGTTAAAATTAAATTTTGAATTTTAGAAAATCTGTAAATATTTAACTATTGACTTTTCATGTATTTGTTTTACCTTCACAATCTGCGTCTTTTTTAAAAACATTCTAATTTTAGAGCACTTTTATTTTCTTCGAAAAGGAAAAATAGTTATGACACAGAAGTATAATAAACTAGCTCTATTATTGTTTTATATATATTCGAATAATTAGGATTATTCGAGTATTCGAATAAGTATTCGAATAATTCGAATAATTCGAATAGTTCGAATATTCGAATATTTTTTCGAACGAATATTCGAATACTAAAATCTGGAAAATTCCCAGCCTTAATTGATACCAAAAACATTTTGGTTGTGGGTTATTCTGGTCCAGTTTAGATTATCATCTGACTAATAATGGCAATTATGTCTATTTACCATACCATTATTGTGAAAGCGACTTTCATCGCTCCATACAATATTTCGTAGTAATGTATTATCTAAGGCTGGGAATTGTCCAGATTTTAGTAATCGAATATTCGTGCTCTAAAATATTCGAATAATTTCCCATTAGAGTAATTCGTATTCGAATACTCGAATATTCGAATACTCGAATTATTCGTATTCGAATGGGCATTTAATAAGACCGTATTTATATGATAGTATATTAAATAGCCAGCGACACCTAAATTTCCTGCGTAACGAGCTTCCAGCATTATTAGAGGATGTTCCCATCAATGTGCGTCTTAATATGTGGTTTCAACAGGACGGTGCACCGCCGCATACTGCAAGAATTGTTTCGAATTTAGACACTGTTTTTACACAGAAATGGATAGGAGCAAATGGACCACTTCGTTGGCCTGCTTGTTCAGCTGATTTAACCCCACCTGATTCTTTCTTGTGGAGTTACTTAAAAAATACGGTTTATGAGGAACCAATACAAGACATGGCTGATTTGCAAAATAAAATTTATGCCAGTTGTGCAGCAATTAGCCGAAACACTTTATTAGCTGCCTGTGATTTGGCACTTAGACGTCGCGTCGTTATGATATGTGCATTTATCAAAACGGGGGAACTTTCGAAAATTTGCTTTAGTTTTATTTCTTTTAAAATCATAAAATTAGGCCTTGTGTTTATGTTTTCAGGATTAAATGTCAAAAAAAATAGTTATTTTATTATTTTAGTGTTGTATTTGTGTTATTAATGGTAACAAAAAACATTATAAGAAATTCTATTCAATGCGATTATAAAAATTATGGGCGTTTGACATTAAAATTTGTTATAATTTAAAAACTACTTATTTAAATGAAAATGTGCGTAAGACAAAAAAGCCTTAGAATTGAATGTACTACTAGAATCACACATTTTCAAACTTCCTGTCTCCTAAAAATTTTTTCTCGGCGTCGCAACGCACATACCGTAGTCGTCAAGCACGTCGTTTGAACTTCAATATATAGTCATTATGTATATATATATATATATATATATATATATATATATATATATATATATATATATATATATATATATATATATATATATATATATATATATATATATATATATATATATATATATATATATATATATATATATATATATATATATATATATATATATATATATATATATATATATATATATATATATATATATATATATATGTGTGTGTGTATATATATGTGTATGTGTATATATATATATATATATATATATATATATGGGAGAGAGAGAGAGACGAGAGAACATCATCTTTAGCTCAACATGTCAAAACTACAGGACATAGGATTGATTTCGACAAAACAAAAACACTAGCCAATATCGAGCATTACAAGTCAAGAATCATCAGGGAGGCCATAGAAATAGAGAAAAGACCACACAATCTAAATACACGAGATGACACCCAAAGACTACCTACCACATGGAAGCCTGCTCTGGTATTGCATGCTGCTGTCCATGAGGAAGCAAGAAACATAACGCAACGAACACACGAAGAGGAACCAACCAGAGCTAATCTAATAGGACCAAGTACACGGAGTCGCCCTCGAAATCAGGAGATGGGTGCAACAGACCGTGACATAAGCACAGACACACGCATGCGCGTCCGAACAGGACCGATTACACGAAGCCGCGCACGAAATCAGGAGATGGGTGCAGCAGACCATGACGCCCGGAGTGTATCGATAGCAACAGAGCGTAATATATATATATATATATATATATATATATATATATATATATATATATATATATATATATATATATATATATATATATATATATATATATATATATATATATATATATATATATATATATATATATATATATATATATTTTTCTTTGGGGCAATGGCAAATATATAGAAATGTAGAACCAAGTATTCATGTCTTTTGATGTTCATCTTGTGAGATATTCACATTATAGATACTCTGCAACTCTTTATAGCACTTCTGCAGTAACTTATTATAAAATAACTATCCATATCTCCACTTCAAGGCGTTGCTTTATTTTGAAAGTATATATCTATAATACTTTTACTTAGATAATTTAAAAATAATATTCCTTAAATTTAATATCGAAAATTAAATCAGTAAATAAGCTTCACAGTTTTTTTTAAACACAATATCGAAAACTGCAGGAAATATTTTATGTTCATCCACTTTATACCTGAAGATTAGTTCCTTTTACTTTCTTATACCTAATATAAGGAAGTATAGTAATCGTGATTTTTCTCGACCTCGAAATTTTGATTGATGCGTGCGTGCGTGCGTGCGTGCGTGTATGTGTGTGTGTGTGTGTGTGCGAGTGTGTGTGTGTGTGCGCGCGCGTGCGTGGGTGCGTGGGTGCATGCGTGTGTGTTTGTGCGTGCGTGCGTGTGCTTGTGCGTGCGTGCGAGCGAGCGTGCGTGCATGCATGCGTACGTCCGACATAACTTTGCGTGATTGTACGTATAGCAAAGACGTAGTAATAACGAGCCTCGAACTTCAATATATAGTCATTAGGAGTATCTATTTATTAGAGTTTACAGAAATTCAATATCTTTCTTAGTTTCCGAGTAATCGGCCTGGGGAGTTTTAGCTGAATCACCCTGTATATATATATATATATATATATATATATATATATATATATATATATATATATATATATATATATATATATATATATATATATATATATATAAAAACTTCAATGTTTAGTGGGGAATAATATTAGGTATATATTTTTTAAATTCTTAAGTGAGATGGAAACATGACAGATTGGAATAAGAAATTACTTATTCCTTTACAATATGTCTTATAGTGATAAAACAAAATATTAGTGAAGATTTGTTACAAGTCAAGCCTCATGGAAATTAGCGGCAAATATCATTAATAACATTCGATAGCCTATTGTAAAGTTGTCAGTTTTCTATTATAGAAAGGTTGGATCATTAATCTTTTCTATGTGAAACATCGTAGCTACCGCGACCGCGCGACTCCGTTCCCCGAATGACAAATGACATCTGCTTTGGACTTGACGGGTGCCTATCAAGGTTTATAAATGATTCAAATATGAATTCGCCTAAAATCCTCGACAGGAAATGCATGAAAATATTTTATAATGGCACTTACAAACACATAAATATAGTATACAATATATTATTATATACATACATATCATAGATTATTTTAATCTGTAATAATAATAATGTGGTTCGGAAGCCACAGAAGAACTGTTCAATCTTGGGTAAAATAAAAAAATGGCACCATCAGAATGATTAATATTGGATGTTCCAACATAAGCATACTATCTTCACAGTAGTGTGAAATTGGCATCGCAATAACTACTATTAAATTGTTTATAACTCTTACAAATCAAATAGCACCGTTCTTTTTGTATACGTAGAGAGAGCGCTAATATGGTGTTAAAATGATGCTGTTCACAATAATTATCAGCAATGATTGTAGTGCTGGTATGAAGTTGGCACTAAAATTATAAAATTGTTAATGACTGTGTTATATCAATGAGGACCTCTATGATTTTTACATTCGGAGGGTGCTAAATTATGTTGTAAATTTTGCAATTAGCACCATTGGTTATAGTGCTGGTGTGAAGTTGGCAACAAAATTATAAAATTGTTAATAACTTTGTTAAAACAATTAGCACCTTTATTTTTTTACATACTCAGGGGGTGCTAAATAACGATCTTTTGCAGTTATATTTGAAGTTTATGTTTACAGACCTTATTGTGTTGATATGTCGCAACTCGATTATTTTTTCGCATTTTAGGATGACGATCTCCAGTATCAGCCGAATATTACCGCTTGAAAAACTGAAAAGTTCCGATATATGCTCCAGTGGCATAACTATATAATTTAGATAACTCCTTTTGATTGAAAGAAATAGGGAATGTACATTAAATGTTTTCTTTATCGTCATTACTGAAATCTTCCCTCGAGTCTTTACTTAAATTAATTCTAAATTCTTGTATTCTAGCATACAAGTTCTTTCCATGTTTATCACATTACGGCACTAGTTTATAGTAATCAAAACAAATTATCAAAATTCTTCAGATAATTTCCTTATATTGTTAATTTTGTTGTATCGTTTACCAGTTTTGTTTGTTGTAGTCCTCAGGTTTAAGTCTGAGTGGTAGGATGGAAGTTTTAGGAACGATTTTACAACATTCTTCATTTTACCTTAGTTGTATAAAATTTTTACTGGATGTGATTTTTATTATAAATAATAAATGTACATAATTAGTTATTACAGTGATATGCTAAGTACCTAATACGGTCGAACTTCTCTGTAACTCAAATATATTTCTGTGCCCTTGACATATAATTCGTTTTTGAAATATTTTCTTTATTTCAAATTTTCTCTAACACGAACAGGGATTTAAGAGGTTCTAGTTAGAGAAATTCGATTGTATACACTCACTGATGCAGATATAATACTAATTTACTAAATTTTTTCTTATTGCGTCCATCACCTTGAGAACTGTTGTGTACTTCTTAGCGAAATTATGCAGTGTAATTTTACAATAACAATTAATTGTTGCTTTTAAAAACTAGAATTATGTTCATGATTGGGATATATCTTCGGTCTTGTTAGAACCTGTACCCAGAACTAAACCTAAAAAAATAATGTTTATTTATGATTACAATTCAACTATTTTTTATGGAATACAATTCAGTCGTAAATATGAGTTTAACAATTTTACTTCTTTCTACTAACAGAAACACAATTGGGTATCATCTAATGGGACGAGATATTATCTAAAATGAATACTTACGAATAACTGTGCTGTGCTCCAACTAAACGATTGTGTTGTTAGTGAAACGTTATTAGTAACAGCTGATACTTGTTGTAGACTTATTTTTCCTTTGTTCACTTATAGATGCAACAAATATTTTGGCCCATATGAATTTCTGTCGCAGTTTCCTTTGTGAGTTGCAAATTTTGCACTGCATCAGCTTTCAGGAAAACTTTCTGTCCAAATTTTATAAAATCACCTTCTTTGAAGTGTTTGGAACAAATAAATTTATTCTCTGACCGTCTTTTCTAAGAACTTCCAATCACTTCTCCAATATCTCTCCTTTAGGAAATCTAAAACATGTAATTTGTAGAATTGAAAAAAAATAACAGATCAAAACTAACATAATTAACTATGAAAAGCGATCCCTTTAGGTTTAAAACATTATACCTTAGAACAATTCTTCCACTACAGGAGACATTGTTTACAAATGTTTTTTACGAAATACAATTTGCACTTAATAAAAAAAATATATTATTTTCACTACACAAAGTATTAAAAGATCCTATCATAATCATATAAAGTGGCAAAAAATTCATATAATGAAAGAAATCGCACTATAACTACAGAAAATCAAACAATAACCATTAAATGAACAACATTTCAGTTTTAAAATGGCGTCGGCCATAGTGTCACCAGATTTTTTTGATGCGCAAACGTCAAAGAGCATTCTTCCTACTCTCTGGTTTATTGTTAAAATCTAGTGTAAAAACTCAGGGTTGGATTGGCCCGGTCGACAGGTTGGCAGTTGCCGACGGGGCCAAACACTTCTGGAGGCCAAACTGTAAACTGAAATAATGTTTTTTACATTTTCCTTTTTAGAAAATTATTTTCCATTATCGAAGTCAAAAATATTTGTCTGACCCCCGGCGCCAACTAATACAAGTAGTAAATATTAATATTTTTAAGAAACAATAAATGAAACAAATTAGTGGCAAGAGGAACATATCAACTTTTGGATGATTCTGACAAGTAAAAAAAATATATGATCCAGATCGCCCAGAGTACCGCATAGACTACAGATATCTGACTTGCTCTTTACTAGTGTAACCAGCGATTTGTAAGAAGCTAAAAGATGTAAAATCGGCACTAATAGCGCCATTCATCCCATATTAGCGAGGTTACTAGTCACGCGCTTCTCGGTTCTGTAAGTAAATTAGACCCTGTCTCCCTAGGCGTTACACTACGCTTTATGCAATAACTATTGGTCACTTCTGACCAGCTGATGTGTATGGTATAATGCGGATTCGGCTCGTCTCTCTCAGTTCTGTCAGTGTGTGGTGTGTTAGATGATAGTGTGCATTAACAGTTATTTATGTACCAAGGGAATAAAACACACTTTACTCCCGAGGTACATACAGCAGTTTTTCATGAACGAGCACAATTTTTATTGCAAAAAGAAATGAAATGTAAAAACTAAAGAATAGTAATTGGCCACAAAGCTTTTTAGGTATCCTTGTCCTGAAGTGGATTGAAACCTTTGATATAAAGATAACACTTAGTAGTTTTCCATGAAACACCAAAACATCATATACGGCATTTGACGCGCATTTCGTTAACTAAGTTGGCATCACCCGGAGATGATTAAAACTGTTTTAATGAATATGATTAAAACTGTTTTAACACCATATACTGCCTGAACATTATTTGTGGCATTCTTTAATATTTAATTTTTCTTTTTTGGGTCTTACTACCACATGAATAATTCTTCGTTATCTATAAAATATAGTTAGTTACCCAGTATGCTACTGGAAAAATAAACCAATGCGCTTGTGACTTTACGTCAAAAATTTAGTCAGAAGGTGTTTTTTGACAATATGAGACACAAAAATAATAATATAATTCCCTAACGTTTCGGAAAACGAATCTGTTTCCTTTTACAAAGTTATTTATCTTTTTTTAGAATGTCAAGTTCACGCTTGACATATTCTAAAAAAAGGACACCCTCTGACTAATTTTTTTGGCGGAAAGTCACAAGCGCAGTAACATACTATGTAACTCCAACTATATTTTTTAGATAACAAAGAATTATTCATGTGGCAGTAAGTCCCAAAAAAAGAAAGATAAAAAACATATACTGCACTCGACACTCGTTTCGTCATCCAAGTTGGCATCATCTGGATATGCTTAAAAGAGTTTTCATCATCTTCAGATGAGTGCAGTATATTGTGTTTTAAAATTTAGTGGAAAACTGTCAGTGTTAGGTATCCTTGCACTTAATTATCTGTTTGACATTTAGATTGCTAAATATAACTAAATATTACTAATCACCAAATATTACGAACTGTGAAAATTACCCTATTGATATTAATTTTAATTTGAAATAAGTTATAATGGTTACCTTGCACTTAATTATCTCTTTGACATTTAGATTGCTAAATATAACTAAATATTACTAATCACCAAATATTACGAACTGTGAAAATTACCCTATTAATATTAATTTTAATTTGAAATAAGTTATAATGGTTTATGTTTGATTTTTATTTTTTTGTTCTTTCTGCCATTAAAAGTTTGACATTATAAAACTGTTGACGTTATGTTGTTTGTACTGTTCATTGGTTTCCATGGTAACTTTAAATCCCAAGGGAATAAACGCTTTACTTTATTTCGTGTTTTGACGGAGTAAAATACTGTTTTATTCGTTCATGCAAAAATACTATAAGTAAGTCCTTATATATGTTATTGTGCATTATTAAAATTTGAAAAATACCAATTAAGAATGAGATGAGGTTATAGCTAGATTAAGAAAACAGCATATTGTTTTAGCTCTAAGATACATTATATTTGTGTTGTGTTGTACCTTGTACTTACAGTATACAAATCCAATTATTTTTCATTGTTGATATTGTTCCTCTTAATATTTACTTTTATGTTCGAATTTATCAATTATCTAGTAATAAACAATAATAAAAACATTAATTTTTATCGTGTTTATTCTATGATTTCTTTATATCCTGAAAACGATTGATCTTTCTTGGGGGCAGAGGGTAGGCCGTTGGGGCCAAATTACAACTATTGCCTATGTGGCCATTGAGGCCAGTCCTACCCTGTATAGACTACGAATAATGCTATACATTACTATGATGATGTTTGTTTGTAATTTAAGGATATTAAGGTCTGAAGGTTTGCTTGCTTGCAGACCTGTATGTAGTACGTGAATTAACTAAATCTGTCTATGCCAAATGGTAATTTTTAAAATGTGTGAAAAATTTACCACACAACGTACTCACAAATCACAACGTATCTCTTTCGTTTGTACATAGAGAAAATAAAAATAAAATCTTTGTGTGTTTGTATGTGAAATGACTATGCATCGATACTCCTATCAGCTGTAATCGAATAACACAAATATGTCGCCTAGTTAACAGAACGTGTTGTTTTAAGTGTATAATGGCATTTTTAAAAACTAATATTAATAAACACAAAATAAACTTCTGTTTGATTTTCACAATTTTAATAAACTTATGACAATTGTTTCGCCACACAGTGGCTTCGTCAGATGGTGAGTACAAGACTTTGATATAGTCTCTGATATAGTGATATAGTGATATAGTCTTGTACTTACCATCTGACGAAGCCACTGTGTGGCGAAACAATTTTCATAAGTTTATTAAAATTGTGAAAATCAAACAGAAGTTTATTTTGTGTTTATTTGTAAAATGGATTTTCATCAAGTAAAGGTCGAATCAATCAACTACTAATATTAATGGTTATTGAACATTTAAAACGATTCTTATTATTTTATATCTTTAATTTTGTGTGCTCAATAGAGACACGAGTTTGTATTTTATGGAATCATCTCCTGATGTACAGGTTTATACATGGAAAAAGTGCCGTTGGTTTAGATGCTTTTATACCTTGAAAGAGAAGACTTCACTACAATATTGGTGCATTTCCAAATATTGCACATAGAGATATTGTTGATTATTTAGTTTTTGAGTGTAGTACCTACACAAAGAAAGAATTGTGTGTTTGTGGTTGAGTGAAAGAAGTCCTTTAAGAATTATCCGCAATTTGTTGCAAAGATAAGAATAAGTTCAATTATATCACTCTCGATATCAGAGATATCCTCATTGTAATTTATTTTAATAGATTGGGTATATTTCCATTTTTAAATTTTACAATGCACATAAAGATGTAAATATTTTGAGTTTCCCATTTTGTATCTGTACGAGCATTTCTACAAAAACACAGATATAAAAAATAACAAATTTAATGTGAAAAAAATGTAAATCAATCAATCAATCAGTAGTGAGATAAATGTTTTAATTTGTAGTTGGATTCTTTAAAATAATCAAACTAAATCCATGGTTTACTGTGTTGTACTTTTCTGGCTGTTGCAAGATGTTTAATTTTCGAGTAAAATATTTAATTTTAAAAAGTGAGTTCATTTTGACCGGTGGCTCAGTTAGATGTTATTTATCTAATATTATTCTCTGCTGTTGGAAAGAAGAAAAAAACTGTCGTTTTGAGATAAAATTTGGCAACACTGCCAGAACTTTTGCACACGGCTAGCTAGGTCAGCGGTTCTCAAACAATTTGGTGTATTATTTAAAATATTTCTTTCTGCCACTTCTGAGGAACTTTTACTAAGGTAAATTTTTAGCAATCGACTTCTTTTACCAAGTACTACCTCCCATTAAAAATATATTCCCAAGTTCGTAAACACCCTGTATATGTATTATAATTGTTAAAAATATTTAACGAAAATTCAGTACTACCTCTTGGAGCGCTTATTATGTTATCCACATATTTTTCAAAATAGGGATTGCAAAGGCAATGTTGCCAAGACAATTATTCAACAGATCATCCATAACATACTGTGCTATTATGGGGCCACAGGATTGCCCATAGGCATACCACGTTTTTATTAGTACAATGTGTTCTTGTAATTAAACACTGTAGTATCAAACAAAAATTCCACTAATTTTAAAAACCGATTTTTGGAAATGTCACAATGTGCCCGTATTGCATCCCAGTGATTTTCCATGCTATTTAAAGCTGTTTGTAAAGTGATATTATTAAATAGAGCTTTAACATCTAAGCTGATTATTACATAATTATCTGGTAATTGAAATTCATTGATAAAGCGGCAAAATAATTCAAAAGTATCTTTTACAAAATAATTATTGTGTGTATCATAAGCAATGTTAGTGACTAATTGTGCAATGCCTTTATTAGGGCTATTAACACCAGAAATGATAGGGATGAAAGTTAAAATTGGTTTATGGATTTTTGGTAATCCATAAAATTTGTTGATAGTGCCATTATATAATTTATACTTAGTACTATCTTCAGGTGTAATCATTTTACTTTTTTCCAATTGTGAGATGATTTTTTTGTTTGATTTTTGTTGAATTGTATTGTATCTCTATTTAGTATTTCATAATAATTATTATCAGCCAAAATTTCTGTCGAAAGTTGTGATATTATTCAGTAGTAATAATAGTAGTGACTTTCATTTTATCAGACTGAATGTCTTTTTATTCTGAATTGTCTTTGAGGATTTTTTTTACAATTAATGTAACTTTTATAAATTACATTATTATTCTTTGGATCTTTTTTAAGCAGTTTAAGTTAGTAGTTTGTGCTAAGATTAAATTCCTTTCATCTACATTTATTTGACTGACAATATAATACACATCCGAGAAAAATTTTGGTATATTAATGTCTTTTAGATTTGGTTCTATACTGAATTTTGGACCTAAAGCAAGAAATTGTGACACCTCATGTGGGATCTCTGTGTTGGTAAGATTTTTTATCCAATGTTCTGGAGTTTTAATTTTTAATTATATAGTCTGTTTTAATCTATTAAATTTATTAATGTTAGTATTTTTAATTTGGAAAAACTGTCTGTTGCAGCGATTAGATTGTTTTCTAAAGAAATCAACAATTATGTAATAAGTTAATAACCTATTGAGTTCATTTTTGGTTTTAGTAAGAGATTTTTCCAAATTGTTAATACTATCATGAGTGATTTTAAATTCTATTAACACAAAATTTTTCCAGCTATTAATAAGCCGATCAAAAAACTTTTCGATTATATGTAATTAAATACCAACATCACCACAGATAATGTAACCCCATGAAGGTACCTCGAGTACCTTGTGTGGGAGGGAGCTACATATTTAGATACAACAGACACACAACCCATACCTATTTTTTTTGAAAATATACTGAAGTATATGGTGTTTTGGTGTTTCGTGGAAAACTACTTCAGTGTTATCTTCACATCAAACGCTCCAACCCACTTTAGGACAAGTATTTTATCATACAGTATGGCTATAATCATCTGAAAAACATTACCCAAATTTACTTTCTCGAACCTTGTGGAACAAATAACATCATCCGCATTGAAAATGTTTGGTTTTATTATTAGAAACTGCCATTCGTTCTCTAATGAGTTTGATCTAAAACACTTTACCATTCATACGTAGGATTCAAACTAGAATACTGTTCGATAGTCTGGTACCCGCACTATACTTGTCATAAGAACGCCATCGAAAATGTACAGCGAAGATTTCTTAAATTCTTATCAATGAAAATTGATGGTTTTTACCCAGAAAGAGGCTATCAACATTCATTATTACTTGATAAATTTAATTTTACTTCTCTGGAATTGCGACGTGCAATAAATAGTTTGAAAATGTATATAATCTTTTTCACAATAAATTAGACAGTTCATCGCTGTTAGGTATGTTTTACTTACAAATTCCTCGAATAACCTCATGTCAAACTCATACGTTTTACTGCGAGACGCCCAGAACTAATGCTCTTCTCAGATCCTCAATACATGTTATATGCAATAATTTTAATAAAATATCGAATGTATGTGATATCAATTGTTGTACACTCAGAAATTATTAACGCTTTTAACATAATCTTTACAGCTAACAGTAGTTAAGTGTCATTACACCTATTTACATGTACATATCATCTATACTTATTAATTATAATTACATGCTTACTTATATTTTTTACTTCAATTTTCTTTTCTTTAATTATTTTCTATTTTATTAATCAATTATCTCCATGTTACTATATCACTGTTTAAAAGTATTACCACTTTTGTAACGCACACTACTACCATAGCTATATTATAATATACTTTATTACTTTTAATTATTAATTGTATCCTGTTTGTCCTGTAATTGGATTTATTATCTGTTGGGCAATAAACGATTTTTTTTTTTTTTTTTTTCGGTTGTCCGACGCTGGACAGTCCTCCCGTGGCCTCCGACGCCTCACGGGAGTCGCGCCAGCACATTAACCTCAGCCACTCCCCACATCCCGCAGGGTTAGTGACTGTAGGCTCCGGAATCGTGTGCCCTAAGCAGACGGGGAGAACCCAGAATGACCGCCTTCTGCATTTGGCCTGCCAGCCACTCAGCTGATTTTTGGCAGGCCGGTATGATCTTTAGTTCCGAAAGTAGCGTAGGCTTTATCCCTCCGAGTACACCGATTATAAGGACGACTATTTTTACCGAGTAGCCTGGGTACAGCACTTGGAGCTCGTACCGGAGATCGCGATATTTGGTCCGTTTCTCCTCCTCCTTCAAGGTGATGTTTTTCTCTGCAGGTGCCGAGAACTCGATGACATACATCACCTTGAGTTGATGGTCGAGGAGGACTATGTCAGGCTTGTTGGCTTGGATTAGCCTGACAGTCGGGAACGAGTAGTTCCAGTAAATCCGGCATTTCTCGTTCTCGACAACGGACTCAATATCTCCGGGGACGTAAGGCAGCACTGGTGTCTGGTCTACCCCGTACGAGTGCCTTAGATGGTAGTATAGCACTCGTGACGCCGCATTATGCCGGTGGATGTAGGCCGAAATCGCATATATAGGGCATGCAGATAGTAAGTGCATGAGCGATTCCGGCGCCTGATGGCAGGTCCTGCAGTTGATATCAGGAACCTCTACACGCCACACGCGGCTACGGTAGACCAAGGTGTAGATAACACCATCTTGATAGGCCATAATGAATCCCTCGGTCTCCGACTTAAGCCCTGCTGACCTTAGAAAGGCGAAGGTCAGCCTGGTCGATAAACCCAGTGTTTCGATGTTCTTATAGAAGACACCATGCTGGGATTTATCGACGTGCTGCCGAAACAGATTTTCCTGTTCGGCAGCTCTAATTCGGGCTTTCAGACGATTTGGCTGAAGTTCGGTGACTGACTCAACATCAGCACCTCGCCGGCATCCTCGCCTGATGTCAAATGCGAGACCGAGTTCTTCTGCGGCTCTTTTTGCTGCCTTGAACAATCCTGCTCCCACTCCTACAGTTTCGTGATGTTTTACGAACCGCAAGAGGGAATCTGAGCTCCTGAGTATGTTACATGCCATACTCAGTACTACTCTGCCATGCGTACACTCCAGGCTCAAGAGTCCTCGGCCCCCCCCGTTGACGTGGGAGGTACACACGAGGAACGGACGATCTAGGATGAATACTTCTGTGAATATTCATCATCTTGCGGGTATCTCTGTCTAATTGACGCAGCTCATCTACCCTCCACTTTACTACTCCGAAGGAGTAGAGCAGAATCGGAACGGCAAGCATATTAGTTGCAGACACCTTGTTCTTCCCCGAAAGTTCGGAAGACCAAATCTTTCGGAGGCGGTGTCTGTACTTGCCGCGGAGAGAATCTTTTATTTGTGATACATCCTGGATGTGCCTTTGTTGCACACCCAGATATGTATAGGTCTCTCCGGCATCCAGATGTCTTAGGATGCTTCCGTCTCCGAGCTGCGCGTCTTCAGGAAATTCCCCGCATCGTCCTCTCTTGAGGTGGACGACTGCACATTTGTCCAACCCGAACTCCATACCAATTGCCCGCGTATATTCTTCGACCTCCCTAAGAGCGTTTTGTAGTTCGCGCTTTCCGGAGGCATAAAGTTTAAGGTCATCCATATAAAATAGACGGGTGACCTTATGCCTCCGGTCGCTGGGTGGCCCACATTGATATCCGCGGGTTTGGCGGAGCCCAACAGACAACGGCAGCAGTGAGATGCAGAAAAGGAGAGGACTCAGGGAGTCACCCTGGAAAACTCCTCTCCTAAATGCCACCTGCCCTGTCGTGACCCGCTGTGCACCTGATGTTATGGTGAAGCGGGTCTTCCAGAGCGGCAGCAGCTGTTCTATGCATCTCACTAGTGGTGCTGGTACCGCAAGACATTCGAGCAAGTACAACAATAGCTCATGCGATGTTGTATCAAATGCCTTGCGGTAATAAATCCAGGCCATCGATAGATTCCGCTTGTATTGCACAGAATCCTGTGTAATACAGCGGTCTATCAGCAGGCTGTCCTTGCAACCTGCCATGCCCTTCTTGGCACCACGCTGTTCGTGTATCTGCTGGAAGACCGGATCAACAGACCTCAGCGTCCTAGCATACAAGATACGTGTAAATATCTTGTAGCAGGAGTTAAGGCAAGTGATCGGCCTATAATTCCTCGGGTCGGAAAGATCCCCCTTTTGGGGATTAGCACAGTACGTCCCTCGACGAACCAGTCCGGAATCTGCTGCCCCTCGTTCAACCATGAGTTGAAAACTCGCGCCAGACGGCGATGAGTGGAAGGAAATTTCTTCCACCACCAGTTGTTAATGCCGTCTGGGCCCGGGGCAGCGAAGTTCTTGGTACCAACAAGTGCTTGTTGGACTTCCTCCGTACTGATTGCCGGGCACACTTCTTCTGGCTCTTCAAGATGTCTGTGACACAGAGCCTCGAAGTGTGCAATTGATGGAGTGTCGCTATTGAATGGACGCGGCGTTTCGTAGATTCCCTTCCAGAAGGTTTCGACAACTTCTACAGTCGGCGGATTCTCGACAACACGCTGTGGCTCTTGAAAGAGGCGGGAAGGATTCGTACGGAACAGATTGTTTTGTTCCATACTCGTCACCCGCCTCTTCAATGTTTTCTTTATCGCCATGAGCGCTCGGATCCTATCTAGACAGTGCTGCTTGATGGTAAGCATCACTGTCAGATTTAGAGTATGGTGTTGACGTCTTAATCCGGCAGCTATGCGCCAGATCCTGGGAGTAAAAACTCTACCAGTCGTCTCATATTCCACCACACTCTGGATCCGAGAAGCGTGTTGTCTGGCCGACTGTATCTTGCCTTCGATTTTTGTACACGCCGCTTGGCTTTCTCGACCCCGTGATTGGTTGACCTCTCACGGGGGACGAGTTGCTTCGCGGCGTTGTACACGGCACAGTTGATTTGCCAGATGTCTACATCTTCCGGAATTTCCTCATCGATGACCGCGTCCATTATAGCCAGGTCTTGTGGCTTTAGGTTAGCCCGGTGTTAAGGCTAACCCTCGTCCTTAAGTCTACATCGGTGAACTCTAAAGGATGTTCCCCATCAGCTGGTAATTGCCGCGGTGGTACTGCGGCTGGCAGTTCTTCCAGCTGACGGGGTGCCCTTACGTAACCTGTCCTGAGCAGAAAGGATACTTGATCTCTCAGATGTTGTTGAGAGAAGGCGCGATGCTCTGGGTGCATTTCGCACCAAAGTGCATGCAATCGCGCCATGTATCCCCTTCGCTCAGGTTCGCTACTCTCGCGGCAGGTCAGCAAGTCATCCCGAAGTTCCCTTGTCCACTTAAAGCGTCCGTGTGTTGTTGAGACCATCCGGTGAGGCCCCTCCCACCTGTCTCTGACCCCCATCCGCTTGGGGTCGATCGTGAGGGGCCCTTCTTCTCAGGTTATATGGAACCAGAAGTAGTATAGGGGGTACCAGGTGGTTAGCCTTGGTACCCCCCCGGCCGACATTAGTCAGGCAGAGTTACATCTGCCTGTCCAGGGTGCACCAACGTGGAGGTTGCCGGCCTTGCACCCCTTATTATTATTATTATTATTATTTTTTTTTTTCGGTTTCCCGATGCCGGTCAGTCCTCCCGTGGCCTCCGACGCCTCACGGGAGTCGCGCCGGCGCATCAACTACAGCCACTCCCCGCATCCCGCAGGGTTAGTGACTGTAGATACCAGAATCGTGTGCCCTAAGCAGACGGAGAGAACCCAGAATGACCGCCTTCTGCATTTGGCCTGCCAGCCACTCGGCTGGTTTTTGGCAGGCTGGTATGATCTTCAGTTCCGAGAGCAGCGTAGGCTTTATCCCTCCGAGTACACCGATTATAAGGACGACCGTTTTGACCGAGTAGCCTGGGTACAGCACTTGGAGCTCGTACCGGAGATCGCGATATTTGGTCCGTTTCTCCTCCTCCTTCAAGGTGATGTTTTTCTCAGCAGGTGCCGAGAACTCGATAACATACATCACCTTGAGTTGATGGTCGAGGAGGACTATGTCAGGCTTGTTGGCTTGGATTAGCCTGACAGTCGGGAACGAGTAGTTCCAGTAAATCCGGCATTTCTCGTTCTCGACAACGGACTCAATATCTCCGGGGACGTAAGGCAGCACTGGTGTCTGGTCTACCCCGTACGAGTGCCTTAGATGGTAGTATAGCACTCGTAAAGCAGCGTTATGTCGGTGGATGTAGGCCGAAATCGCATATATGGGACATGCAGAAAGTAAGTGCATGAGCGATTCCGGCGCCTGATGGCAGGTCCTGCAGTTGATATCAGGAACCTCTACACGCCACACGCGGCTACGGAAGACCAAGGTGTTGATAACACCATCTTGGCAGGCCATAATGAATCCCTCGGTCTCCGACTTAAGCCCTGCTGACCTTAGAAAGGCGAAGGTCAGCCTGGTCGATAAACCCAGTGTTTCTATGTTCTTATAGAAGACACCATGCTGGGGTTTATCGACGTGCTGCCGAAACAGATTTTCCTGTTCGGCAGCTCTAATTCGGGCTTTCAGACGATTTGGCTGAAGTTCGGTGACTGACGCAACATCAGCACCTCGCCGGCCTCCTCGCCTGATGTCAAATGCGAGGCCGAGTTCATCTGCGGCTCTTTTTGCTGCCTTGAACAATCCTGCTCCCACTCCTACAGTTTCGTGATGTTTTACGAACCGCAAGAGGGGATCTGAGCTCCTGAGTATGTTACATGCCATACTCAGTACTACTCTGCCATGCGTACACTCCAGGCTCAAGAGTCCTCGCCCCCCCCGTTGACGTGGGAGGTACACACGAGGAACGGACGATCTAGGATGAATACTTCTGTGAATATTCATCATCTTGCGGGTATCTCTGTCTAATTGGCGCAGCTCATCTACCCTCCACTTTACTACTCCGAAGGAGTAGAGCAGAATCGGAACGGCAAGCATATTAGTAGCAGACACCTTGTTCTTCCCCGAAAGTTCGGAAGACCAAATCTTTCGGAGGCGGTGTCTGTACTTGCCGCGGAGAGAATCTTTTATTTGTGATACATCCTGGATGTGCCTTTGTTGCACACCCAGATATGTATAGGTCTCTCCGGCATCCAGATGTCTTAGGATGCTTCCGTCTCCGAGCTGCGCGTCTTCAGGAAATTCCCCGCATCGTCCTCTCTTGAGGTGGACGACTGCACATTTGTCCAACCCGAACTCCATACCAATTGCCCGCGTATATTCTTCGACCTCCCTAAGAGCGTTTTGTAGTTCGCGCTTTCCGGAGGCATAAAGTTTAAGGTCATCCATATAAAATAGACGGGTGACCTTATGCCTCCGGTCGCTGGGTGGCCCACATTGATATCCGCGGGTTTGGCGGAGCCCAACAGACAACGGCAGCAGTGAGATGCAGAAGAGGAGAGGACTCAGGGAGTCACCCTGGAAAACTCCTCTCCTAAATGCCACCTGCCCTGTCGTGACCCGCTGTGCACCTGATGTTATGGTGAAGCGGGTCTTCCAGAGCGGTAGCAGCTGTTCTATGCATCTCACTAGTGGTGCTGGTACCGCAAGACATTCGAGCAAGTACAACAACAGCTCATGCGATGTTGTATCAAATGCCTTGCGGTATTCAATCCAGGCCATCGATAGATTCCGCTTGTATTGCACAGAATCCTGTGTAATACAGCGGTCTATCAGCAGGCTGTCCTTGCAACCTGCCATGGCCTTCTTGGCACCACGCTGTTCGTGTATCTGCTGGAAGACCGGATCAACAGACCTCAGTGTCCTAGCATACAAGATACGTGTAAATATCTTGTAGCAGGAGTTAAGGCAGGTGATCGGCCTATAATTCCTCGAGTCGGAAAGATCCCCCTTTTTGGGGATAAGCACAGTACGTCCCTCGACGAACCAGTACGGAATCTGCTGCCCCTCGTTCAACCATGAGTTGAAACTCGCGCCAGACGGCGGTGAGTGGAAGGAAATTTCTTCCACCACCAGTTGTTAATGCCGTCTGGGCCCGGGGCAGCGAAGTTCTTGGTACCAACAAGTGCTTGTTGGACTTCCTCCGTACTGATTGCCGGGCACACTTCTTCTGGCTCTTCGAAATGTCTGTGACACAGAGCCTCGAAGTGTGCAATTGATGGAGTGTCGCTATTGAATGGACGCGGCGTTTCGTAGATTCCCTTCCAGAAGGTTTCGACATCTTCTACAGTCGGCGGATTCTCGACAACACGCTGTGGCTCTTGAAAGAGGCGGGAAGGGTTCGTACGGAATAAATTGTTTTGTTCCATACTCCTCACCCGCCTCTTCAATGTTTTCTTTATCGCCATGAGCGCTCGGATCCTATCTAGACAGTGCTGCTTGATGGTAAGCAACACTGTCAGATTTAGAGTATGGTGTTGTCGTCTTAATCCGGCAGCTATGCCCCGGATCCTGGGAGTAAAAGCTCTACCAGTCGTCTTATATTCCACCACACTCTGGATCCGAGAAGCGTGTTGTCTGGCAGACTGTATCTTGCCTTCGATTTTTTGTACACGCCGCTTGGCTTTATCGACCACGTGATTGGTTGACCTCTCACGGGGGACGAGTTGCTTCGCGGCGTTGTACACGGCACAGTTGATTTGCCAGATGTCTACATCTTCCGGAATTTCCTCATCGATGACCGCGTCCATTCTAGCCAGGTCTTGTGGCTTTAGGTTAGCCCTGGTGTTAAGGCTAACCCTCTTCCTTAAGTCTACACCGGTGAACTCTAAAGGATGTTCCCCATCAGCTGGTAATTGCTGCGGTGGGACTGCGGCTGGCAGTTCTTCTAGCTGACGGGGTGCCATTACGTAACCTGTCCTGAGCAGAAAGGATACTTGATCTCTCAGATGTTGTTGAGAGAAGGCGCGATGCTCTGGATGCATTTCGCAACAAAGTGCATGCAATCGCGGCATGTATCCCCTTCGCTCAGGTTCGCTACTCTCGCGGCAGGTCAGCAAGTCATCCCGAAGTTCCCTTGTCCACTTAAAGCGTCCGTTTGAGTTGCCAGTGTTGTCATTGTTGAGACCATCCGGTGAGGCCCCTCCCACTTGTCTCTGACCCCCATCCGATTGGGGTCGGTCGTGAGGAGTCCTTCTTCGCAGGTTATATGGAACCCGAAGTAGAAGGGGTACCAGGTGGTTAGCCTTGGTACCCCCCGGCCGACATTAGTCAGACAGAGTTACCTCTGCCTGTCCAGGGTGCACCAACGTGGAGGTTGTTGGTCCTTTGCACCCCTTTATGATTTTTTTTATTTTTTTTCGGTTGCCCGACGCTGGACAGTCCTCCCGTGGCCTCCGACGCCTCACGGGAGTCGCGCCAGCACATTAACCTCAGCCACTCCCCACATCCCGCAGGGTTAGTGACTGTAGGCTCCGGAATCGTGTGCCCTAAGCAGACGGAGAGAACCAAGAATGACCGCCTTCTGCATTTGGCCTGCCAGCCACTCAGCTGATTTTTGGCAGGCCGGTATGATCTTCAGTTCCGAGAGCAGCGTAGGCTTTATCCCTCCGAGTACACCGATAATAAGGACGACCATTTTGACCGAGTAGCCTGGGTACAGCACTTGGAGCTCGTACCGGAGATCGCGATATTTGGTCCGTTTCTCCTCCTCCTTCAAGGTGATGTTTTTCTCTGCAGGTGCCGAGAACTCGATGACATACATCACCTTGAGTTGATGGTCGAGGAGGACTATGTCAGGCTTGTTGGCTTGGATTAGCCTGACAGTCGGGAACGAGTAGTTCCAGTAAATCCGGCATTTCTCGTTCTCGACAACGGACTCAATATCTCCGGGGACGTAAGGCAGCACTGGTGTCTGGTCTACCCCGTACGAGTGCCTTAGATGGTAGTATAGCACTCGTAACGCCGCATTATGCCGGTGGATGTAGGCCGAAATCGCATATATAGGGCATGCAGATAGTAAGTGCATGAGCGATTCCGGCGCCTGATGGCAGGTCCTGCAGTTGATATCAGGAACCTCTACACGCCACACGCGGCTACGGTAGACCAAGGTGTTGATAACACCATCTTGACAGGCCATAATGAATCCCTCGGTCTCCGACTTAAGCCCTGCTGACCTTAGAAAGGCGAAGGTCAGCCTGGTCGATAAACCCAGTGTTTCTATGTTCTTATAGAAGACACCATGCTGGGGTTTATCGACGTGCTGCCGAAACAGATTTTCCTGTTCGGCAGCTCTGATTCGGGCTTTCAGACGATTTGGCTGAAGTTCGGTGACTGACTCAACATCAGCACCTCGCCGGCCTCCTCGCCTGATGTCAAATGCGAGACCGAGTTCATCTGCGGCTCTTTTTGCTGCCTTGAACAATCCTGCTCCCACTCCTACAGTTTCGTGATGTTTTACGAACCGCAGGAGGGGATCTGAGCTCCTGAGTATGTTACATGCCATACTCAGTACTACTCTGCCATGCGTACACTCCAGGCTCAAGAGTCCTCGGCCCCCCCCGTTGACGTGGGAGGTACACACGAGGAACGGACGATCTAGGATGAATACTTCTGTGAATATTCATCATCTTGCGGGTATCTCTGTCTAATTGGCGCAGCTCATCTACCCTCCACTTTACTACTCCAAAGGAGTAGAGCAGAATCGGAACGGCAAGCATATTAGTTGCAGACACCTTGTTCTTCCCCGAAAGTTCGGAAGACCAAATCTTTCGGAGGCGGTGTCTGTACTTGCCGCGGAGAGAATCCTTTATTTGTGTTACATCTTGGATGTGCCTTTGTTGCACACCCAGGTATGTATAGGTCTCTCCGGCATCCAGATGTCTTAGGATGCTTCCGTCCGCGAGCTGCGCATCTTCAGGGAATTCCCCGCATCGTCCTCTCTTGAGGTGGACGACTGCACATTTGTCCAACCCGAACTCCATACCAATTGCCCGCGTATATTCTTCGACCACCCTAAGAGCGTTTTGTAGTTCACGCTCTCCGGAGGCATAAAGTTTAAGGTCATCCATATAAAATAGATGGGTGACCTTATGCCTCCGGTCGCTGGGTGGCCCACATTGATATCCGCGGGTTTGGCGGAGCCCAACAGACAACGGCAGCAGTGAGATGCAGAAGAGGAGAGGACTCAGGGAGTCACCCTGGAAAACTCCTCTCCTAAATGCCACCTGCTCTGTCGTGACCCGCTGCGCACCTGATGTTATGGTGAAGCGGGTCTTCCAGAGCGGCAGCAGCTGTTCTATGCATCTCAGTAGTGGTGCTGGTACCGCAAGACATTCGAGCAAGTACAACAATAGCTCGTGCGATGTTGTATCAAATGCCTTGCGGTAATCAATCCAGGCCATCGATAGATTCCGCTTGTATTGCACAGAATCCTGTGTAATACAGCGGTCTATCAGCAGGCTGTCCTTGCAACCTGCCATGCCCTTCTTGGCACCACGCTGTTCGTGTATCTGCTGGAAGACCGGATCAACAGACCTCAGTGTCCTAGCATACAAGATACGTGTAAATATCTTGTAGCAGGAGTTGAGGCAAGTGATCGGCCTATAATTCCTCGGGTCGGAAAGATCCCCCTTTTTGGGGATAAGTACAGTACGTCCCTCGACGAACCAGTCCGGAATCTGCTGCCCCTCGTTCAACCATGAGTTGAAAACTCGCGCCAGACGGCGGTGAGTGGAAGGAAATTTCTTCCACCACCAGTTGTTAATGCCGTCTGGGCCCGGGGCAGCGAAGTTCTTGGTACCAACAAGTGCTTGTTGGACTTCCTCCGTACTGATTGCCGGGCACACTTCTTCTGGCTCTTCAAGATGTCTGTGACACAGAGCCTCGAAGTGTGCAATTGATGGAGTGTCGCTATTGAATGGACGCGTCGTTTCGTAGATTCCCTTCCAGAGGGTTTCGACATCTTCTACAGTCGGCGGATTCTCGACAACACGCTGTGGCTCTTGAAAGAGGCGGGAAGGATTCGTACGGAACAAATTGTTTTGTTCCATACTCCTCACCCGCTTCTTCAATGTTTTCTTTATCGCCATGAGCGCTCGGATCCTATCTAGACAGTGCTGCTTGATGGTAAGCATCACTGTCAGATTTAGAGTATGGTGTTGACGTCTTAATCCGGCTGCTATGCGCCGGATTCTGGGAGTAAAAACTCTACCAGTTGTCTTGTATTCCACCACACTCTGGATCTGAGAAGCGTGTTGTCTGGCCGACTGTATCTTGCTCTCGATTTTTTGTACACGCCGCTTGGCTTTCTCGACCCCGTGATTGGTTGACCTCTCAGGGGGGACGAGTTGCTTCGCAGCGTTGTACACGGCAAAGTTGATATGCCAGATGTCTGCATCTTCTGGAAGTTCCTCATCGATGACCGCGTCCATTCTAGCCAGGTCTTGTGGCTTTAGGTTAGCCCTGGTGTTAAGGCTAACCCTCGTCCTTAAGTCGACTCCGGTGAACTCTACAGGATGTTCCCCATCAGCTGCTAATTGCCGCGGTGGGATTGCGGCTGGTAGTTCTTCCAGCTGACGGGGTGCCCGTACGTAACCTGTCCTGAGCAGAAAGGATACTTGATCTCTCAGATGTTGCTGAGAGAAGGCGCGGTGTTCAGGGCGCATGGTACACCAGGCACCATGCAACCGCGCCATGTATCCTCTGCGCTCAGGTTCGCTGCTCTCGTAGCACGTCAGCAAGTCATCTCTTAGTTCCCTCGTCCACTTAAAGCGTCCATGTCCATTGCCATTGTTGTCAACATTGAGACCTTCCAGGGGGGCTCCTCCAACCTGTCTCTGACCCCCATCCGATTGGGGTCGATTGTGAGGAGCCCTTCCTCTGAGTGTCGCTGGAACCAGAGTGTCAGGGTACCATGGTGGTTAGCCCTGGTACCCCCGGCCGGCATTTGTCAGGCAGAGTTGCCACTGCCTGTCCAGGGTGCACCAACGTGGAGGTTGCCGGTCCTTTGCACCCCTTATGATTATTATTATTATTATTATTATTATTATTATTACCTGGTGACAAAGAGCTCACCAAAGTTTTATTCATTCTTAATTCGGATGCTGATATCTTCAAGCTTCACCACATCGGTAATCCGATTACATTATCCAGTCACACAACAATGCTTCTTAACCTAATAAACTCTTATAAGGTAAGTGTAGTGTAAGCTTTTGGAGTCCATCTCTCGATACGATCAGACAAATTGACGTCAACAACCCTTTCAAGATATCACAGGAAATTAATAAAAACTTCATCGTTGTGTTTTATTTATTTTATTTTATTTCTGAAAGGCATCGACTCATCAGACATTTTCACTTGACCTTTACGGCACTAGAACTATTTTATGCTGGGAATTCTTTCAGCACCCAACCCTACAGGCGACCTCCTCTTCGAGGAAAATAAATATTGCAAGACGTTAACTATACCCCTAGGTACTTATAGCAGTACCAAGTTGAACTGTAAACCTGATGGACCTAGTGCACTGTCGCACATATTCGGGGGAGGAGGTTGTCACCTGCATCCTTGTACCGGGAGGAGTGCATAAACCTTTCATTCATAGCACTCAAAAGAAAACAAACCATTGGAATGAAAACCGTTGACTTTGCTGGCAGATAATTTTTACTACCAATCCATCTAGGAGGACATTGTTTATTTAGAAAACACCGTCATGCATACACCAGATACCCTGTCAAGTATTCACAGGAAAGGGTCCTAATAGTATCGGTAGTGTTTTAAAGATAATTGAAATAGCTGTTGCAATCTAGATGATTTACTAACATGGGATCACTCAAATATTGATCTACGATTCCCGCCTACACATTGATGGAAAATTTGTGTTGGAACCTACCTTCCTGAATGGCATGTAGCTTTTCATTGAACCCAACACGTGAGTTGTGGAGGTGACGACACCATTTCTTATGAAGCAGGCTTCGTCTAGTACCAACAGTTTTGATGTAAGAACTGGGTTTTCGAGATACCTTTGTAACAGTCCGTCACGAAATTTAATATGAGGAGCCAGTTCTCTAGGTAGAAGTTGATTCACCCGTTTTACATGGCATGGATGTAGTAACCGCACCTTCTGCAATGTTCGATGCACCACGTTTTTTGAGATTTATAGTCAACGAGCAACACGTCTAGTGTTGTAGTGTGGAATGTCGTATGATGAGGTGTATGGAGATTTGGGTACTGCTCTGTATATTTTCTGGCTGCTGCTCTACACCCGACCAATTGAGAGGTTGTGTATTTTGCAATATCAAAGTTTTATAATGTTTAAAAACTATAAACTTTACCACTATAAGGAACTGTCAAAATGCAATCTGTTTGATAATATACGTGGTTATGACATTTTATTATAATTTACGTAGGTATGCCAAATTCCAACAAACAAGGTGATATCGTTTTCAATATATGGTGGATTTTATTGATCCTCAGTCTAGGATTTCACGCATTTTGTTGGAAAATGTTGCCTTTAAGAAAAAAAATAAAAGAGTCAAAAAGATACCAGTTTCAAATTTACCATCGAGTGATACTTCGACAACTCTATTTAGGCAACTGACAAAAAATATAGCGATAGCATTAACTCCTATAACCACTTTGCGACAACTAATTTCATATGACATAGAGTTGTTGGAATATATTTATGAAATTTAAGCATATCGAGTTTCATAGCGAATCTTCAACGGTTCCAGAGAAATTGAGGACTTAATGGTTTCAGCTCTCAACTTTGAAGGCCTGCATTTTTGCAGGGGTACATTTTTCGAAAAAATACTCAGGTATTGGTTGTCTGTCTGTTATCTTTAAGTGTGTAGCTCCCTCCCGCACAAGGTACTTCGAGGTATCTACAAGGAGTTGTATTATTTGTAGTGATGTTATAACGATCCCCTTTTTTACATTTATTTCAAATTTAGTTATATAAAAAAGCAAGCCAGTTATTTTAAACTTACCCAGCTAGCAAGCAAGAGATCCTCCAAATTTATATATCCCAGGGATGAGTTTTAATCTTTCCACCAATTTAGCTTGGATTGCTTAGATGTATATTTATATATACAGGGTTTTAGTTTGGGCACCACCAGTTTTTTACATTTCAAGAATAGGTAATTAATCAAAAAACTACATTAAACAAAATACATATCTATTCAATAAAAACTGGAAAAAATGAATACAAATTCAGTTACAAAACAGAAGGCACAGTAATTAAAATGAACGTCCGACAAAAGGTCGGTGTACAAAACAAAAAGGCACAATATTAACTATAATGCAACTCTAGGATTAATCAAATACCGCAGTTAGCCAATAGACAAAAATTGGTAACTACTTTGGTACAAAACAAATAAAGCACATAAGATATCAAATATCAAATGAACATAACTGTAAAAAACAAATACGTAAAGTAGCATAAGACAAACTTTAGATAAGGAACGTAAAGGTACAAAACAAATACATAAGGCAAAATAAGGCATAAATGTAAACTGAACATACCGTAGATACTTAAAAGGCTGCAGTACAAATCAGATACATCAGGTAACATAAAATATCATTGTCAAATGAACATACAGTATATACTTCGGTAAAAATCAAATACTTAAGGCAAGGTAATATATAATTTGTCACATAACGTAAAGATACTAAACACATACATAGGTAAGGCAATATAAGACATCATTGTCTAATAAACATACGGTATATATGTTATCAAATACAAAAGGCAATGTAAGACATAATTTGTCACATAAACGTAAATATACCAAACTCATGTCATGAAACATAAGACATCATTGTCAACTGAACATGCGGTATACATGTAAGATAAATCTACAAAGTTTAAACTGAAGTTCACGTAATAAACACAAGGCATTAATTGTCACGGAAGGGAATTGCCAGATAAAGTTAATCACTTACTTTCGGGAACTGGAAAGGTCCTACTGGACTGGATCCAAAAAACCATAATACAACTTGTTTAACACACCGCATTCCATAAGGCAAAATACACCGCGGTAACATAGCCAAACGTACTATAACATAATCCTTAATATGCCGCCACTAATTGTCTTTGGCAGCACTCACATAGATCTGCCCTCTACCACCGCCCGAGGCGTAATCCACGTCCACCTCTGCCACTGCTCTAGGCGGAATGTACATCTACCTTGCACCACCGCTCAAGGCGGAATCCTCCTCACCATCGCCCCAGGCGAACTGTCTATCGATCCTCTATTGATCCGTTGCTAACTGCTCGCACCCCGCGCACTCCCGTGTTTTTGACCAATCACAGGGCTACAGGTTACGCAAACTTCCGCGGAAACAGACAAGGTCACGCACACTCCAGATTTAAATTTATATAATGCATATAAAATACAAGAAACTCTTTTTTAACAACATCAGAGATTATATTTATTTTCCCATATTATTCGGCATATGCACTTTTACTGAGTGTTTTCGAGTTGCGTCCAGCCTTTGACTCTTTAAATATAATAATTTAAGCTCGCAGGGCCGTATTATCAAATTTTTAAATTAAACAGGCACTAACTTACTGCGACTGCAAGTGGTTTACTCGTTAAAGATAGGGCTTTCGATTAGGCCAAAAAAGTGGACCGTTACAATGTTAATATTTAGTTACATATAATAGAAAAGTTTTTAGACCGGCTTATTAATAGTTGGAAACATTTTGTTGGGTAAAGGTCCTTAATTTGAGAAAAACTACTTTCTCAACTTGCCGATGTTTCGGTAAATTTTATTACCATCTTCAGGGCAATTAAATATGAGTTGTTCCTGGTCACCATAAAAATTATATAAAACAGGAAACAAACAGATGAAATTGCTAAGTATTAAGAAGTATTTTATGTTAATATATTTAATATAGGTACAAATATACAGACTTTAGTGTGTAATGGTAATAACACGAATTCGTGTGATAATTTTCCTGTCTTTTGTAGATTTTAACTTTCTGTTTACTTTACTGAACTTTACTGACTTCTATTTACTTTACTGAATTAAATAGAAAGTCAAAGTCTACAAAAGACAGAAAAATTATGAAACGGTGGGTGGAAAAGATTATTTTTACTTTAAAGCTGATAAGGGCAATAAGGTTGTTATTTTAAATAAGGAGGACTATTATGAAAGGGTAGACAATCTGATTAGTAATGGTTCTTATAAAAAACTTTCTAGAAATCCATTACCAAAAATGATTACTGAATTAAGAAATTTACTTAAGTCTTGCAATAACCTTATTACTTAAGCTTTAAATAGAAGGTTACATGTATCTAACCCAAGGGTATCTAGATTGTACTGCTTGGCTAAGATACTTTATGTGTCTTTATGTAGGAAAGTCCGTTCGTCCTATTGTTTCAGCAATCGGATCGCCGACTTATCGCCTATCAAAATGGTTAACAGAGGAGTTCGAAAATGTACCTATTGTACCAACTAGTTTCTCTGTGATTAATTCCAATGATTTTATTAATAAGGTCAAAAATATTCAGTTGCATGAACGTTGTTCTGATACCACATACCTTGGACTACCTTAAGGATCTACCCGAATTAAACAATCTCAGTCAAGATGTAGTAAAAAAATATCTTCAACTCACTAAACTTTCCATGAAACAAAATTGTTCGATTTAACGATAATTTCGTCGAGCAACATAAAGAAACAGCAATGAGTAACTCTTTATCACCATTCATTGCTAGAGTCTTCATGAACAGATTCGAGACAGAAGCAAAAGAAAAATTTGAGCCTTTCCCCAGGGTTTGGCTTGGGTATGTGCATGATATCTTTGCAGTGTTTGATACAAAAGTCGCTGATACTGACAACTTTGTTTCTAAATTAAACAGTCATATCGCGTCAGTTTAATTCACATATGAAATTGAAAACTCTGGAAAACTACAATTTATAATTAGAAATAGAAAATATTTCAAACGTATTAAAAAAGCATAATATATCAATAGCATATAAACCGGATAACATGACAACAAAATTCTTCACAAAACTTAACCCTAATTACAATCAAAAAACGAAACTAATACCGTTTACAAAATAGACTGTAATAACTGTAACAACACATATACAGGGTGTTTACAAACTTGGGAATTATTTTTTGAGCATAAGTACATCTTGATATAATAAATCGTATAATGCATAAGAAAAGCTTAAAAATTAGAAAAAAAACAACCGACCTTTCTCAACAAAAAAGTGCGAACATGCTGAGAACTGCTGGAATCGAAGTTTAATGTCCGTGTTCCAAACACATCACATTTCACAATCACTGAGCGATGTTGCCACATCCTTCAACACAAAATCTTGTTCCTTTAGAACATAAATGAACTCTTTGTACAATAAATAGGACACAGTTTATTTCCTCCCAGGGCGCCATATAATGCGATTAGACGTACGGCTTGCTTAGCGAATGAATGCACGCGTACTTAAAGTTGGATTGTCCTGTACCAAATTTAAAATGTTCTCCTCAGCGTTCAAAATACACAAAGGCCCGTCAGCACCTCATATCACGTCTTTGAGGGGTCGTAACTCACAAATATCGTGTGCTCGTTGCACAAGTGTTACAAATTATACGGCATTTGGTGCATTCCTATTTGGAAAACGTTCCGCATACAAACACTACAAACAGCCGAAGTATTTTGACATTTACTGTAAATATTAACATCGATTAGTTTATTACTACTGTTGCTAATGAAAATACACTGTAAAACGAACCGAACGAAGGTTGAAAACAAACACTATTAAGTAACAACAACCACAGAATTTTGTGACTGCTAAGTTTAGTAACTTTTTATTACTATAGATGCACGAGCATTGAAGCCAACATTAGGTGCGTTCTTTCTAACTAAGATCTCAGCTAATCTAAGTTGTTTTACGATTACACTGCATAAATAAAATCATAATTTCATCTTATGTAGCCTCCGTAAAACTACTTAGATTAACAAAGATCTGTTAGAAAGAACGTACCTAATATCTTCCATCTCAAAAATAGTACTACAAGCAATTTCTGCGCATGCTTGATTTAATTTCTGTGATTCTTCATCATTTATTCTGTTAAAAGTTCTGTCATTTCTCAATTTATTTTCAGATTTGTCATTTTGTTTTATTTTGATTTCGTGCCTAGCAGGAGATTTTTGTGTTTTATCTTCTATTTTTCAGTTCTTTTGCGGCACAGTAATAAGAAAAGTATATCGAAATTGTGTCTTATGTAAAAACTGAAAACAAAGTCATATCTGGCAGAATATCACGTGACATTTCACAGGTTAGAATTGTTTTATTTTTATTTTGTTCAAGCATTGTCTGCTAAATCCAACAATCTGGATTAACTATACATTTCAGCAAATATTTAATAGAAAAATTTAATCGTATAGGTAACCTAATGACTACAGCCAAAATGTGTGGACATTTGTGTATATGAGGTTTTTCAAGTACAGACATTATACATACACTATTCATATGTTCAGAACATTTTATGAACAAAGACTGCATGGATCCAAAACTCAAGAGTCTGGGAAACCATTTAAATCAAGAGAGGGAGCTTTTCCATCCATAGCGGTGCCCAATCCAATCTTGACAAAGGAAGTTTTAAGGGCACAAGGTGTAGTATTAATTAAATTAAAATAGCAGTATTTGGATTCTTGTCAGGTTAAAGAAATTAATGATTTTCATTCTATACAATTGATCCTTTGAAACAATACTTTTATATCACGTACGTATCGACAATTAAATTGAATAAAGCAGCTTGCCTCAGTTTTTATGTTAATTTGTAGTGGAGGGAATTTTACCAATGTTCTTAATACAATAATTAGATCTGTGCTTTTATTTTTAATGGTATCTTAAATATAACGTAAAATAATTATGCCCATTAAAATTTCTTAAAATTGGGTCCCTCCCTATAAATATTAAAAAATTTTCTTGGTGGATTGCTAGATTGTAGATGTAATAGTTATAACCACGTTTTCAGAATATTGGCATGACAAGTATAATGTCGTGAGTGTAATATATTAAATAAAATTAAATTAATTATCAAAATTTTAATGCCTCGTGTTAAAAGCTAGATAATATCAACGAAAAACTTTCATTTATAACTTGTATGAGGCTTCAGTATATTACAATATTTAATTTTCTTTTTAGTTATCCCTGCCATGTACATTAGAAGATCTGGTTTCCCAAAAATCAAGGAATAGAAGACAGAAAGTACTCTCAAGAACTCTGGCGGTTTGCACTAACTCTCCAATTCTATTCTTCTAGAGCTTACAACTACTTTCGTAGATTTGAGAAAATCTGTTACCCTATCTGATAACAAAGCTCTTGGGTATCTTTAATAGTGACAACTAGTTAGTATGCTATTATCATAGTTTTTATTAATATGGCTGCCACTATTATTAATCCTTTTGTATTGTTTAATTAGGTGGATAAATTCGTTGTTCAGTAAATAATATTTAAATGAATTGTGATCAATTTATCACTGAAGTGCATTGTTTTATTACCCTATTTTGAAAAGAATTTTCTATATTGCATTCATAGATTTTTCTTACTTTTGGTTGAACATTTATATGAAATAAGACACGAAAGTGAGACTTCCGCGAAACTGTTTTCAATTTTCAGCTAGATATATATCATTAATATTTTCGAAGACTTCACAAACAGCTAAACTAAAATTGAACACTTATAATGCTTAATTCATAAAATCTTAGGTTTTCATAAATTCAAAGATATTTATGTATGACTACATTGTAAAGTACTGTTTGTGATATAGTTTTCCGACCATAAAGTACCTCTTTATAATATTAGTAGGATAAAGTAACTTTATTTTACTAGTACTATAAAGAGGTACTTTATATCATAAACAGTACACAGCACACTTCACTCCTTTTTTTATAAAATGAATGTTTCTCCATTATGAGTTAATTTTAGTAGTCGAATATAAAGTTTTATGTGCAACTCCTCCACAATAAAGCTTTACTGAATTCACCCTCTTTATGGCCTTGGCAACTACACTCACATATAAACTGGACTTGCTTAATGAACCCTTATATTATGGACTTGTTACATACACAGCTATTATAATAAATAAAGTTAAACAAAGCTGAACTCGATAGATTTTATTTTGTTCTCCAATAAATTCATAAATATAGAGTAAATAAGGAAATAAATGATACCTATACTATTATATACATACCAAAAATACGTTAAAATTAACCTAGTAAAAAATATAGTTTTAAACATTATAAAATTAATAGTTATTGTGGTTGATTAAATAATATTCTTGCACAACTGTTTTCAAGATAGTTATTTTTCATTTTCAGATTCTTTATTTTTTCGTGGCAGAATATAACTTTCTTCTGGACTTCTGTTCAACTTTCGTAATTCAGTATATTTCTTTTTAACCTCAGGCGAAACACTGAAATAATTTATTTAACGAAAATTTTATGGAGTAGGTACTTATTTATATAAAAACTTACCCATAATTATGGATACTTTGAACAAATTTAACTCTCTTCCTGTTAGAGCTACTGTCAGCCTCGTCACCAATTAATTTTGCTAAAATTAAGTACATAAATTAACAATACATATATACCTTATTATATTTAAGCAATATCTTACACCAAACATCTTTTTAATTTCAATCTTTTTCATTATCGAAATATTTTGGTCAATACAAATTTCTGTCGCAGTTTCCTTTGTGAGCTGCAAATTTTGCACTGCATCAGCTTTCAGGAAAACTTTATATCCCAGTTTCATAAAATCATCTTCTTTGAACTCTTAAAACTTCTTTGAACTGTTTGGAGCAAATAAATTTATTCTCTGACCACTGCCTCTACTCGTCTTCCCCAAGAACTTCCAATCACTTCTCCAATATCTCTCCTTTAGGAAATCTAAAACACGTAATTTGTAGAATTGAAAAAAATAATAGATCAAAACTAACATATCTATGAAAAGTAATCCTTTTAGGTTTAAAACGTTTTTACCTTAGAACATTCTTCCACTGCACAAGACATTATTTACAAATGCCTTTTACGAAAGTACCAAATACAAAAAATGTTTTATTTTTACTACACAAAGCATTAAAATATCCTATCGTAGTCATAGAAAATCGCAAAAAATCATATAATGAAACAAATTGCACTATAACTACATAAAACCAAACAATAACCATTGAATGATTGAATGACATTTCGAGGCGAAATGGCGTCGCCAATGGTGTCACCAGATTTTTCGATGCGCAATCTCCCAATCTCCCTAAGCGTATAGTGTAGAGACTCAGGGACGGACTGGCCCGGCCGGCAGGTCGCTAATTATCGACAGGGCCAGATTATTTTCCATTAACAAAGGCAAAAATATTTGTCTGGCCCCCGGGCGCCAGCTAATACAATTGGTTTACTCTTTACTAGTGTAACCAGCGATTCGTAAGAAGCTGAAAGATGTAAAATCGGCACTAGTAGCGCCATCCATCCCATATTAGCGAGGTTACTAGTCGCGCGCTTCACGGTTTTGTAAGTAAATTAGACCCCACCTCCGCAGGCGTTCTATATATTGTGCAATAACTATTGGTCACTTTTGACCTGCTGATCTGTATGGTATCATGCGGATTCGGCTCGTCTCTCTCAGTCCTGTCAGTGAGTGGTGTGTTAGATGATTGTGTGTATTAACAGTTATTTATGTGCCAAAGTGAGTGCTTTAGTCCCAGCATTCATGCTAGGGACTAAAACACACTTTACTCCCGAGCTACATACAACATTGTTCCACGAGCGGGCACTATTTTTTATTTCAAAAAAAATTAATTGTAAAAACTAAAGAATAGTAATTGGCCACAAAGCTTTTTTAGGTATTCTTGTCCTGACGTGGTTTGAAACCGTTGACGCGCGGTTCGTCAACCATGTTGACATCACCTGGGAATGATTAAAACTGTTTTAACACCATATAATGTCTGTACGTTATTTGTAGTATTCTCTAGATTTTTCTTTTTCTTTTTTGGAATTTACTACCACATGAATAATTCTTCGTTATCTAAAAAGTATAGTTAGATACCCAGTATGTTAATGTAAAAATAAACCTCTGCGCTTGTGACTTTATGTCAAAAAATTAGTCAGAGGGTTTTTTAGCAGCTAATATTAGACAAAAATAATAATATAATTCCCTAACGTTTCGGAAAGCGAGTCTGTTTCCCTTTTCAAAGTTATTTATCTTTTTTTTAGAATATGTCAAGTGTCACGCTTTATTTTTCCAGTAACATACTGGGTAACTAACTATATTTTTTAGATAACGAAGAATTATTCATGTGGTAGTAAGACCCAAAAAAGAAAAAGAAAAACCATATAACCCACTCGACACTCGTTTCGTCATCCAAGTTGGCATCATTTGGAGATGCTTAAAACAGTTTTAATCATCTTCCGATGAGTGCAGTATATGGTGTTTTAGTGTTTCATGTTTCATGGAAAACCATATATATTTTATGGTTTATGTTTGATTCTTATTTTTTATTCTTTCTATTATTAAAAGTTTGACAATAAAAATGTTGCCTTATATTATATTAAACTGTTCATTAGTTTCCATGGCGACTTTAAATCCCAAGTGAATAAACGCTTGTCTTACTCTGTTTTGAGGTAGTAAAATACTGTTTTATTCCCGTTCATGCAAGATTACTATAAGTAAGTACTTATAGATAATTAATTAATTAATTACGAAGTAAGTTTATAATTATGTTATTGTGCATTATTAAAATTTGAGAAGTACCAAATAAGGAATGAAATGAGGTTATAGGTTAAGAAAATAGTGTATTGTTTTAGCTCTAAGATACATTATTTGTGTTATATTTCTTGTACCCTGTACTTACAATGTATAAATCCAACTATTTTTTATTTTGAATTATTGTTCCTTTCGATATTTACTTTTATGGTCGAATTTATCATTTAACTATTAATAAACAATAATTAAAAACATTCATTTTATCGTGTTTATTTTAGGTATATGATTTCTTTATATCCTGAAAACCATTGATCTTTCTTGGTGGGAGGGGGGTAAGCCGTAGGGGCCAAATTACAACTATTGCCACCTATGGGGCTGAATGAGACCAGTCCGACCCTGTGGAGAGTTTACAAATGGTGCTCTGGTGATCGTTGTTTGTAATTTAGGAATATTACAGGTCTGTAGGTTGTAGGTTTGCTTACACACCTGTATGTAGTTAGTTAATTCCGTGAATGTGTTTGTATGTCAAACGGTAAATTTTAAGATATGTAAAAAATTTACCACAACGTACTCACAAGTCACAACGTATTTCTTTTGCTTAGGTTAAGAGAAACTAAAAATAAAATCTTTGTGTGTTTATATGTGAAGTGAACATGCATCGAAACTCCCGTCACCTGTAATATCGAATAAGTACAAACGTCGCTTAGTTAACAGAACACGCTTTAAGTGTATAATGCAGTTTTAAAAACTAATATTAATGGTTACTGAACATTTAAAACAAATCTTATTGTTTTATTTCATTAATTTTATGTGCTCAAAATAGAGACGAGTTTGTATTTTACGGAATTGTCTCGTGATGGAAAAAGTGCCATATTGGTTTAGATTCATCGGCCGAAACCTGGTTTAGATGCTTTTATACTTTCAAAAAGAAGACTTCACTACAAATGGTGATGCATTTCCAAATATTATACATAGAAATATTGTCAATTATTTAGTTTTTGAGTGTAGTGCCTACAAAAAGAAAGAATTGTTTGCGTTTGTGGTTGGGTGAAGGAAGTCTTTAAGGAATTTCCGCAAGAGAAGTTTGTTGCAAAGGTACGAATAAGCTCAATTATCACTCTCAATATCAGGGATTTCTTCACTATAATTTATTATAATAGATAGGATATATTTCCATTTTCAAATTGTACAATGCTCACAAAGATGTAAATATTTTGATTTCTCCATTTTGTATTTGTACGAGTATTTCCAAAGAAACACAGATATTATGAAAAATAACAAATTTAATGATGTGAAAAAAATCTAAATCAATCAATCAATAGTGAGAAAAATGTTTTTAGCTGTAGTTGGATTCTTTAAAACAATTAATTCAACCCATGGGTTATGTTGTACTTTTCTGGCTGTTATAAGATGTTTAATTTTCGAGTAAAATATTTAATTTTAAAAAATGAGTAAATTTTGAACGGTAGCACAATTAGATGTTATTTATCTTATGCTATTGGAAAAACAAAAAAAAATGTCGTTAAGTAATGGACGTTGAGATAAAATTTGGCAACACTGCCAGAACTTTCCCATACGGCTAGCTTCGTCAGCGGTTCTCAAACATTTTGGTGTATTATTTAAAATATTTTTTCTGCCACTTCTGAGGAACTTTTACTAAGGTAAATTTTTAGCAATCGACTTTTTTTACCAAATACTACCTCCCATTAAAAATATATTCCCAAGTTCGTAAACTCCCTGTATAGGTCAATCAAAACAATACCTACACAAAATAATATACACACATAAATATAATATAAAAACAGCGAATCCAAATTCAACAGCGCTTACGAAACATGCATTAGACTACAACCATAGTTTTAATTTTAACAATGTAAACATACTAGAAAGAAAACCAAACTACCACCGAAGAAAAATACATGAATTGTTACAAATTAAAAGACATAAGAGTGAAATTAACAACCGTACATATATTGAGAATTTAAGCGAAACATATTTCAGCTTATTAAGTTAAATATAAAGGGGATAATATGTAATACACTTATAAAAATAAAAAATAACAAGTTTTTTTACACCTTTCCATCAAGTCCACACATAAAATAAACTGTTGAATCCTAATAATTCATACCACCAATGTAAGAAAAATATCATATCTAATAATACACACATAAATCACACCTCTTTACAGTTAACATAAACAAACCACACCACAAGCCAGAAAAGTTTCAGTCACATAAACACTCATCTGCAATAGTTATAAAATGTAAACTAGTACCAAAAAAATACCAAAAAAATCCATATTTTAAGTACATAACATAACATAACCTTATAATTTTTGTGTAATTAATTGTAGTTTTCTGACGATGGTTGTAATAAACCGAAACATAAGAAAATAATTATTGTTTTTATTCATTTAATTGACCGAAAGCCCAGGATATACTTACATCACTCCTATTATAGAAATAGTGGAAATAAGAAGAATTTGACATATACAGAAAAGCTACCAGTACTCTAAGTTATGCTCCCAAGGACTCTCACCATTGTATTTAACACAAAATGGCGAGTTTTAATTTCCTAGTCCATCGTCTATTAAGCTTCCCTCTCAATGAGGAGGTGTTTGAAAAAGAAAAGGTATTGCGATAATCTGTACTTTAATCGATGAAATAAAGAGGAAATGAAAATTTAAAATCACTTCGAATTTCCTCGACCTTTCAAAATGAAAGAGAAAATCCGAATCGATCGATTCCATTCGATCCTCGATTCACCCGTGATATTGGTAAGATGTTTAAAGATTTAGGTAAAACAGTGGTTTATTCATCGGAAAATGAACTACAACAACTTTTAGGCAATCCAAAAGACAAAATTGAAAATACGAAAAGTCGGAATTTTACGAAATTAGCTGCAAGGAATTGAGTTGAGTATTTCATAAAAACTTCTCTTCAAATGTCAACTACCGACCTACGTGGGTCTGTAGTTGCGAACGATACAACAATCTGTTTCTGCACTAGTTTTTCTAGGACGTCGCTTTTTAGGAACATGTACATTAACATACTGAATAACATTAATCACTGCCTTTTTTGAACGATTATTACTATTAGCAATGTTCTGATATGAATAACCTTGCCCATGTAAGTTTATTATAATTTGCCTTTCAGATTCGTTACAATTTCGCGAGTCCATATTTGAATGATAAATAACCTATAACTGATGCGAACGAAAGTATAACAACGACCGAGTTATAAATGACAATTTTAAAATACGCCTATTTGATTTTTTTGCATTAAGTTTGATTATTCTGTGAAAATTTATAATATTAATATTACATTTCCAATTAGTTTGCCGCTTAAAAATGTAGCTTTTTCAAATAAGTTAATAAATAAATTGTTAAAAAAAATTTCAATCTTTTATTTTATACAAAAATAAAAATATACACTCTAAGAATAGTAATCGAAATACTATTTGAATTTTCTTATATTAATTTCAGAATAAAATAAGACTGAATTATTATTTGCTGCCGTTTCCAGTTAGATACAGACTAACTGGAACGTTAATAAGTATAGGATTTTTTCAAATGTTGGTGCTCGATATGTTTAAAAATAAAGTAATTATTAGGGTTTATTCATTTATTGCACTGAAACACATTTATATAAATAAATTTAATTTCATATTTCTATTTACGAATATTTGAAAATGTTACGGGTGACGCCTATGACCTCCACTGATATAAGTATCACTCATTCCTTGTTTGCCCAATGGTGCCAAGTTGGCCAGATGAAACGCAATCACCACGCCTTATAATTACAACTTTCCGACTAAATGAGCTGGCTGTCAGCTCGCACCTTCATTTATCTTAGAGAAGGTTCTGGCAGGCATGATGGTTATCGTTAATGATGGTCATAAGCTATCTCCCTTGCACTTACATACGTTAGTAGCAGATACATGACCATCAACATAAACACTTGTCATTTTGGATTCATAAAAATAACTCAAATGTTACAGTGCTAATTCTACATTCAAATGGAAGTGACCAACAGATAAACTGTCAGATACGTCCACATCAACTTGTTTTATCTAACGGAATACATTAATTATCTTATCTTGATATATTAAGTTATATTTTCTTTATAAAAGTTTTAATACCAACGTTTAGTAGGTACCCATTTGCGAACCTACTAAACATTATTATATCTATTTTAAAACCAATTCCTTACTCAATATTTTCTGATTTTTTTTTAAACAATGTTAACATCTTTTTAAAATATTTTTGTATAATTTAAAAATTGATAAAAAAATATGTTGTTAAACCTGAAATACCAATAAGTATAATAATGTTATTAATAATCACTAGGTGCTTTTAATATTAATAATTTACACTACGTTTAAAATACTCAACATTTTTATTACAGTTTTTGCAAGAAAACTTTCTTATATATAGGCGGTTCAACAGACATGAAATATACCTGCAGGGTTATGCTGCTAATTTTATAGCTGGGCTGTTGTACGTTATTGTGGCTATACGCCTTTCTATGGCTATCTTCGTTTTGGCCCTATAGCTCATAGTGAAATAATAAAATTCTGCTAATATTATTCGTCATTTTATCGTATATATGTATATATATACATATATATATATATATATATATATATATATATATATATATATATATATATATATATATATATATAAAGTAATGTTTATATATGTATATAAAAATATATACATAAATAGAGGGGATGCAGTTATTAGGTGGCTATTCAATTAAAAATCTCTGTTTTTTTAACAAGCTTTCAGAAAAATTTTATTCCCTTCTCAAGATAACTAAAAGTATAGTACATTATAATATTAATTATATACATACTACAATTCTGGATATTGAAACGCGGGTTAATTACGAACAATAAAAATGATGAAAATAATCGGGTATTCCCGCATAAAGAAAAAATTGCAAGGTGGAAAAATGCAAAATTGCAAATGGCAGAAAGATGCAAACCGTGGACACGTGTTTCTGACTAATTGGTCTTCATCAGCACGGTGTAGCTGAGTTAAAATGATGGACAAAACTCAGAAAAGACACTAAAGGAAAACCACTGACAGGCAGCCAGTCGCAACCTTTGTGGCTTCCACTTGGCTTGTCGCCGCGTGACGATACTTGGATGTCGCTCTCATACCAGAGTCTTCCAATATACATACATACATATATATATATATATATATATATATATATATATATATATATATATATATATATATATATATACATACATATATATATATATATATATATATATATATATATATATATATATATATATATATATATATATATATATGTATATATATATATATATATATACATATATATATTTGAAGGTGTAATTCAATGCAGGTCGGGGTATTTGCCCGCAGAGTAGTTGTTTCCTTCAAATCATATTTAATAACATTAGTTTAGTCCACCTGGGCTAGGGGTCGCCGTTGTCGGTACTTGCTGTGATGCAAGTCGCTATCAGCCACAGAGACATCTAGGATGTCAGTCAGATAGTAGCATTCAGACCATATGAAAGTTTCCATACCTCTCACCACTATTCACTTCACCTTAGTTAGTTAATAACTAGCAGGTTGGCCACTATCATTTGTCTGTTCCATAACCTATGGCATACTGAAGAGAACAAATAAGTTCGAAATCGATCTATGTCTGGTTAGGAATTGACAAATGATATTGGCTTTCCATCTATCATGATTTGAAGGTGTAATTCGATGCAGGTCGGGGTATTTGCCCGCTGAGTAGTTGTTTCCTTCAAATCATATTTAATAACATTAGTTTAGTCCACCTGGGCTAGGGGTCGCCGCTCTCGGTACTTGCTGTGATGCAAGTCGCTATCTGCCACAGAGACATCTAGGATGTCGGTCGGATAGTAGCATTCAGACCATATGAGAAGTTTCATACCTCTCACCACTATTCACTTCACCTTAGTTAGTATATAACTAGCAGGTTGGCCACTATCATTTGTCTGTTCCATAACCTATGGCATACTGAAGAGAACAAATAAGTTCGAAATCGATCTATGTCTGGTTAGGAATTGACAAATGATATTAGCTTTCCATCTATCATGATTTGAAGGTGTAATTCAATGCAGGTCGGGGTATTTGCCCGCTGAGTAGTTGTTTCCTTCAAATCATATTTAATAATATATATATATATATGTATATATATATATATATATATATATATATATATATATATATATATATATATATATATATATATTATATGTATGTATGTATGTATATATATATATATATATATATGTATAGAAAAAAAGGATAATGGGTATTGCCCGCAAAAAAGGACGAATCCGTCGACACGTGTTTGTGAGTCACTACTCGTAATCATGACGGCTATAAGTTGTAAGGATAGGTACAACTTAGGTTCAACAACACAAAAGGAAACCACTGACAGGAATCAGTCGCACATTTGTGGCTGCAATTGAAAAGACTCTGTGTTTACAGGAGCACAGCAGACAATATCGCCAAGGAGGCAACTATAACTACCTGCGTAGTATTCCCTACCCAGGGTTTGGAGTAACAAAGTATAGAAGGTTACTGCGGGATGAGATGTAATCGGAAAAAAAGGATAATGGGTATTGCCCGCAAAAAAGGATGAATCCGTCGACACGTTTTTGTGAGGTCACTGCTCGTCTTTCATTGACAGCCACAAATGTGCGACTAGCTTCCTGTCCAGTGGTTTCCTTTTGTGTTGTTAGGAACCTAAGTTGTGCCTATCCTTCCACCTTATAGCCGTCATGCTTACGCGTAGTGACTCGGGAACCCCGTGTCGACGGATTCATCGGGCATTTTTGCGGGTAATACCAATTATCCTTTTTTTCCTATTACATCTCATCCCGCAGTAACCTTCTATACTTTGTTATATGTATATATATATATATATATATATATATATATATATATATATATATATATATATATATATATATATATATATATATATATATATATACATATATATATATATATATATATATATATATATATATATATATATAAAACTAGAATTTTGGGGTTGCAGTCAGCAGTAATAATGGTGTTAGGCCATAGATTTCAAAAAAGAGTACTCTTTGTTATTTGTCAAGCTTTCGGTAATGTTTATTTCCTTTATCAAGACATCTACAATTATGAAAAAGATATTAGATACATAATGTAAGCAACGTCACAGTAATGTAATACTTACTAACACGAGGGTTAATTATATAAAACTTTCATTATCGTCAAATAGGAACAATTTTCTTGCTTTCTCACGTTACATATCATCTTACTTAGAGTCTAGGTTAGATTTTAACTGCACTTTTAACTTATTTAATGTAAAATACACATTGATTAATAAAATATTTCTAGAAATAATTAAATGGACGTACAATTTAAAATACCATGTGCTCAATGAGCAGAAAAAAGTAAAACACGAACCAATATAAAAAAATATAAAAAATATTTTAAAAAATATTAAAAAAAAACATTTGAAAGATTTAGGTCGGTAAAAATGTGTACTGATATTGCTGAAACAGGGGATTGGGTTGTACCAACTATGGTGCCAACCTATATTGTGACGTTTCCTGGCGGGAGGTTTAAAATTTGTAATGCTGAAAATTTCTTTTATTTTGCTAATTTTAGGATATAAGTGTATATGTTGCTAAAATTGTTTATATCAGATTTTTTATTAAGACAATTTTCATCATTATTTATATGAACCATTTCCAAGAAGAACCTTTTATGATAATGGTTCTCTACTTCTAAAACCCTGCTATCATCGTAATTCATTTGGTGGCCAGTATCAATGACATGTTCAGCCAACGCACACGATCTGATTTGTCTATTACAGTCACTTTTGTGTGATGTAATTCTACTTTTTAGCATTCTAGATGATTGGCCAATATAAGCTTTGTCGCAGTTGTTGCATTGAATACGGTATACTATATTAGACTTTTCTTTTTCGTTCAACGGTGTCTTGGTTTTACTGTAAATTTTCGATACAGTTTTAATATTTTTGTTAGCAATTTTTATGTTAGTGTTTTTAAATAAATTTGTTAGTCTTGGAGTTAGTTCCTCTATGTATGGTAACGATTTGTAAATCGTTTGACTGACTGGGGTTGTGTGTTGATTTATGTTTTCAGTGGAAACACTGACAGCGACATTTGCTGTATTAACACTTTGTTCAGTGTTGAAAAGTAACTTATTCACTAGATTTCTTGGGTAAGAATTCTCAACCAGGAGAACACTCAATTCCTTCAGTGATTCTCTCTTATGTTCGGGGGTGTGTAACCCTAATTACTCTATTTTTAAAGCAAGAATGAGATTTCTTTTCATCCGTGGATGGTGGTATGAATGGTAATTAATATACCTCCCACTACTTATATTTTTTCGATACCATTTGGTATGTAATGTGTTATCCAGTTCGTTGCGGATGACTCTCATATCAAGAAACGGGTATCAATACCAAAAACTGTACAATTTATGTTAACGTTAGGTCCGAAATTTAGTTTGTCCCCTACTACCTCTGATGTTAAAATTCCTTCTTTATTAGCTGATTTAGAAAACATAATCCGTGAATTCAATGAACCTTCAAAAAATTGCTTTAGGTCACAATACACAAACATCATAACCAATTTTTTACATAAAAACAGTGGAATAAAAGACCACTTAACTAACTATTTTATTGAATGTAAAAATTTTCTTAAAGAACACCCTGAATTATTGGTAGTCAGAAGCGATAAAGGGAACGTTACTGTTTTGATGTACAGGGAGGACTATTTAACTAAAAGTCAAGAACTTTTAGATGATCAAATATATTATAAAAAACTAAATAACGATCCTACCTGTACAACACAACAGAAAGCTAATAAACTAGTCACTGAATTAAAAAAGAATAACAATAGATCAAGCTACAGCTAAAACTTTGACTCATTATAATTCTATTGCCCCTCGTTTCTATGCTTTACCGAAGATACATAAACCCTCACTAGCAATGAGACCAATTGTGTCCTCAATTAACTGTCCGAATGGCAAACTGGCACAGTTTCTAACAGACATTTTAACCAATGCATACGATACTGATAACAATGTATACGTAAAAGACTCTTTCTCCTTCAGCGAATTTATTAACGATTATCAACTACCGCCTAATTATGTTATAGTTAGTTTTGACGTGGTTTCTCTATTTACTAACTTACCCCTACAGCTAGTAATAGATTGTATGACCAATAATTGGAACGTAATATCAGATTTTTGTTCGTTTGATCTAGAAACGTTAATAAAAATCTTAAAATTTATTTTTGAAACAAATTTTTGTGTTTTCAATGGTAATTACTATAAACAAATTCTTGGTACACCAATGGGTTCTACCATTTCGCCTATTTTAGCAAATTATGTACTAGATGAATTGGTTAAGGATTGTCTAACCAGGATTACATTCAATATTCCTTTTTGTAAAAAGATACGTAGACGATTTATTACTCTCTACACCTCATGATAAAATAGACGAGGTACTAAACATCTTTAATAGTTACGATGATAACTTAAAATTTACCGTCGAAAGGGAAACAGATAATAGCATCCCGTTTCTTGATATGAGTCATCCGCAACGAACTGGATAACACATTACATACCAAATGGTATCGAAAAAATATAAGTAGTGGGAGGTATATTAATTACCATTCATACCACCATCCACGGATGAAAAGAAATCTCATTCTTGCTTTAAAAAATAGAGTAATTAGGGTTACACACCCCGAACATAAGAGAGAATCACTGAAGGAATTGAGTGTTCTCCTGGTTGAGAATTCTTACCCAAGAAATCTAGTGAATAAGTTACTTTTCAACACTGAACAAAGTGTTAATACAGCAAATGTCGCTGTCAGTGTTTCCACTGAAAACATAAATCAACACACAACCCCAGTCAGTCAAACGATTTACAAATCGTTACCATACATAGAGGAACTAACTCCAAGACTAACAAATTTATTTAAAAACATTAACATAAAAATTGCTAACAAAAATATTAAAACTGTATCGAAAATTTACAGTAAAACCAAGACACCGTTGAACGAAAAAGAAAAGTCTAATATAGTATACCGTATTCAATGCAACAACTGCGACAAAGCTTATATTGGCCAATCATCTAGAATGCTAAAAAGTAGAATTACATCACACAAAAGTGACTGTAATAGACAAATCAGATCGTGTGCGTTGGCTGAACATGTCATTGATACTGGCCACCAAATGAATTACGATGATAGCAGGGTTTTAGAAGTAGAAAACCATTATCATAAAAGGCTCTTCTTGGAAATGGTTCATATAAATAATGATGAAAATTGTCTTAATAAAAAATCTGATATAAACAATCTTAGCAACATATACACTTATATCCTAAAATTAGCAAAATAAAAGAAATTTTCAGCATTACAAATTTTAAACCTCCCGCCAGGAAACGTCACAATATAGGTTGGCACCATAGTTGGTACAACCCAATCCCCTGTTTCAGCAATATCAGTACACATTTTTACCGACCTAAATCTTTCAAATGTTTTTTTAAAATATTTTTTTAAAATATTTTTTATATTTTTTTATATTGGTTCGTGTTTTACTTTTTCTGCTCATTGAGCACATGGTATTTTAAATTGTACGTCCATTTAATTATTTCTAGAAATATTTTATTAATCAATGTGTATTTTACATTAAATAAGTTAAAAGTGCAGTTAAAATCTAACCTAGACTCTAAGTAAGATGATATGTAACGTGAGAAAGCAAGAAAATTGTTCCTATTTGACGATAATGAAAGTTTTATATAATTAACCCTCGTGTTAGTAAGTATTACATTACTGTGACGTTGCTTACATTATGTATCTAATATCTTTTTCATAATTGTAGATGTCTTGATAAAGGAAATAAACATTACCGAAAGCTTGACAAATAACAAAGAGTACTCTTTTTTGAAATCTATGGCCTAACACCATTATTACTGCTGACTGCAACCCCAAAATTTCTAGTTTTATGCCTTATGTATATATATATATATATATATATATATATATATATATATATATATATATATATATATATATATATATATATATATATATATATATATATATATATATATATATATATATATATATATATATATATATATATATATATATATATATATATATCTATATATATGATATATATATATATATATATATATATATATATATATATATATATATATATATATATATATATAACAGGGTGATCTACCACGAGTATGCCAAACTTCAGAGGCTGGTAATTTATCAAAAAATAAATGGACTTTCATTAATAAACATATGTCCTAAAACGCATAATAAGAGAGCTACAACCCCTTAAACGGGGTTGATGAATACCAATTTTTCGATTATAAGTCCAATATGGTGGTGATTAAAAAAATGAAATTTTCATACATTACGGCCCCGATGTAGGCGCATAAAATTACAAATTTTCTAATTAACAGCTTGCCTTATTGAGATAGTTTTGAGGGGTGAGGGGTAGTTTTTTACCCCAAACTTTTTTTGACGTCACTTCCGAAGCAAAACTTTTAAATAACATTATTTCCCATGCAATGACTCAGAAAAAAAGTATTTTTCAAAATTTCTGTCACACCAGCCGTTTTTGAATAATTTGCGTTGAACGGCAATAAGGTTTTTCATGTGAAATAAACAACATTTTTTATTACAAAATTAAAAATCAATGTACAACACAGAAATATCGTACTTAATAGCTAAAAGAATAACTGTTCAAAATGACCTCCTTGAGCACGAATACACGACTGACAACGACGAATAATTGAATTATTAATTTCAGCCATGTCACCATTGTTTGTGATATAAGCTAAACTATTATTGATCCTTTCCGTCAAGTGCTGAATATTATTTATTTCCTCAAAATAAACTAACTGCTTCATATGCCCCAAGAAATAAAAATCCAAAGGATTGAGATCGGGAGAGCGAGGAGGCTATAAAACAGGACCACGGTTACCAATCCAGTTATTTCCATAATTCCGATTCAACCATTCAGTCACATGTCTTTCATTATGAGGAGGCGCTCCATCATGTTGAAACCATACTTTCTGTATAATGTTTAGTGGCAAATCGTCTAGATGTTCCGTTAGAGAGGTTTCAAGAAAATTTAAATAATATTGTGCATTCATCCTATTATTTAAAAAATGCATACCTGCTAGTCGATTATTCAGTATACCTGCCCAAACATTAACGTTGAAATCTTGCCTGCCTTTTAGCGTGTGGATTTTTCAAGGACCACAAATGCTTATTATGATGATTATTAATGCCATCCCTGGTGAAGGTGGCCTCGTCAGTCCATATAATATTTCTAATAAAATTTGGATCATCAGCAAATTTATTCAAAATCCAGCGGCAAAACTGGAGTCTTCTTTCAGCATCTCCTGGTTCTAAAGCTTGAACACGCTGATAATGATAAGGATGAAAATCGTCAGTGTGAAGAGTTCTCCATACGAAATTTTGCGATAGACCTAATTGCACCGAGATCCGTCGAGTGCTGGTTCCTGGGTTATCCCTTACCATATTAAATACATCCTCTTTCTTATCAATGTTTACCTCTCGAGGGGCCCCTCTACGATTGTGAGATGAAGATCCAGTTTCCCGAAATCGTTGAAATGTGCGACTAAATACTGCTCGTGATGGAATTATTCTATTCGGAAATCGCCGGTGATACTCATTTCTAGCCAATCTGGTGTTTCCATCACAAAAACCGTCAATAAAAACAATGTCTGCATATTCATAGGTAGTAAACTGATTCATTGTTATTATTCTTTATTTTTAAATAATTTAGAATCAGAAATGACACTTAAGCAATGTAAATGACATAATACTACAAATCAGAAATATAAATTGTTTTTAAACATAGGTGACTTCAAGCCACTAGATTTGAAGATTGATCGAATTAAGTTTTGCATATTTCATATGAAAAAACCTTATTGCCGTTCAACGCAAATTATTCAAAAACGGCTGGTGTGACAGAAATTTTGAAAAATACTTTTTTTTCTGAGTCATTGCATGGGAAATAATGTTATTTAAAAGTTTTGCTTCGGAAGTGACGTCAAAAAAAGTTTGGGGTAAAAAACTACCCCTCACCCTCAAAACTACCTCAATAAGGCAAGCTGTTAATTAGGAAATTTGTAGTTTTATGCGCCTACATCGGGGCCGTAATGTATGAAAATTTCATTTTCTTAATCACCACCATATTGGACTTATAATCGAAAAATTGGTATTCATCAACCCCGTTTAAGGGGTTGTAGCTCTCTATTATGCGTTTTAGGACATATGTTTATTAATGAAAGTCCATTTATTTTTTAATAAATTACCAGCCTCTGAAGTTTAGCACACTCGTGGTAGGTCACCCTGTACTATATATATATATATATATATATATATATATATATATATATATATATATATATATATATATATATATATATATATATATATATATATATATATATATATATATATATATATATTTACTATATGTATATATATATATATGTATATATATATATGTATATATATATATATATATATATATATATATATATATATATATATATATATATATATATATATATATATATATATATTTATTTAGTGTATACATGTATATAAATTGATAATGATGTTGGGGTGTGCGCGGCGAAGTTTAGCCAGTGGGCTACTCTTACACTTAACCGCCACAGCTTAATATATTATTCCATATATATAGAACAAAAAAAAAAAAAAGAAAACTTAACTAAACATACAAACTATAAATTAACCTAAAACCTATAGCTAGACATGTACTAGACTACACAGAGATTGGTCTAGTTTTGAAAATAATTAAAATAAATAAAATAAGTATGCACCTAAAAAAAAAGAACAATAAAAGAACTAAAGAACTAAATTTCATATTTGTCTGTTCCAAGAAAGAAAGATAACTAAAGAAAGTAATATAATAAATACATAAATAACAATCATATAACCAATATTACTAATTTGATAAAAGATGTGATTTGATTTTTTTTCTGAACTGATTCATAGAAAGATCTTTGAAGTTATTCGGTGTAGCGTTGTAAATTTGTACTGCGTTGAAACTAAATGATCTGGTGAACATAGCCGTACTGTGTAAGGGCATTGTAAGTGTGTTGGGAAATCTGATATTTAAATTGTGTATGGCAGTTCTGAAAACAAGCTTTCTTTAAGATAGGCAGGTGACGAATTTATTAGAAGCTTTGAATAAAAACATGATAGTGGTATCTAACAATTTTTTCCATATTTAGCCAGTTAAGATTAGCAAAAGCAGCGGAAATGTGATCAAATTTTCTTAAGTTGCAAATGAAACGGCAACATTTTGTACTTTTTTGTATACGATTCTTTGTCATTTGATCCAAGCAGGGAAAATATACTAAATCACAATAACTGAAAATAGGCAACACTAGTGACTCGCAAAGTTTTTTCCTAAATTTGTAATTTATTAAATGCCTGTTAGCAAATAAAACTTTCATTTTTACGAAGGACTTTTGAAGCAGCTTACCAACATGAGATTTAAATCTGAGACCATCGTCGAAAATGACACCCAGTATTTTTGATTCATGTGACAGAATTAAAGGTACGTTATTTATATTAAGGCGTAATAATTGATTTATACCTTCCCGTTTAGTCTCTGAGCAAAATAGGAGCATACTGGTTTGGTTTGGATTTAACTTCAAATTATGCTTTGTTGCATAGGAAAAAACAGACTCAAGTTCTTCATTAATTTGTAACGAAATCGTTTGTACTTCCATTGCCTCGAAATTATATTGAAGAAGTATATCATCTGCGTACGCTTGAAGATTTGCAGTTTCCACAGATTTTATAAAATCCGACGTATAAATTAAAAAGAGTGGGCCCAATATTGACCCCTGCGGCACTCCAGAAACAACAATTTTTGATGAAGATATTTGATCGCAAATAGATACTCTCTGATATCGATGAAATAAATAGGATTTAAAAAACATAATTTCTCTTTTCCCAAAGCCATAAAAGTTTAATTTG